>JAHHFK020004778.1:0-470436 GCA_024533555.2 Aedes koreicus | reverse complement strand
GACCTCCTTCAGGGAAACATCGACTGTTCCACTTTACTTGGTCTCTTGAACATCAACACTCGACGACAAAACCTACGTTTACAATCTTTCTTTATAAACCGGCACTCAAGGACGAACAACGGCAAACACGAATGTGCAAAGCACGTGTCGCGTTTTCAACAGCTATCATAACGTGTTTAATTTTAATGTATCCCGTGATGTTAATAAGCGTTGTTTCCGAAGATGTATGTGTTAGTTATTGTATGTAATTCAGTTTTAACTAATTGTCATTGGGATGAACATTTTTATCTGCTGACGAATCAATAAATAAATAAATAAATAAAGAAAACGAGCTGTTGTTAAGTGCGTAAGCGCTTCAAAACAAATTGGAAGCTGCTGAGAAAACCAAAATGGAAGAAGTATATCGCCATCTGGAGGCGGAGAAAGTTAGTGTGTAAAAAAGTAGTGTTCCTGCGTAATTAAGACGCACCAGCCACCGGCTGAAAGTCTCTCAAATAAAGACAACCAACAAACAAATCCTACAAGTTTTTTTTTTTTCAATTCGTTTTAAGCAAATTCAGGACAAAATCCAGTATAATTTGCTTCTTTTGCAAGTAGCGCGTACCAGGTTATGTTGATGGCTTACAGCGCCATTTCAACTACCATTCAAATCGAAACCATTTTCACTCTGACTTTATTTTATATCACTGCACATTTCTAAAATGTAAACTAAGCTATGATAATGGAATGTATGTAAAAATAAGATTGAATAAAAAGAACAATGGTTGAATTTTATACTATTTCATTTTATTGATCAACATTATAAGCTGAGATTCTGCAAAAACAAAAACTACCGGATTGCAGTAATTAATTTGGCCGCAAAACAGTAAAACATTTTTGCGGAGAACTTTGTAAATTTTGTCAGTTGGGGCAAATTTGGTTCTGCCGATCTCACGGCATTCAAAAATTCACCGAGATATTTTCCGGGAGGTCGGCTGTGAGACTCTCGGCCTTTTGGCTCGGCGAAAAAATCTAAGTGTGTAAGACAGTAACATTCCATATGGCCTGGATCTCGAGATATTCCATGTTGGAACCAATAGGGTGTTTCAATTAAAAAAAAACTAGTTTTAGATACTGGCATGTAGTTCACAAAGTGACATTTGTGGCTTGTCGGAATATGCAACGTTTCTTTTGACTCTTTTTGATGTTTGAAATCAATGGTTGGTTAGAGACCGTGTTTACCTCTGCGTCTTCACAATTGTCATGGGAAGAATAGTTTTTTGTGTCAGTGAGGCAGGTTATTTTTAGATCATGGATAGACTGCTATTTATTTTAAATCTAGTGGTGATAGAAAGAGGCAAGTGACAAATGGAAAGGAAAAGGACGGGCCTGGGAGTGAACTCCCGACCATCTGCTCAGTAAGCAAAACAGGTAACCACTGAGTGTTAGCCACGTCGTCACCTTTAGCTTTTTTTTTGTTTTAATAAAAACTGTAAATATGACTTTCCCTATACTGAAAAAGTCAAAATGCCATACACTGATAAAAAATCGAATAATGAAAATATTAATTCAAAGTTATACCTTGACACATACTTTTGATTGGGTTTTGGATTGAAAAAAGTCAAAATGGCGCTCGAAAGTTTTGCATGAATTGGATTTAAGTGTCGAACTGTTACAGGTTTTATCAGGTATATTTGGTATATAACTTGATGAAATTGTTGGAATTACTGTAGAGTATGATTGTAGAGCAATATGGCAAAGTTGTAAGATCAAATAAGTGCCAAGATTTCATCTTACTTTAGCTTCTAAAATGAGCTATTGGAAAACGCATTTAAATGACTCAAAAATGAGGGGCCGTCACACTACCCTGTGGTAGAAAAAGCATTATCGAGCAATATTGCGTTTTCTACCATAGTGCTCTCGTCGAGAAATAATCCTTCAACCCATTTAGAAGGCATGTGTCCAGCTTATGATTTTTATCCCTCTTTATGATGAATTCTACATTTCCTTACAAATAGAAAGTATGTGTCAAGCTTATGATTTTTATTCCTCGTTATGATAAATACAATGTGACATCACATAAACGTCATACGAACTTGCATGAACACCATACGAATTTATTTTATTGGAACTTCCTCTTAAAATTTATAAGCATATCGATTAGATATTATTTGAAAACCGTAAAGGCAAAAAAATATTAGAATTTAAAATTCATTTGTTAAGATTTTTTTTTAATCCGTGTATGAAACTTCAAGTTGATTCGAACGATTTAAAAAAATCTGAACTTTTCAGGGATGGTTTTTGGAACATTTCCAACCATAATTTACTATGTACGTTTGTAGATTCGATTTTTTTTTAAATCGACACAGCCTACACACAGCCTACACAGTTTTTTTTACTGAACTCTGTAAAAAAAATTCTGAATTTTAAACAGCTGAGTGTTCCGTAAGCAGTTCAGTAAGTATTTCTACTGAACGATCGTCAAACTAGTCATGAACTCTCAACTTTCAAAAATTCTGAAAAAACTCAGTCGGCGACACGGAATTTCAGTAAAATTTACAGTAAAAAACTGTAAAATTGGAAGCACGATAGCTACCAAAAATTACTGAATACATCATCAATCAATACCGAATTTCGGTAAAATTTACAAAAACATCAGTTTAAAATTTTGTTTTTTCCTGCTCTTGAGTTAAACGCATTTAGTGGGTGGGTTTTTTTAAATAATATTTTTTCTCATAAAATTATCATGTGAAAATGAGCTGTTTTCTCAAGCGCCTGAAGAAATCTGGTCACAAGATTCAGAAATAATAGCTGCAAGGTTTAGATTATGGGGATATACATGAATGGGTCATCGACGCGGACCATTGATACGAACGACGTCATGGCTTCCAATGCATTCAGGAATTGGCTAAGGAACATTCACAGCTAACGATTTTAGAAACATCTGTTGATGCCTACGTTTTAACTCTTGCAAATAAGTCTGGTGTCTTTAACTCGTTCAGAAAATCAATGGAAAGAATCAAAGAAAATATTATTTTGATCACCGCTTTAGCACGCGAAAATGGCAGAGGTTTGACAGGTGTGATTTTGACTCTCACGTTCAGTAAAGATTACTGAATTCCAGTGATTTTCACATGTTGCGTCAGTATTTATTAGGGAAGGTCCATTTATTATGTCACGCAGTAAGGGGGGAGGGGGTTTTGGGAAAACGTAACAATCCATACAACAAATTTTGAAGGTCCATACAAAAAACCTGAGAAGGGGGGGGGGGGGTTATTAAAAGTCACTTTTTGCGTGACATAATTAATGGACGTTCTCTTATGGTTTTACTAAAAATCGGTAAAGCATTTACTGAACAGCGGATGTTCAATGACAGTTCATTAGTTTACAATGTACATCTATAAAATAAATACAAATGTTTAGTAATATTTTCATACGCATTCCTGAAAACTTGTAGTTCTTTGACGGATATCTATAAATTGAAGAAATTTTACAGATCATTCAGTAGAAATTCTATTTTACTGATTATCAAAATTAGGATTTGGTGTGTAATGGCACATATAGTACGCGGTGAGGATACATTCCACTTACACTTTAATCAACAATTTGAACTGCGCTTTATAATACCATAGAATAGAGAAGCATACCATTGAAGTTTTCTCACCTCGTGGATGGAGGTGCATCGAGGAATCGAAATCAGATTCTGATACGTTTTTCCACGCAGTTATGTCCAAAAAGTCACTCCTCAACCGCTCACCTGGCCTCGTTCATGCAACTGTGGGAGATAGGGAGGATTTGGTTCTTCTTTTAGCATTTCAAGCTTATTGCTTGCTCTCAACTTAGTGCTCTAAATGCACTTCCACAGTTAATAATTGAGAGCTTTCGATGCCAGGTACCATTTTTGCATCAGTATGATTGTGTGGCAAGTACAATCATACCCTATGCCCAGGGGGTCGAGAAATTTTCCTTGACTACAAATTCCTAGACCATACCGGGAATCGAACCCAGCCACCTCCAACATGGTGTTGCTTTGTAGCTGCGTCTTTGCCGACTGAGCTAAAGGAGGATTTGGAGGATCTACCTTAAAAAGACGCAGGAACCACGCAGCCTTTAGTAGATATTAAAGGAAAAGGAAAATTGGATAGTCGGAGCAAATAGTTAGATAGAATGCCCTGTTTGGTGTACAAATGGAAATTTATTTAAAAATTAATGGTTAGTCGTTTGGAGCATCTAGTCTCAGAAGAATATATGATGCTCCATTCTTTTCAAACGGACTTATCATTAACTGCAGTCCTAGTCCTACAGTACAGGCAATAATAAAGTATACACTAAATTTCGTTTCATAAATTTGCACATAAATTCGTTGTTCAAGAGATAGGTCCCCAAGATGTATGGAGGAAATTGAACTCTTTTATTATGCTATCAGACAACAGTATTTGTATTTAACTGGTTAAAATTGTCATAGCCAAATATATCCGTTTATTTGCGCTTTCAGAAGTAGCAAAAAAAGTATACAGCACAATAATTGTATCACCCAACACCAGGGCGGCGCTTTGTGTACTATATTGTTGACATGCAAGACAAAGCAATAACTCTCATTCGTTCTGCAACATTCTTCAGCGAATGGTCTAGAACGAATGGGCTAGAAAATGACTAGATATTTCAGCAAGACAATGATCCAAAGCACACCGCACGCAAAACTACTACTTTTTTCCGTAGCTCTCATATAAAACTGTTGGAATTGCCTCCTCAGTCTCCAGATCTCAATCCAATAGAAAATCTATGGTCTAGTCTAGATCAATAGGTTGATAAAAGTATCGTTACCAACAATAATCTGCTACTCGACGTATTGAAAGAGGCTTGGGAGAACATTTCTCAACAACGCCAACAACAACCTAGTGGAAATCATGCTAAGGCGTCTCCAAGCAGTTATCGATACGAATACTAAGAACTAAAGTTTGTTTTGAATCTTATTTTCCATCATTTTACTGTCATGTATACTATATTTTTGCCACACAAAAAGTGATAAATATACGATATACGAAATCGTCTCGGAAAGTCTGCTTGTGTTTTGTGTCTTTTTATACTCCCATAGAAGGATACACCCAAAAGTCTACATTGTGTACAAGTGAACTTATACTCCATCCATACACATAAACTAGATAATAACAAAAAGGTAAGTATAATTGGAATGTACTCGGTGTTAAATAAGTTCGGACACTCTTTCAAAATATATTATTATTTTTTACATTGTGCGGCTGCTGCAGCACGAACAGTTTCTCGTTCGAAAAAACGAATTCCTGACCAGCGTGCCGAGAGAGGATCATCTGGGTTTGATCCAACCGCTTTTTGCGGTTGCAGACTGCCTCCGGAACGCTGCTGAATATGGTATGAGCGGTCCCAATTGAAACGTTAAGGTCAGCAACCATTTTCCGGTTTGAGCCGTTATTTTTGCGTCGAATCCGCTCCCTCACGACCTTGATGACCTCGTCGAACACGGCTGACCAGATCTCGCACTGTCATCGGTCGAGAACGTCTCCTGGTATTGCCTGATGGTCATGTAGACATAGTTCCGCTTGACCCGGTTTTAATCAAGCCGCAACCACAAGCAGTAGTACCTTAATTTCCACAACCCCCCCCCACCACACCCCCCCACAATAAACACAAAAAAAAAAAAAAGGAGAAAAAAATATAACAGAACAAAAAACCACACAACACAATACCCCCCCCACCCACACATATACCCCCCATACACTTTTTTTTTTGTCCCCCCCCCCCCCCCCACCCAACCCACCCCCACCAAATATTATCCCCCCCCCCCCCCCCCCCCTTTTTTTTCCCCCCCCCCCCCCCCCCGCCCCCCCCCCCCCCCGTCTTTTTTTTTTTAAAATCAAACTTGGACCCACCCGTCCCCAAAATTTTCTTCCAGTACTCTATGGGCTTATGCTTCTGAGCAAACTTTAGCCTTTTGGGTTTATAAGCTTTGCTGTTGAATGGCAACTTTCGGACAAGCTTGTTTTTCAAACGGCAGGGTAATAAAACATCAATAAAAATGGAAAAAATAGCAATAAAAATGTGTGAAATCGCCACTACATTATTAAACACTGTGCCAACGAAAAAATAACAATTCGCACTAGAAAAACATAAAATAGCAATAAAAAATTGATAATTCACTTTCAATAATTCAAAAGTGACCGGTAAAAATTCAAAAAATGCAATGGCAATTAGTATAAACGCAATAATAAGCTGATAGTTTTCTGTCATAATAATAAGTTCTAGCACTAAACATGTGACAAAAATCTTCAAATCTTTCAAATCTTCTAATTGAAACCAAACAAATCGCAATAAAAAATCAAAAAATTAAAAAACAAAATATTAAAATAATTTGTTTGATTTTAATTGGAAAGATTTGAAAAATTAAAGACTTTTGTCACATGTATAGTGCTAGAACTTATTATTATGACGGAAACCTATCAGCTTATTATTGCGTTTATACTAATTGCCATTGCTTTTTTTGAAAGTTTTACCGGCCACTTTTGAATTATTGAAAGTGAATTATCAATTTGTTATTGCTATTTTAAGTTTTTCTAGTGCGAATTGTTATTTTTTCGTTGGCACAGTGTTTAATAATGTAGTGGCAATTTTGTGCATTTTCATTGCTAAATGTTCATTAATTAGTGCCAGTATATATTTTAGTCTTTCTCACCCCGCGCTCTGCGTCTCCGGGTGGTTTTTTTATTTGTTTTTCGTTGGCCGGAGGTTTTCCTTTTCCCCCCGGTATTTTTTTTTTTTTTTTTTTCTCCCCCCTTTTTTTAAAAAATTACCAAGGTTTTCATAAATGGGCACTTTTTTTTTTCACCCCTTATTTTGCAAACCCCAACACAAAATATTTTTTTTAAAAAGGAGTTTTCTTTTTTATAAATTTCTAGTGAATGTTTTCAAGAAAGTATGATTAAATGATAATTTTAAAAGTATATCAAGTGTTTTATTTGAGAAATTGAAGTTTTTAGGAAGTGTTTGTTGAAATAAAGAAAGGTGGGAACTTTATTTTGCCGATGACTGTATATGAGGCTATACTGCCGGTCTACGCATAACTGTCCCATGTTGCAAACGTTGTTGGGGAGAAAAAACCGATCGTGTAGCGCTTGACATGTTCTGTTTGTTGTCATTTGTTATCAACATTTCGACAAGTTTTTTCCATTAATTTGTTAATAAGTTGTGCATGGATCGTTGGTGATAAAATTTTAGGTTTCAAATAGATCGATACCGATAATGAAACGGAAGATTATGTTTTTTTTGGATTTGTTCCGAAATTTTCGAAAATGTCAAGGAAACGAAGAACAATGTAAGCATCTTTTTAACCAGTTATATTCGACAATTTAATTTCCTGAAATTTGTAATGTGTCAATTTGAGAAAATGTGCAAGGTTCTGATAACGGTTGTGTTAATTTTATGGATCTCGAAAAACTAAAAAAAACGAATTTATCGGTAGATAACGGTAGAGGCGCTGGTCAGCGCACGAATCTATACTGAAAAACTGTAATTTCTGGAAAAAGTATATTAGAGCAATCGTACCGATCGTTGCCATTTGCGTTGCTATTTTAGTAGCGCACAGCGCTCTCATTTTAACTTAGTCACCCATCACCATACTGGTCGTTGCTATTACGGTAGTGATTCTTAGTTACTGTTTTCCACACCGGAGACATCCAAATAAGTACCAGCTAAAATTTACCGAAAACAATTGGCAGTACGTTTTGAAACATTTAGCTAAGCTTGTAAATTGGAAATTGCCAGTTTTTCGCAACTATCATTGGATTTAAGCGACGATGATCTGGACTTCATGAGCCGAATGTTGACCCAGGCACAGTCCATGTTACTCGGAAGAGATAAGAAAGGGTTTGGGTGGGGAAGATGCAATTTAAAACTATATAGGTATTTTTATTATTATTTTTGATTATAATTTATCACATAAAACCAATTATTATTACAGTATTTTTTTGAAAATTATGAAGGATTTTACTATATTTGCATTACTTTTAATGCTTATAATAATTGTAATAGAATTAACAATTGTATCATTTTAACATATTTGCGTTAAAATTAAAGCTATGTCCATTTAGAATCCGGAATAATAAAATCATCAGTATCTCGGTAACGGATTGACGTACAAATAAATAAAAAATAATACAAATTTAATACATGAAAACAAAGGTTATTCACTGTATTTTAAGGAAAAAATATCAATACAAATAATTTCTCTTCGTTTCTAATGAAAATTCGCACTTTCTTCTTTATTCCTCTCATCAAACGCTGCACACCTCCGGAGTCAACTTCCTTGGCACATTTGTTCCACATTTTGGTCATCTGACTCGCGCCCCTAGCCTTTTTTTTCACTTTTCTTAAGCTTCCGCTTCATTATTGCCCAAAATCTCTCGATGGGCCGGAGCTGCGGGCAGTTTGGTGGATTTATGTTTTTATCGATTAAAACTACGTTATTATCGCGGTACCACTGGATGACTTCTCGGCTGCAGAGACAACTCGCCAAATCTGGCCAAAACTTCACCGGAGCTTTATGGGTTTTAATGAAAGGTAGTACGCGGTTTTTGAGGCATTCTTCCTTGTACAGCTTCAAGTCCATCGTCTTATTCGTCACGAACACTTTGGTCTTTGCTCCGCAGCTGCATATCCATTGCCAAATCATCAGTTTTTTTTTTGGCAAATTTGTCCTTAAAAGCAAACTTAAACTTCGCAGGAATATCTCCTCGTGCCGTCGCCATGTAGAATTTTTGGCTAGGAAGCTGTCCGAAATCCATTTTGACGTAGGTTTCATCGTCGATGAGCAGGCATCCTTGGTACTTCGTCAAAACCTGCTGGTACAATTTCCGAGCTCGAGTGACGAAACCTTGCTTAAACGTTCCATTTGGTTGCTTGCTGGCTCGATAAGAACAATATCCTGCTCGCAAACGAATTCTTCGAACGGTACTGCGAGCAGCAGCGTATTTTTGTGCGATTTCATTAGCTGATAGTCCAGGGTTTGCTCGGACGGTTCTCAACACCATCTGATTCAGCTTGCGGTCATATGTTCCACTACGACGCTTACCTTGAGGTACTCGATTCATGCTCTTTTCCTCCCTAAAACGTTTGAGCACATCATACACGGTTGATTTGGCGATTTTCAACGTTTTTGCGATTTTTATTGCGGACCACGTTGGATTATCAACGTGGGTGTGCAGAATTTTTTCTCTCCTCTCGGCTTCCATCTGGAATAACTTTTGACTCACTGCACGAAACACCGTAAAATTTATACCACAGAAAGTGGGCGCCTAGGTAAACAAACCGCTGTAAAAGAATTCTTGCAGCGGTCACTTTCCGTGCCGCTACAACACTATAAGTGATTCCGGATTCTAACTGGACAGAACTTTAAAAAAAAATAAAGAAGATTAATTTATTTCATTAAAAAAAAAAAACCAATTAAAAAATTTTAACGAAGTTTTTAAAATAATAATTTCAAATAATAATTATTTATATTATATATATATTATAATAATTTTAGTCAGATATATTTTGTTTTCTATTCATAATTTTAATACATTAACATTAAATTTATGAGTTGAATTTTATTTTATTTGTTAGTTCAATTAAATTAACTTTAAATTTATTTACAAATATTTAAACAATTTTTTTTATTAGATTTTTTATTTTTTTGAGATTTTTTATATTAGATGTGTTGTAAAAAATAATACTTTGAATGAATATTTGTATATAAATTATGAAAAAAAAATAATTATACAATAATACATATGCTTCTGAATAAAAATATTTTTAAGATTAAATTTAGGAATAAAATAAGAATTTTCTGAAAATTTGAATTTTTTTTTTAATTTAGCGAAATAAATTATCAATCAATTAGCAAAAATATCTTTCAAATCATCATATTTGAATATATATATATATATATATATATATATATATATATATATATATATATATATATATATATATATATATATATATATATATATATATATATATATTAATATTTATATTTAATTATATAAATAAGTATAGTAATTGAATTCAAATAGATTTTGTTAACTATTCATAAATTTTGGTAAGTTTGGAAATTTTCAAGCCTAAATCAACTGGTTCATTATATTTTCAATTTAGGAAAGATAACTATACAAATTAATGTATTTCAATTTTTTCAATAATTTCAATAATAAATATTATACTATAAAATAAACGAATCAATTTTACAATCACAACTTTTAAAATTTATCAATTTAATGTATATAAATTTAAAGACCATGTTCAATTTATCTTTTAATGAGGAAGTATTAAACTATTTATTATTGTTTATTAAATTTATTATTTCTAAATATGAAATTTGTGTGAAACTACTTACAGCATTAATGAAAATCAAATCAATTAGGTTAATTGTTCATACTTTTTATACCAATAAATTTAAAACTTAAAATTATAAATTGTTTTAGAATAAAGATGGATTTCTTCTTAATATTATTTATTAAAACTATTAGTTTTAACTATAGTTACTGAAACAAAATTAATTATTAACGTATTTTTTATTACCTAAATTAAATTTAGTTATTAACTAAATTAAATTTAGTTAATCAATCATAACTTTTCATTAATTCGAAACAAATTATTTTATTTTCGTTAACATTTTCATTTGATAATTTAGAAACTAACCCCTAACTGACCCTTTTCACCAAATAGCAACCGTCTCCCGTGCTGCCTATTTGAGCACTCAACGCTTCCCGAGAGCCTCACTGTTATTTTGATACCGCAATGAGCAGCGACCGGTGTGGTTCTTCCTTCAGCAAATGAAATCCCCATTGCAGATTGTCGAACGTTTTTTTAATACACTGAGAAACAATGCGGGCATTAAAATTAAACTTTATTTGTTTTATTGGGAATAGTTAAGTTATCGGTGAGTAAACATTTTGTTTCATTTACAGTAATATTATCTATCGAAATCCCCGGCCTCAAGGTTTTTGTCGGTACGTCCCGCATGGAGGTTCCGGAAAAGTTCCGGAAGAAAAAGATGGGCAAATTCGCGAAGAAGTACCTGTTGTGGCAGGCGATCTGCGAGTGCGGAAGGTACAGCAAGCCGTTGGTTACGACCGGCACCATAAACGGGCAGATTTACCGAGAGGAATGCTTGCAAAAGCGCTTGCTGCCCTTCCTCCGCTCACACCGTGGTACCACGCTGTTCTGAAAGGATCTCGCTTCGTGCCATTATGCCAAAACTGTAATGGATTGGTACGAAGCGAAGGGCGTTAATGTGGTCCCGAAGGAGGCGAACCCGCCAAATACACCAGAACTTCGTCCGATCGAAAAGTTTTGGGCGATAATGAAGAAGAAGTTGAAGAAAAGCGGAAAAACATTCAAAACCGATGAAGCTTTGAAGAAAAACTGGGAGAAATTGTGTAAGAAAGATGGACAAAGCCTCGATCTCATGAGCAGTGTTAAGAAAAATGTACGAGCATTTAGCTTGGGGAGGAAATTCAATAAAAAAGTTAAGCCAAAACATAGCTAATATATAGTTATTTAATCCCTGACAATTTGAGAAGTATCCGATTTAAAATGAATTTTTGGGGATCATTTTTGTGTGTCTCATTTTTTCCGAGTCCAGTTTTTAAACGATTACTAATTGTGGATTCAGGAACAGCATAAAAAGGGGACAATCTAACTTGATGTTTTTTTTGTTATGAACTCAGAACAAACAATATAGTGTTCTGTTTGTATCCAATAGTTTATTTGAAAAACTAAACATCTATTGACAAAACTGGAATCTGACAAAAAGCAACATGGGACAGTTATGCGTAGAACGGCAGTATAGCTGATACCATTATCAGTAAAGAATATGTACATGGCGCATACCTACACAATGATGAAAATTTGTATTTGAATATGTCTTATGGTTAAAGCGCTATTACTCACTCGCTGAAGAGAGAACAACTTATATTGAAAAGCACATTCATAAGTATTGGATGAAAAAACCAGAGATGAGTGTCAATGAGTACAATTAATCCATTGCTTATGTGAATTTTAAAATCTCTCAGTGCAATTAAATAATCATCTCACGATAGATTTAAAAACTACACAAGTAATACATATAGATATTTATCATCAACAAGATAAGCAACTTTAGTAATTCTTCCTGGTTAGCATAATTCTCTCATCCAATCAATCCACGGTTTCATATGCCCCTCTCCCCCCCTTAAATGAAACACCGAAAATCAATGAAAACAAGTAATAAAACAGGAATAAAAGAACGCTTCACCAACTTAACCATGTTACAACCACACAATGTTTACTTTTTGTACCCCTGGGAACAGTATAGTTTGCTTGTCGGTCAGTCTGTACTTTGGCAAGTTCAGCACTCCATATATCAACCCAAATCAAATCAAGTTGAAAGAAACTTTTGGGTCCGACGGCAGTTTGGCTTGCGGTGGAAATTCTGCTTCATTGCAGGTAACGTATCAATTTCCACTATCACTTTTGTCTTTTATGTTAGGAAATGAATTTGCTCGAAAAAACCACGAAGCGACTTCAATCCTGGAGCCACCGTTGCAACTGCGCCAGTTTTCCATCATACAGTCTCAAGTAACACACAAAACATTCTTTTTTAGCGTCTCTGATGAAAGTTTTGAAAAGGTACTGAACAACATTTGCAAAACATGTTTGGAGCGGTTTGGAGCTCTTATGCTTTGTATACGTAGTATAGAATAATGGCCTACTGTTTTTAACAAAATAATCAGTACCATGATGTTTTAGATTATACCACCGATAAAGTTGCAAAATGATTATAATTTTATATATTCAATATGCAACTCATTTCTAAACATTTTTTGTATGCAATTCGTTAAAAAACTCGGATTTTTCGCACTAAATGTAATCATCCAACTCTGCCTTTTTCGAGCAATTTTCGAGATTTTTGTTCTAAACCAGTTGGAAAGCAATCCAAGTATGCTCTGTGATTTTGAGTGTCTAACAGAATTAAGTTTCAACAAAAGCAAACTGATCTTTGTTGTTCTGTACTATTTAAGTTGTTTTAACAAAACCCTACCAAAAATCAAATTCAGGTTACGCACTGCAGAATTTCGTATACGGATATATCCTTTGAGAACAACGAAATCAACAAGCTAAAAAAAAAAAATCAGTCTGCATTGTGCTCTTATGCCGTGCGGCTCTATTTTCTATTTGCTGAAGGAAGTGCTATTGCTACCTAACGCTACAACAAATCTTAAACAGCACTTTTCAGTGCTAAGTAATACCTACAATTTTTAGATTTCCTCTTATTCCTTTTCGATCCTTGTTAGGCCCTTCGGGTAACCCGGCTTGGATATCGCATTGGAAAATTCCTCTTCGGTCCCTCGGATTCTTATAGTTATCTGCTTGGTCGTCGATTTGGAGCAAATTACTCTGTCACTATGGCAAAGAAGCGCAAACGAAAAGGGCAATCTATTGATTCGCCTGCAAATCAAATTAATGTGAGTAATCAATTTGATATGCTCACAGATGATGAGAGTGATCCATCATCTAATCAAAATTTGAAAAAACTTTTTCGATTGAGAAAGGTAAAAGTTCCCTTTATTGTGGTGACAATTTCGGATTTCCATGCTCTTCGCAAGGAAATCTTAACATTTGTTGAAGGTGTGAAATATTCCCTTCAAATTTCTAGACGAGGTGAATGCCGTTTGCATGCAGAAACCTTGGACGGATTCAAACGTCTTCTTGAGTATCTGACTCAGAAGAACCACAATTTCTTCACGTACGACACCAAAGCTGAGCGTATTTTCAAGGTTGTCTTGAAAGGACTGCCCAGTGGTGAATCTCTTGAAGAAATAAAAAAACGAGTTGATAAAATTATTTGGGATTAGCCCAGTCCAAGTAATTAAAATGAAAATGAAATCCCGGCCTGGCGATTCTCGCAAAGGGATTTCAAACGATTTCTACTTAGTTCACTTCAAGTCAAGTGAACTTAACAACCTTAAGGCTTTAGGAAAAGCAAGCCTTTTGCTCCATGTCCGAGTGAAGTGGGAACATTTCAGGAAGACTGGAGCCAATTTCCAAAGCCTCACCCAGTGCCGTAAGTGCCAGGGATGGAGTCACGGAACAAAGCATTGCCATATGATTGGTAAATGCATGAATT
Organism: Aedes koreicus; assembly: GCA_024533555.2. NCBI lineage: Eukaryota > Metazoa > Arthropoda > Insecta > Diptera > Culicidae > Aedes > Aedes koreicus. The sequence goes on along the minus strand of JAHHFK020004778.1, from coordinate 456,278 downwards.
GTGGTGATTCCTTGCACACTAAGGACGACTGTCCTGTGAAGGAAGATCCTCAAAAATTCAAATGTTCAAATTGTGGTGAAAACCATAAATCAAATTTTTGGGAGTGCAAGACTCGCAAAGCAATTTTGCAGTCACGCACTAAACGCCAGGTAGGAAACAATATACGTTCCCGAACAGCTACTACCCATTCTGCAGCTGTTAACAACGATCAGCAAAGAACAAATTCCTACCAAACCCATCGGTAGAAACAGCGGACAGGTTTTTCCATCCGCAACTGTAACTTCAAACGCTCAACGAGGAGTAAATACTATTTCGATACCTGCAGGTACCAACAGGGTTCACTCTTCAAACCCTACATTCTTACCCAACCGTGTTGTTAACAATGTTCAGCATGTAAATGGACCTACCTACGCTCCCGTTGAAGCGGGTAGAAACCAAAACCAAAATTTCCACGGGACTTCTGATGAATTTGATTTAGGTAACATATCCGCTCCTAAATTAGAATTTTTACAGCAATCGTTAATCGACATGATAACCGATATGCTAAAAACTAATTCCATGTTTGAAGCTATCCAAACTAATAATATTGTCATGACATTGAAGTTCAGTAATGGATTTTAAGTAATTAAATATTTTGAATTGAAATGCTCGATCCTTTAGAGATAACGAGGATGAGCTATTTAATTTTTTAAGAGTTCATAACGTGCATATTGCTGTTATAACTGAGACTTATCTCAAACCTGCCCATAAGGTCAAAAGATATCCAAATTATTTTGTCTACCGAAATGATCGCATTAATGGAGCTGGTGGTGGCGTTGCCATCATTGTCCATAGGCGTATCAAACATCACATTCTTTCTTCATTTGAAACCAAAGTTTTTGAAACTTTGGGGGTTTCAGTTGAAACAAAATTTGGCCAATTTACTTTTATAGCTGCCTTTTTGTCTTTCCAATGCACTGGCCAGCAAAAAAACTGGCTCAAGGGTGACCTCCAGAAACTTACCCATCATAGGTCTAAATTCTTCGTCATTGGTGATTTCAATGCAAAACACCGCTCATGGAATAATTCGCAAAGCAATGCCAATGGTAATATACTTTTTGATCATTGTTCTGCAGGCTACTACACTATTCAATACCCAAACAGCCCAACTTGCTTTTCTTCAGCCAGAAATCCCTCAACTATTGATTTGTTCCTAACTGATTCATGTCAACTTTGTAGTCAATTGATTGCCCATGCTGACTTTGGTTCTGATCACCTTCCAGTTACATTTGAAATATCTCAAGAAATCATTTCTAATTCCATCAGTTCTACTTTTAACTACCATAGAGCTAATTGGGATCAATATCGAACATTTATGGAATACAACTTTGATCCTAATGTTCCATTGCAAACAAGAAATGAAATTAATAATGCTCTTGAATCTCTGACTTTCTCAATAAATAGAGCAAGAGCTGCTTCAGTGCCAAAATGCGAGGTTAAATTCGATTCAGTTATAATTGATGACGACCTTCAGCTCTTGATTCGTCTGAAAAATGTTCGCAGGCGTCAATATCAAAGAACACGTGATCCCGCTATGAAAGTCATATGGCGAGATTTACAAAAACAAATTAAAAAACGCTTCTCTGCCCTGAGGAACAAACATTTTGAAAATAATGTGTCAAAATTAGATCCAAGCTCCAAACCTTTCTGGAAACTCTCTAAAATATTGAAAAAAACTCAAAAGCCTATACCAGCGCGTAAGGAAGGTGATAAAACTTTGCTCAACAAATGCGGAAAAAGCTCAAAAACTTGTCTAGCAGTTTGAGAGCTCCCATAATTTCAGTTTGGGTCTGACAAGTCCTATTGAGGGTCAGGTTTCCAGAGAGTATCTGAATATTTTCTCACAAGAAAATATTTTTGATGAGTCTTGGGGAATTGATTTGGATGAAGTAAAACCTATAACTAAAATATTTCAAAATATGAAAGCACCAGGTGATGATGGAATTTTCTATATCCTAATCAAAAAACTCCCTGAGAGTACTTTGTCTTTCTTGGTAAAACTATTTAACAGATGTTCTCATCTGGCATACTTTCTAGATAAATGGAAAAATGCAAAAGTCGTACCTATTTTGAAGCCAGACAAAAATCCGGCTGAAGCTTCTAGCTACCGACCAACCAGTTTGCCATTTTCAATAAGTAAGCTTTTTGAAAAAATAATTTTGAATAGAATGATGCTTCACATGTTGATGATGATGATGTTGATGATGTTATACTACCATCTTTTGTAGCAAGGTAACTTTCCATAGCAGTGGAATAATTTGAAAAACGATTTGATCAGGATTCTATTATTGTTTGTGATTATCAAGCTCCTGTATGAAGGGCCAAAAACGTTTGGGCGGGCCCGTAAGCAGAGACACTTACGCGAAACCCGCGAATATAGGGAAGAGAATCTCCTTCCAAAAGCAAGTTCACACTCACAGCTCTAGAGTCGAGCCTTCGATTGATAGAATAAACCCAATAGATGGGGTCGAAGAGCCCGCCCTCGTTCCGCGAAATGTTAACAATAGGGAGGAGGCAGTCCCATGCTCCCTATCCAAATCGTTTTACTTGGGTGCCCTGGTGGTCCCTCCCTTTCCCCGTTATATGTTATTTAATATTTAGTATATTTTGTACACAAAATATTAGGATATCATTATAGACAAACATGCCAATTTATTCAAATTTCAAACTTGAATGATACTACCAATGGATTGTAACTGAAAAATAAATAAAAATTAGATATGTAGGTATTAATATCCTTCTTGTCCTGGAAAAGCTGAAAACAGAATAGATCATTCCAGATATCAAAGATAAAATTTCAATAAAAGATATTGTTTTATAAGACAAGTCGTAATATTTTTTCTTTATACTGTTCTAGTAACATTTCAAATATAGCAATTGGAGTGAACGAAGAGTCCGATATGATGATTCCTGAAATAAATGGCTTATCTTACCATAATGCCACTAAACACAATATTAAAATATAATCTTACATTGCTTATAAGTACATGCCAGTCTTTTATGAATATAGTAGTTGAAATTCAGAAGTGCAATTTTAAATTAAATGTAATGCTGAAATGCTGAAAAACATATTGATGCCTGTCTTGTTGCTCCCGGGTCTTACATGGTTTTGTAATGCGAAAAAGATTCCAAAGCGTGCTGAAATTATTGGTCATATGAGAATGGGAAATATACAATATGATTTAAAGGTACACGATCTTCAGTCGCACCCGCTCACTTCGCTATTGTCAGATTGACAACATTGCCCAGGCAACGCCAACCAGCGTCTCCATGTTTCAGCTGGCAGTCTTTTGTGATCATATGACTCGTGGAGGTGTGAGGTAGGAACTTGTGAGGACGAGAGGTCGGCCGCACCCTCCTTCGAAGTTGTCAACTCACCATTTGAAGCCCTTGAATAGAATGATGCTTCACATTAATAAAAACTCAATTTTCGCTGATGAACAGTTTGTATTCCGCCAGGGGCATTCAACTACGCATCAACTTTTGAGAGTTACAAATTTAATTCGTTCAAACAAAAAGGCTGAAGGCTGCTCCACTGGAGTTGCTCTTCTAGACATAGAAATAGCATTCGACAGTGTTTTGCATGAAGGTTTGATTGCGAAACTGAAAAAGTTCAATTTTCCGCTTTATATCATGAAATTAGTTCAAAACTACTTAACTGATAGAACTTTGCAAGTAAATTATCAGAATTCTAAATCTGATCAATTACCTGTTAGAGCTGGTGTTCCTCAAGGTAGCATTCTTGGGCCAATACTTTATAACATTTTCACTTCAGATCTCCCTGATTTACCTCAGGGCTGTCAAAAATCTTGCTTTGCTGATGACACAGGCATTTCCGCTAAAGGAAAAAGTCTTCGTGTTATATCCAGGAGGCTACAAAAAAGCTTGGACATTTTTACAGATTACTTACAAAAATGGAAGATTTCTCCTAATGCTTCCAAAACTCAACTTATAATATTCCCACACAAGCCTAGAGCTGCATTTTTGAAACCAAGTAATAGTCATATGGTCACTATGAACGGAGTTCCAATTTCTTGGTCAAATCAAGTAAAATATCTTGGACTGATACTTGATCAAAAATTAACTTTTAAAGATCACATTGAGGGCATTCAAGCCAAATGTAATAAATATATAAAACTAGCTGAACCCGGTGCGTGCGCTGCTACGCTTGCAACTAAATAAAGGAAAATTTAATATAACTGGCACGTTCATGGTTTTTTTTTCGAAGCAGGGGTTCAAACTTCTATCAAATCATGCTTCGTACCCGAGAAATACACGTTTTGTGTTTAAATAACCTGTATAATTCTCATTTCTGGTAGAAATTTGTGTTTCATTTGTATGGGAGCCCTCCCTTCCAGAGGGGGTGGTTTCTCAAACCACCATACAATCATTGCCCTCAAAACCCCCCACATGCCAAATTTGGTTCCATTTGCTTGATTTGTTCTCGAACCATCACATTGGGCTCATCGATTATTATAAAAAATTAAGTTTCATTTGTTTGAAGCCCCTCCCCCCTTCTTCAGAGAACAGAGAACCCCTTCTTGAACTACCATAGAAACATTCTTGCCTTCAAAACCCTCCACTTGCCAAATTTGATTCAATTTGCTTGATTAGTTCTCGGGTTATGATGAAATTTGTGTCTCATTTCTATGAGAGCGCCCATTCCTGAGAGAGAAGGGGTGTCAAACAATCATAAAAACCTTTCCCAGCCCCAAAAACCTCTTCATATAAATTTTCACGTTGGTCGGTTCAGAACTTTCCGAGTCTATAAGGGTCTGACAGACAGACAGACAGAAATTCATTTTTATGTATATAGAAATCTAGCCTCCAAAAAACCCCCATATGCTAAAAGTGGTTTCATTTACTTGATTAGTTTTCGAGTTATGCAGAAATTTGCTTTTTATTTGTATGGGAGCCCCCCCCCCTTCAAAATGAGGAGGTGTATAGAACTGCCATAGAAACATTTCTTGCCTCCAAAAACCTCAACATGCCAAATGTGGTTTCATTTGCTTCATTGGCTCTCGAGTTATGCTAAAAATTATGTTTCATTTGTATGGGAGCCTCCCCTTCCAGAAGGCGTAGGGGTCTCAAACCACATTAGTAACATTTATTTCTCTGAAAAACCTCCACATGCCAAATTTGTTTCCATTTGCTTGATATGTTCTCGAGTTATGCAGAAATTTGTGTTTCATTTGTATGAGAGACCCCTCTTTCAGTGAGTGGAGGAGTCTCAAACCACAATAGACTCATTTTTTGCCATCGAAAACCCCCACCTGCCAAATGTTGTTCCATTTACTTGATTTGTTCTCGAGTTATGCAGAAATTTGTGTTGGATTTGTTCCAGATGGCGGAGGGGTCTCAAACTTCCATATTAACATTTCTCTCCTCCTAAAACCTCCATATGCCAAATTTGATTCCATATGCTTGATTAGTTCTCAAGTTTTGCACAAATTTGTGTTTCATTAGTATGAGAGCCCCCCTCTTATAGCGGGTGGAGGTGTCTTGAGCTACCTTAGAAACATTTCTTGCCTTCAAAAACCTCTACCTGCCAAATTTTTTTTCCATTTACTTGATTAGTTCTCGAGTTATGCAGAAACTTGTGTTTCATTTGTATGGGAGCACCGCCCCCCCCCCTACCAGAGAGAGGGGAGGGTTCTCAAACCACCGTAGAAACATTTATTGCCTTTAAAATCCCCACAAGCCAAATTTTGTTCCATTTGCTTTATTAGATCTAGAGTTATGAAGAAATTTCAGTTTCATTTGTTTGACAGCACCCCTTCTAGGAAAGGGGAGGGGTCTCAAACCACCATAGAAACATTTTTCGCCACCAGAAAACCCCACATGCCAAATTTGGTTCCATTTGCTTGATTAATTCTGTTGCATTTGTATGGGAGCCTCCCTTTCAAGAGAGGGGAGGGGTATCAAACTACCATAGAAACATTTCTTGCCTACAAAAACTTCAGCATGCTAAATTTGGATTCCTTTGCTTAATCAGTTCTCGAGTTATGCAGAAATATGTGTTTCATTTGTATAGGAGCCCCCCTTTTAGAAGACGGAGGGGTCTCTTACTATCTTAAGAACCTTCCCCGGCCCCAAAAACCCCTGCATACAAATTTTCACGCCGATCCGTTCAGTAGTCTCCGCGCCTATTAGGCACAGACAGACAGACAGACAGACAGAAATCCATTTTTATATATATAGATGTTTATATCCTCTTATAAACAGAAAATCCAAACTCTGTTTGAAGAACAAACTTCTAATATTCAAACAAATCTTTAGACCGGCCATGCTTTATGCTGTGCCAATATGGGCTAGTTGTTGTGCTACTAGGAAAAAGACTCTAGAAAAAATGTCGAACAAAATAATTCATAATTATAGACAAAAATCATTGCAATCTTCAAACACAATTAGATATAAATGATAGCATATAAGGTTGAAATGTTAATTACTTAGCAGGAGCACCTAGGTTAATATATGAATGTAAAATAATGTAAAATTTGAAATAAATAAAGAGTTAAAAAAAAACAAGTTAAAAAACAATCCAATCCAATGAAAACTATTTACTAGTCCAAAATCGAACTAAGTAAAAATGTGAGAAAATCGGACAAGCACCATATCATTAATACAAGCTACCGTTTGTTAGTGTCTACTGCATTAAGCAAGTTAGAAACACATACCCACCAGATATCGAACAATACTCGTCTACGACACAGCTCTCACAGCATCAGTCTATTACAGTTGAATCGTCACAGCATCAATTGAACTTTTCCGGTTGCATAGTTATGACTTCATCGTTTGTCGCACTCTCCGGCGTTGATGGCAACATGATAACGTCACTGGATTAAGAGATAGATTCGTTTCAAGTGGAACCAGTGCAAAAGTGCGTTATCCGAACAGTGTGTGATTCAAGCTCTATCTGTGATCATCCATCATAGAAGAAACTTCCGTGATCTATCTGTACAGTATATCATATTTTTCGGACAGCTCTCTGGGGTGTAGAAACCGCATTGACGGAATACCGAACGATAGTATTGACAGACGTCGCAAAGATTGGTAGTGATTTGTGATTCTTCAAACATTATTTCACACGTTTTGAAATTTGCATTGTGATTGGAAAGTGGTGGTGGAAGAATGAAAAACTGTTGTGTCTGAAATAAACAGGGGATAGAGAATCATCAAAGCAAAATAATTCCATGAAAAAAAATAAGTTATCGAAGGACGACATTCACCGATTGGGAAATTTACCGACATGGAACTTTAATCTTTATTGGTGATAAAATAACCATTTTTGTTCGAAAGCAGACACGTGAGTAAGCATCCCCTTTAGAGAGGTATCAGTGGGTGGCTCATAATCAGCAAATAGGACGACGAGGCATCCAACGAGAACAGGAACATCATATCATCGACGAGCTGTAGGATCTTCTCGGTGAAGCGAGAATGGACGGCATTAAGGCAGCTCTGGCAGATGCTGATCCATTTAGCAGCTGGTGGCCGTTCGTTCTTTCCGGTATCGTGTTTCTGATCAGCACAATCAGGTTGGTTAGGGGGAATAGTTGAATCACGCTGTGCTTAACGGTAACATTTAAAAAAAGTGAATGCAACTGACAGTTTGGGTCTTATATTTTAATAATCCGTAGGGTTTATAATATTTCTTCGGTGAAACTTTTATCTATGCATCGTTTATTTACCTAACTTGAGCTCGTTTTATATTCTGGAGATGATGTTATGATTGATGATTTATGATTGAAAAAATAACCAATGCTCCCCATTATGTTCAGATACATGGTCCGTGATCTTTCGATTGTTATATATAATTTTTTTTTTGCCAAAATTCATTTTTTTGCCAAAAATAGTTTTTTGTCAAAATTCATTTTTATTCATCAATATAATCTCCTTTTAGAGTGATACAATCATTCCAACGTTTCTCTAGCTTTTCGATACCACCGGTGTAGAACGATTTATCGAGACCTTCAAAATATGCTTCAGTTTCAGCAATCACTTCCTCATCTGAGCCAAATCTCTTTCCACGGAGCATCTTTTTGAGTTCTGCGAAGAGCCAGTAGTCGCTGGAGGCCAGATCTGGAGAATACAGTGGGTGCGGTAGCAATTTGAAACCCAATTTGGCCATTTTTGCGGCTGTTTTTGTGACACGGTGCATTGTCTTGGTGAAAGAGCACCTTTTTCTTCTTCAAATGAAGCCTTTTCTGGAACGATCCAACAAACCGATATAATAGTCCATTATTCCATGTTCCAAGTAGTCAATGAATAAAATTCCAAGCGCATCCCAAAATACTGAGGCCATTACCTTCCCAGCCGATGTTTGAGACTTTGGACGCTTTGGAAGGCTTTCTCCGTCTGCACGCCACTCAGCAGACTGCCGATTTGATTCCGGAGCAAAGTGGTGAATCCATGTTTCATCTATTTAACAAGATTTTTTCTAAGAGTGTGGAATAAGATCCCGGGGGGGTGCTGAGGCCGCTCCCTACCCTATACAATTTCCCGTAAAAATAGGTGAAGAAAATTAAAGTGAAGCGCGTGTTGTACTCAGTATGACCAACAATCAATAGAAACTAGCGATTTATGATTGTCTCACTGCTTTAGATGCCCATCGGTCCCAAGTACACCCATTGTTTGCGGTACTAGAATCTCTGTTTTTGTTTTGATTCGCTGTCATTTCAAATTTGTGCCATTGCCCAGTGAACAAGCGAACGGTGCAGTTCGTTCGGTCCGCTCTCCGTTGCTTTGTAAGCTATTACTAGGCGTTTCAAGTCTTCAGTTCTAATCTATTTGCTCTCGATCGCGAGTGAAATTCAGTTTCTGAAGAAGAAAAAGTTGTGTGTTAAGCAGTGCAACAACGTCAATAATTGCAATTATCATTATTGCCACGATCTAAAAGCCATACTGCTCCGCATCTATACGGCACGCACACCAGCAGTCCATCGTGTGTGGCGTGCATTCGGCCATCCACCAACTACCACCGACCAGCGTCATCATCATCATCATCGTCATCATTATCATCATCGTTCAGCTCCACGTCTAGCCGGTACACGCGGCCACGGATCGTCGTTCGACAGCAGCAGCACATTCGTCGCCCGTCTGCAGTAGATCAGTGATAAATATAAGATAAGTTTTTGTTTCTCGCTCTTCTGAATTAATTTTAATCGTATTGTGTGTGTGAGTGTGGAGAGTGAGTGAGAGTGAGTGAGAGTGTGTGAGAGTGTGTGAGAGAGTGTGCTTAGGTTTAGTTTGTTTATCTGTGATTGATTGTAGGTAATTACGTTAGCGGTTGAGCGTCATAAGCTCCCACGGGTGCGACATGGATGATTTGTCGGAAGATGATTCATCCATGCCGCCAAATAATGAGGTTTCTCAAAATGTCGCCCGGTCACGGGCCTATCCAGATGATTCAGCTGGTCCATGGGTTGTTTATTTTCAGCCCAAAACGAAACCTCTGAACGTTTATCAGATCAGTAATGATCTGACAAAACGATTCTCGGCCGTGACCGAGATAATAAAAGTGAGACCCAATAAACTTCGGGTCGTTGTGTCCAACCTTAAGCAGGCAAATGAGATTGCTGTCTCGCAGTTTTTTACACTCGAGTATCGGGTGTATATCCCAGCTCGGGGTATTGAAATCGAAGGTGTGGTCACCGAAACGAGTGTGAACCCTGAGATCCTGCTGAAGCGGGGGTTGGTCGATTTAAGAACCCTCTGCTGTCTCCAGTTAAGATACTGGATGTGCGCCAACTAGGCACAGTATCGACCAATAAGGGTGAAAAAAAGTTTACACCATCAGATTCGTTTCGGGTGACCTTCTCTGGCTCAGCCCTTCCTCAATACGTCGAGTTGGGAAAACTTCGGCTACCTGTGCGGTTGTTCGTACCTCGGGTCATGATCTGCCAGAAATGCCAGCAGATGGGACATACGACCTCCCATTGCGGCAATAAGGCACGCTGCTCTAGTTGTGGGGAGAAGCACGAGGATGGCGCCTGCGCAGACAGCACACCTAAATGCGCTTTCTGTAAAGGAACACCTCCTCATGCTCTCTCGTCGTGCCCGGCGTACAAACAACGCGGGGAAAAAATAGAACGCTCGCTAAGACAGCGTTCCAGGCAATCTTTCGCTGAAATGGTGAAAAAAGCCTCACCATCACCCAATGCCAATACAAATCCCTTTGCTCCTCTGTCAGATGACGAGTCTGACTTTGATTTGGTTGAAGAGGGAACATCATTCAGCTTTCCGGAAGGTGCTTCAAGGAAGCGAAGACGCGTCCGCCCACGGAAAGTTGCTGAGCCGGAGCCCAAGACCAGCTTGCCCATTTCAAAAAAAGGTGGAAATAAGGAAAAAACAATTCCTCCTGGTTTCCGTAGTACTAACTACACCCAGGACTTTCCATCTCTCCCGGGGACATCCAAAACCCCTGACGCCCCTATTTTAAGAACAGAAGCCCCTTCCTCTACTGGGCTGTTCTCATTTGATGACATTGTCGAAGGTATCTTCAAGTACCTCGAAATCTCTGACCCTCTCAAAAGCATTGTATTGGCAATGCTTCCCACAGTGAAAACTTTTTTGAAGCAATTGACAATAAAGTGGCCCCTCCTTGCAGCAATCATTTCCTTCGATGGATAATTTTCCAAATGAGGTCGGGGATTTGATCACTGTTCTACAGTGGAATTGTCGAAGTTTGATTCCTAAATTGGAATCATTCAAATTTTTAGCTCACAATACCGGTTGTGATGCATTCGCTCTCTGTGAAACATGGCTCTCTCCCGAAATCGATCTTCCTTTTCATGATTTCAATATTATTCGTCTTGATCGTGAGGATTCACGTGGAGGAGGAGTACTTTTGGGGATCAAAAAGTGCTACTCCTTCTATAGAGTGAATTTTCCTCCAATTCCAGGTATTGAAGTTGTCGCATGTCAGGCTGTTATTAAAAATAAAAGCCTTTGCATTGCTTCTGTCTATATTCCTCCTAGAGCCTCAATTAACCAGAAACAACTTTCAGATATTTGTTCGGTTCTTCCTGCTCCGCGGTTGGTCATGGGAGATTTTAACTCTCACGGTACAGGCTGGGGAGAACTGTACGATGACAACCGGTCTTCCCTGATATATGACCTCTGTGACAACTTCAATATGACAGTACTTAACAATGGAGAAGTAACACGTTTGGCTGGTTCATCCTCAGTTGGCAGCAGATTAGACCTCACACTTTGTTCGAATTCATTATCGCTGGATTGCACATGGAATGTGATTCAAGATCCCCACGGTAGTGATCATTTGCCAATAAAAATTTCGATTGCCACCGGGTTCAATCCGTCGGAATCTATCAACGTCGCGTATGATCTTACCCGTCACATCGATTGGACAAGGTTTAGGGCAGCAATAGATGAAGCCGTAACGACGGTAGAAGGGATTCCTCCGCTGGAAGAATATAACTTCCTCTCCAATCTGATCTTAGACAGCGCGATTCAAGCTCAAACTCGACCTGTTCCAGGAACGTCATTTCACAGGAAACCTCCTTCTCCATGGTGGGATCAGCAATGCACCGAGGTTTACCGTAAAAAGTCCGACGCGTTTAAAGTTTTCCGTAGACGTGGAACACCTGAGCACTTCGAAGTATACACGGCTCTCGAACGCGAACTTAAGAGCCTCATCAAGGCCAAGAAACGCGGATACTGGCGAAGATTCGTGGACGGGCTATCGCGCGAGACGTCGATGAGTACTCTTTGGAACACGGCGCGAAGATTGCGTAACCGAACTACGAACAACGAGAGCGAAGAGTACTCGGACCAATGGATCCTCAAGTTTGCGCGAAAAGTTTGCCCTGATTCTGTGCCGGCACGAATCATTCCTCGCGAAACCGAAAATCCGATAGATGAGATCAGCCAACCCTTTTCAATGGTAGAACTATCTCTCGCACTCCTTTCGTGTGGCAATACGGCTCCAGGGGCTGATAGGATCAAGTTCAACTTGCTTAAAAACCTCCCAGACGTCGCTAAGAGGCGCATGTTGAACTTGTTTAATCAGTTTCTGGAACTAAACATTGTACCGGATGATTGGAGACGGGTGAGAGTTATCGCCATTCAAAAACCTGGCAAACCCGCGTCCGACCACAACTCCTATCGACCCATCGCGATGTTATCCTGCATTCGAAAGTTGTTGGAGAAAATGATCCTCTTCCGTCTGGACAAATGGGTTGAGACGAATAACCTGCTTTCAGATACTCAATATGGTTTCCGTAGGGGTAAGGGAACGAACGACTGTCTCGCGTTGCTTTCCACAGATATTCAGCTAGCCTTTGCTAAAAAAGAGCAAATGGCTTCTGTTTTCTTGGATATCAAGGGGGCTTTTGATTCAGTATCTGTTGAAGTTCTTTCAGATAAACTCCACGCTTGTGGCTTTTCACCATTAATGAATAATTTTTTGTACAATTTGCTGTCAGAGAAACATATGAGCTTCTCTCATGGAACCTCTACAGCTTCCCGATTTAGCTACATGGGTCTCCCCCAGGGATCATGTTTAAGCCCCCTTTTGTATAATTTTTATGTCAAAGACATTGACGGTTGTCTAGGTGACAACTGTACGTTGAGACAACTTGCAGATGACGGTGTAGTGTCTGTCACGGGACCCAATGGGGTCGATCTGCAAGGACCCTTACAGGATACCTTAGACAATTTGTCTACTTGGGCTCTCGAGCTAGGTATCGAATTCTCTACGGAGAAAACTGAGTTGGTAGTTTTTTCTAGGAAGCATAACCCTGCACAACCGAAGCTTCAAATTTGGGGTACACCGATAACTCATTCTATGTCCTTTAAATATCTTGGGGTCTGGTTCGATTCTAAGTGCACCTGGAGATCCCATATTGAGTATCTGAAGCGAAAGTGCCAGCAGAGGGTCAATTTTCTCTGCACAATTACCGGGACCTGGTGGGGAGCTCATCCACAAGATCTTCTAACGTTGTACCGGACAACGATTTTGTCGGTTATGGAATACGGTAGTTTTTGTTTTCAGTCAGCGGCTCGGTCGCACTTCATTAAACTGGAACGTATTCAGTATCGGTGTCTTCGTATCGCGTTAGGTTGTATGCACTCGACTCATACGATGAGTCTGGAAGTGCTGGCTGGCATGTTGCCACTCTCGGATCGATTTTCAGAATTGTCTCTCCGGCTCCTCACCAGGTGTGAAGTTATGAACCCCCAGGTAATCGAAAACTTTGAGAAGCTTCTCGAGTTGAATCCTCAAACTCGCTTCATGACATTGTACCATTGGTACATAACACAGGATGTCAGCCCTTCGCCAAATATTCCCAATCGTGTTTGCTTCTCCGACTTCGGCAGTTCGGTTCATTTTGATTTATCCATGAAGCAAGAGCTTCGTGGAATTCCAGAGCATCATCGTCCTATGATTGCCCCTGTGATTTTTGCTGCAAAGTTTGGCCAAGTTGATTCCACTAAAACGTTCTTCACTGACGGATCATTGATAGAGGAGTCAGCCGGCTTTGGTATATTTAATGAAATTTATAGCGCCAAACGTAAACTTCAAGCTCCTTGTTCCGTATATGTCGCTGAATTAGCGGCAATACACTTTACGCTAGAAATTGTTGCCTCACTTACACCGGATCAGTATTTCATTTTCACGGATAGTCTCAGTTCTTTAGAGGCTATTCGCTCCTTGAGGCCGGTAAAGCACTCCTCGTATTTTCTCATGAAAATACAGGAGCTTCTAAGTGCTTTATCTTCGCGTTATTTTATCATCACCTTTGTATGGGTCCCTTCTCATTGTTCAATTCTGGGTAATGAGAAAGCGGACTCGCTTGCAAAGGTGGGCGCTATGGAAGGCGATATTTATGATCGACAAATCGCCTTCAACGAATTTTTTGCTATTTTTCGTCAACAGTCACTCGTTAGCTGGCAGTATAAATGGAGTAAAGGAGATTTGGGGCGATGGCAACATTCTATCATCCCAAAGGTGTCGAAAAAATCATGGTTTTGGGGTATTGATGTGGGTCGAGACTTCATTCGTGTGATGTCTCGCCTCATGTCCAACCATTATTCTTTGAACGCTCATTTATACCGTGTTGGGCTGAGTGACAGCAATCTCTGTGAGTGTGGACAAGGCTATCAGGACGCAGATCACGTTATTTGGTCATGTGCTGAGCATCGTGCAGTCAGATCTGAGCTTTATGATTCCCTTCGGGCTCGAGGTAGACAACCCAATGTACCAGTTCGAGATATTTTGGCTCTGCGTGACCTGGAGTTTATGAAACTCATTTATGTGTTTTTGACTAACATTAGCATTAGAATGTAGTTAGTTTAACCTGTATGTTTACTTTAAGTTTTTTTTTATTTTTTTTTTATCTGTGTTTGTGTGTGTTTTTTTTCTTGGAGAGAGAGAGAGAGAGAGAGAGAGAGAGAGAGAGAGAGAGAGAGAGAGAGAGAGAGAGAGAGAGAGAGAGAGAATTACATCGTCTCCAACCAGTGGTTGCACATACTGAACAATTAACATTAACGGACACTTAACGGACAATACAACGCCCGGTGGACCAGTAGAGTAGGGTCATTTTCATGTTCCGACAGATGGAGCGGGAATGGAGCCCCATTTATGTGACATTACGCCTGAATGCGGGTGGATTATCTTCTCTACTCTCACCCAAAGTATTTGACAATACCCGTCCGTTTCTTGCAACAAGATTAAACAATTCTAGGCTTGTTCTGGAATAAAAAAAAACGATTTTAAAAACTTTCGATTTTTCCCATGTTTTTAAATCAAACCACATTGAATGCCAAACATTTAACGGGTCATGTTGGATTTTTGTATAGAATAACCACCGAATTTGTTTGCAGTTTGTACTGAAAATGTACTTTTCATCCGCGACCCTCTCACCCAAAGCAACACAGAAGAAACACCGTTTTTTACTCACCATGCTCACACCGTTTGAATAGATTATATTTTTTTAATGGTTGTTCAAATAATAAGTGATTAGCTTTTAACAAACATACATTTTGAGTTTTGGTGGTTTATAGCTTATGGTTTGTGTCCCCTTTGCTCACCTTTAGTATAATTATTTTATCTGATATTTTCTAAACAGGAACATCAAACATAACCTTTTAAAACGACGTAAGTAACAAATGTAAGCAAGCTGTGTTTTTTGTGCTGAATTGTTGCTACTTGCATTCTCAACACACGAGTAGTTAGTAAATAATTTAAGAAATTTTATTCATCAATGACGAAAAGAAATTCATATGCGTTCCAACAGCTATTCCTCAATATTTTAAAAATAATTTATGTACACATCTGCATCTGCGTTTGGAAATTTGAACCGATGTATCTGATATGATCCAACTGAAACACGTTCTGTCGAAACACGGTATATGTAGCAATCATGTGTATCTGAGTAGTATGAAACCAAAACGGTGTATCATTGAATTACATTAAAATTGTTGTTCAAATTGGAGAAATACAACCATTTTGCATATTTTTCTATTCGTGGTTATTTCAGCTGCATGAAAAAACATTCGTTTTGTTTTGTTTGCTTGTTTTTTTTTTAATTACATGCTGGAAAATATTATACTTACTTTTGAAAAACTTTCGAATGTCCATTTATGGTACTTCTGGATAAAATGAATCAAATAACTGCTTCAGACTGCTTATAATTAAAAAAAAAACCGTATGTATTTTACCCGATGATTCGTTTTGTTATGAAGGTTCTTCTGTTTATAAACACGCGCAGAACCATCGCTTATTCTTCCGGTCTTCCTCTAAACTCTCCACCGATTGCTTGTCGATCTGCCAAACTTGGAAGACATCTGCATGGAGTTATCTCAAATTATAATAATCCGTCCAATCTATCACAAAACGTTGCGATTGGTTGAGCGGACTGGAGATAATGAAATCCATTTGTATAAGGCCAAGTCTCTCCCGGTTGGTATTAAACCGATGAGCATGGATATCAATAGAAACATAAAGTTACCAGAAGGCACAAAATGCATCTACGGACTCTTATTTTTACGAAATCCCTAAATTTCAATTTTTAATGGATTAGCATAGATTGTTCATTAGACACTTCAACTTGATTGATACAGTTATTAGGATTGTAGAATACAGTAGTAAAAATTGTAAGTTACGAAAAAAGAGTTTGGTTCGAGCATCGGCTGTGAAAGGTTGTGTCGATGCTTTATTACGCACTATTTTCCTATCGAGCATGGCGCGTTTCGTGTTGTTTCGGTTATCTATAATTCGGTGTAACGAGTGATCGAGTGAGCACAGTAAGAGAACAACAAAGCGTCTCTCAAGCGTTCATAAAATTATCCTTGTTTTCCTAACGGAAAACCACCATCACACTTTGTGAGTGGCTCCAATAGCATCCTTATTATTGGTTTAACTCAGATCAAATCGGACTTCCAACATTATAAAAAATCACCTTGGTTTTCCGATGAAAAAACACCATTACACTTTGTGTGTAGCCCCAATAGCATCCTTACTGTTGTAATCGGTTCGAATCAGAAATCGGTACTAGTATTTAAATATTTTACTAAACGAAGCGTGAATTCAGCTTATTGTTTACCAAAACGAACCCTGCTGCCACCCAATCTTGTCATCCAAAATCCCAGTGATTTCTCGTGGAAGTGCGGCGGTGGTCTCGGCTTCCAATAAAACGTCCAAATAAACGTTAACGCATTCCTACCCTTTCCTTATTTGACCTGCATTCGGGCGAGGCCAGCGCCGGTATTGCCTTAGTTTGGGATCACCAGTTTTACACATTGAGATGTTTGCATCATCTGTTGATCTTCTGAGTAATAACAGCTGAACTGGCAGTAACGGAATAACATCTTCGGGCGGTCAATCATGCTCATTATCCTGCTCATGCTCATAAAAACGGATAAATTATTTGAATAGGATAAGACAACTGCAACTTCTCGCCCTGACTAGCTTGCTAATACGAAACTACAGTACCCTAAAACGGGGAAAGCGGGGTAACGGTGCGGTTTGACCCATACCATGAATAGTTCAAATAAATATTTTTCGTTGATACTTTTTCTAACTATCAACTGTGTTTCTTAATCTAGTATTATTTGGCTTCTGAAAGCTATAGCATAGGTTTGAATATTCAGTTTTTTGATTAACCAAGAGCTGAACATTTTATTGAGCATAGCTTCTTCAACTTTCAGCTAGCGGGGAAAAAAATCAATCAATGCTTATCTAATAGCTAACATTACAGATTAAGAGATATTTCCCTAGTAGCACATTTGTTTCAACCCAGTAAAGGTGACAGCTCTGTGACTCAATTAAGTCACAATAGAGCTGCTGAAACCAGTTTTGACTGTTGTGTGCTGCTTGGGGTTTTTAGATACTTTAGGCTACATAGGTTGGGTTTTAGGTTAAAGGAAAAATATTGTAATAAAATTGTTACTCGTTACTATTTAAAAACTATTATATAATTACAA
The DNA here is from genome assembly GCA_024533555.2 of Aedes koreicus. Lineage (NCBI taxonomy): Eukaryota > Metazoa > Arthropoda > Insecta > Diptera > Culicidae > Aedes > Aedes koreicus. Next base: position 438,794 of record JAHHFK020004778.1, on the reverse strand, counting down.
CTTTTTTCTCATGGATGTCAATTTTTTACGCTTTTTTGCTACAACTTGTTACAAAATCGAGGCAACTTCGCGTAGTTTGGCTTTTTTATTTAGGCAAAGGAGCAATCTGACGAACATCCCAAGCAACACAAAATCGTCATATTTGGATACAGTGACTTGATTGTGACTTAATTGAGTAGTATTGGAGTAACATCAACTGTATTGCAACAAGTTACCTTGCAACCTTCTAGAGATAAAAAATAAATAATAATATATTGAAACAAATAATAAAATTCTAAAAATAAAATCAAAACTTAGGGGTGGGCCCCCCCCCCCCCCCCCCTTTCCCCTCCCCCCACCCCAAACCCCACATACCCCCCCCGTTTCCCCCCCCCCCCCACCCCACCCCCCCCCACCCCCCCCCCCCCCCCCCCCCTTATACAATACATACCATAAAAACCTCCCCCCCTCCAACAAAAATAATAATACCCCACCTCCACAACCCCCCCCTTAACCACCATTTTTTTGAAGTTTAGCTCCTAGAATTAGGAGAAATCTCATTGGAAACAGACAAACAAAAACAGTTATCCTCTCATCTAAAGTGGATCATTCAAAAACTGAACACAGAGCCCACGAATTCACCTGGGATTTGAATATTCAAAGATGTTCTGATTACTTGACCCCCAAAGTGGCGCACTCAGAAACAGATTCCGGAGAAATCCACTTCACTTTATTGACCTCAGTACACTTCATCTACCTAATCGAATTATGCTAATCACGATTATGCATGACCGCACCCAAGAATAAAAACTTTTCCGGTTTCACTTTTTTTACATCATTTCTTTTCTTTCCCACTGCGTGTGCTTCCACAGGATGTACATGGGCGGTCAAGTTTGTCCCAATACGAATTTGGTCCGAGACCAGGTGATTATCGTAACAGGAGCTAGCGGGGGCATCGGAAAGGAACTTTGCAAAGAGTTGGTACGCAGGTCGGCTCACGTCATCATGGCATGCCGGGATCTGGAGAAAGGGGACCGAGCACGCCAATCAATCATCCGTGAAATTCCCGGTGCCTCGTTGGAACTGGTCTCGCTAGATTTACGGTCTTTCGACTGTGTGCGACGGTTCGTCCGAGAAGTTGAATCGAACCATCAAAAGGTTGACGTGCTGATCAACAACGCTGGCATCATATTTCATCCCGAAGGACGCACCACCGATGGATTTGAGCTGCATTTGCAGTGTAACTATTTAGGTATTGTCTGAGAAGGTTTGCTTGTATTTGGAGGTAATGTGTGACTGTTACGGTGCGTTTATACTGGGGCAACATCGTTTCTCTATGCCTGGAGATGGTTAAGATAAAATCAATACTTTTTGCTTGTGATCAAATTATTGTCACCATTGAACCGAGACCAAAACTAGCTAGAGTCCATTGTGTTGCCTGTTTAATGATGCCTCAAGTTCTCTCAATAGAATCGCAACATTTCAAGCATCAATCAATAAGGAACCGGGTATTGAACAGAAGTGAAGCTTATTCTGTCTAGTTGTGTATCTGTTGAGCAAGATTCTTAACTATTGTGTCGAACAGTGATGTGTTCAATCATTTTGATTTATTCAGTTAGACTTGTTTGCTCGTTGTTTGTTTCAGAGGTTGAATTTCGAAATATGATTAATCCTATACTACTTAGTCGAAAATTGCATTGCTCTAACTCTCTGGCGTTAGAGCGTTTATACACAACATTTAATTTTGAATATCAATTAGTTCTTCAATTGCATAACGCGATGAAACCCTAGATAACAGTATAACAGCATTGCATTATAAGACCAGCTTGTACACAGAAATTTTCCCTTTTTTAATTGTAAGCCAAGGCAAGCGTAGACAACTTAATTCCACAGATCTGATTTAGGCAATATTTGGCTTAAATTTATATGAAACTAGCTGAACCCGGTGCGGCAACTAAACGAATGAACATATAATAGAACTGGCGCTTTTATGTTTTTTTAGGAATGAGTTTTGTTAAAATATTTTCGTTTGCTCATGTGTGTAATTTCTGCAAAATTAAACGTAGGTGTGTATTTTTAATTGAACCCTCAGATCTTAAGTTTCTACCATGGTTTTTCTTTCTGTGCAGAAGCATTTCATTGAAAAAAACATTTATCTTAAAACTACGCCGTATCCTGTCAGTTTGAACGTCATTTTCTCTTGCATAACCTTAGATTAACTTCTTGTGCATAATGTAGAACTGAGATCAACTCAAGCATCCCCCATTCTTTCCTAAGAAAGGGTTCAAACTTCTATCAGAACATGCTGCTTTCCCCACGAAATACACATTTAGTGTTTTAGTTGCTTGGATAATTCTCATGTTAAGTTGGAATTTTTGTTTCATTTGTATATGAGCCCCCTCCCCCCGAAGGGAGGGGGGGGGGGGTGTGGAGTCTCAAACCACCATAAAATAAAATCCTGCCTCCAAACCCCCACATGTCAAATTTGGTTCCAGTTGCTTGATTAGCTCTCGAGTTATGCACAAATTTGTGTTTCATTTTTATGGGAGCCCCACTTTCAGACAGAGAAGGAGTCTCGAACCATCATAAGAACCTTCTCCAGCACCAAAAACTCCTACATACAAATTTCCATAACAGTACACACATAGATTTTTTTACAGAAATCTATAAAAGTTTACCGAATTCTCAAAAGCTGAACGTTCGGTAATCCGATTTTACAGATTTCGGTGAAATTTTACAGTTATCTGTAAAAAATTTACCGAATTTCGGTAAAATTTTAACGAAATCCGTAAAATTGGATTACCAAACGTTCAGCTGTTGAAAATTCGGTAAAATTTTACAGATTTCGGTAAAAAAATCTGAGTGTGTAGGGATAATTCTCATGATTGGTTGAAATTTGTGTTTCATTTGTATGAGAGCCCCTACTTCCAAAGAGGGGAGGGTTCTCGAACACTGTGGAAACATTTTTCGCCTTCAAAAACCGCCACATGCCAAAGTTGGTTCCTATTACTTGATTTGTTCTCAAGTTATGCACAAATTTGTTTCATTTGTATGAGAGCCATCCCTTACAGATAAGGGAGGGATTTCACACCACAATGGAAACATTTGTTGTCTCCAAAAACCCCCACATGTCAAATTTAGTTCCATTTGCTAGATTAGTTCTCGAGTTATGCAGAAATTTGTGTTTCATTTGTATGAGAGCCCCTCCTTCCAGACGGGGAAGGAGTCTTGAATCATCATAAGAACCTTCTCCGGCCCCAAAAACTCCTACATACAAATTTTCATAACAGTAGGGAAAGTTCTCATATTTGGTTAAAATTTGTGTTTCATTTGTATGAGAGACCCCCCCCCCCTCCAAAAAGGGGTGGTGTCTCGAACCACCGTGGAAACATTTCTTGCCTTCAAAAGCCTCCACATGTCAAATTTGGTTGCATTTGTTTAATTTGTTCTCGAGTTATGCAAAACAATTCTACTTTATTTGTATAAGAGCCATCCCTTCCTGATAGGGGAGGGGTTTCAGAGTACCAGACAGACAGACAGACAGACAGACAGACAGACAGACAGACAGACAGACAGACAGACAGACAGACAGACAGACAGACAGACAGACAGACAGACAGACAGACAGACAGACAGACAGACAGACAGACAGACAGACAGACAGACAGACAGACAGACAGACAGACAGACAGACAGACAGACAGACAGACAGACAGACAGACAGACAGACAGACAGACAGACAGACAGACAGACAGACAGACAGACAGACAGACAGACAGACAGACAGACAGACAGACAGACAGACAGACAGACAGACAGACAGACAGACAGACAGACAGACAGACAGACAGACAGACAGACAGACAGACAGACAGACAGACAGACAGACAGACAGACAGACAGACAGACAGACAGACAGACAGACAGACAGACAGACAGACAGACAGACAGACAGACAGACAGACAGACAGACAGACAGACAGACAGACAGACAGACAGACAGACAGACAGACAGACAGACAGACAGACAGACAGACAGACAGACAGACAGACAGACAGACAGACAGACAGACAGACAGACAGACAGACAGACAGACAGACAGACAGACAGACAGACAGACAGACAGACAGACAGACAGACAGACAGACAGACAGACAGACAGACAGACAGACAGACAGACAGACAGACAGACAGACAGACAGACAGACAGACAGACAGACAGACAGACAGACAGACAGACAGACAGACAGACAGACAGACAGACAGACAGACAGACAGACAGACAGACAGACAGACAGACAGACAGACAGACAGACAGACAGACAGACAGACAGACAGACAGACAGACAGACAGACAGACAGACAGACAGACAGACAGACAGACAGACAGACAGACAGACAGACAGACAGACAGACAGACAGACAGACAGACAGACAGACAGACAGACAGACAGACAGACAGACAGACAGACAGACAGACAGACAGACAGACAGACAGACAGACAGACAGACAGACAGACAGACAGACAGACAGACAGACAGACAGACAGAAATTCAGTTTTATGTATTAATTCCAGTCGGTTTGGTATCAATTCCAGTCGGCGCCGTAGGGCTTTTCTGGGACAACTATGGTACTGCATAATTGATTATTTGATTCAAATTTTATGTTCGGAACTGTAAACCAAACCATACCATATTGTGTTAAAAAATCGCAGGAAATATAATGTATTTCTTACTATAATATTATTGTTTCGAAAGTTATGATAAAATTATACTTCTATCACTACTGTGGCAAGCATTATCTTTGGACGAAAAGAGATATGTATATACTGCGGGGTGCGTCATCAATGCCGGCCAATGCATGACTGTGTTCCATTGAATGGAAACTTCTATACTGACAGAAGAAGGCATACAAATGAGCCATGCATTTAAACTTCAGTTCACTATCGTGTAATTTTGAGTGTTTTAACATATTTAGCTCTTGATCTGATATTGCACCACAAAACATTATTCTGCATCGTATTGAGTTTACTTTTAAGTGACAACGATTACTTTTGGATTTACAACTTTTTGTTAATAAAATTCAGTTATTCATTAATCTACATGACATGAAATTTAAATCTTTTATCAGTTACAACTCATGTCATTTTTATTATTTGTAGGAGTGTGTACTTTATTCCTGATATATTATCCATGAACAAAAAAGTATTTTTCCTTTTTCGCCACGCAGTGCGGGTGGCCTTTTTCGGTTTTCAATTGTAACAAGTATATTTTCATCTCACAATTTATGTCCTCTCAGGTATTGTTTTGGTCACATCAGCATGAGTCACATCCAATCGTAATGAAATATTTTGACAGATTTTTAAAAGATTTTGTAGCTTTGATTTGACCGACAGAACTAAAATCATTGGTACATAATTGGCTCAGTATGTAATCAGAGATGGAACTGTTTGATTATTATTATAATGCGTCGTAAAATTCTGCTTCGTTCATATCTCCGTAACGAAACGTCCGACTGAAAAAAAAAATTAATAGCATTCAATGGGAATGTCGTAGCTTTTACTTGCCGCCAACAAATCTGAAATCGATTCACAAACGGGTTAGAAACCGATGTGACATTATTTGTAACGCACACACACATATGAACACACACAAACACATGTACACACACATGCACACGTACATACACACAGACATGTGCTCAGTTCGTTGAACTGAATCGAATGGTATATAAGACTCGCCCCTCCGGGTCTCGGTTAAAAAGTAGATCTTTATACCATTATTTTAGTGTTAGCAGGGTAAAATACACCGTAAAATTACTGAGCCTTAGAAAACTGCACATAATATGGGGTATAAAACCTGTCCCCGTTAAATTTTGGACGAAATTTGTAAAATGAAGTCGAATCAACTGGAAGTGCGCAAACGCAACGTTGCACGCTTAGTTTTTTTTACAGAAATCTGTAAAATTTTACCGACTCTCAACAGCTGAACGTTCGGTAATCCGATATAACTATTTAGAATTCGGTAAAATTTTATAGATTTCTATAAAAGAAAAATCTAAGTGTGTGTCGGTACGCGATCTTGCCAAGAAACTAAAACTACCCAAAAGTACCGTGTTTAGTGTTTGTAAATTGTTTGACCAGCGCTTGACTGTGGATCGGAAGGTTTGAAGCGGAACAAAACGAAATATATGCTCCCACCAAATGGACAAGAAGGTGGAAGTCATGATTGAGAAACATCCCAGCATTTCTGCGCGAAATGTGGCTAGCAAAGTTGGAAAATTGAAATCGTATCCCACGAACCACTTTAAGTTTTATTCCAGCCGTATAGCACTCCCGGCTTTTTTGATAAAACTGCATTCAAAACTGTTTTGTACAGCAACACCTCCTCTATGCTTCTTCAAAGCCGAAATTTGAACAAAGTGGCCCACTATACAGACGTTTGTTAAAACAAGTTAATAAAACCTTTAAAAGACCATAAAGATTTTGTAAATATTCTAGTGAAAGATGTTATGACCTCTTGAGAACCTTCATAAAACCTATTGGCTGCCATGAAAACCAGCATACGGCCAATTCGTCACAGCTGTTGAACTTCACTGTATTATCATGGTTGGTTTTTGTTGTTCTGCTTTGTTCGATTCTGTGCTCTTCTGATTCATATAGCAGTAAATAATATCTGAGAAAAACGTTCTAGTGTTGCGGGAAATTTTGTTTGATAGCAAAATATTCAAAACAAATAGAGTTTTTTTACAGCGTATCATGCTCCAAATCATATGCGCATTTAAATTTGTGGTGAATATTGGCACGATAAGAGCCGAAAATTAATGCGCCTCGGAAACTATGCGAGTTTACAACAACATAAACAAAATTAAAACAAATATATTCGATAAATTATCATGAAAAATTATGGAATTCAATAAGGTTATCTGAAAAAATGCCGAAATTGGTTTACATTTCCACATTTCAATCATTTCTTATATTTCAATATGGCGATTGGAAAAAATCACACTTTTCCCAAAAAGCAAATTTATCTTCGCAATGAGTACTATAAAACTATTTGGTCTTTTTTTTGCCGTCTTAAAACCACATTGACTACCCTCAAAGCCAGTTTGCCGTTTAGCGCAATGATAAACAGAATGTGACGGCTAAAACCCGGGCTCGCATGTTGTATCGCGAATATTTGACGAAGTTTTCCTGCGTGATAATGGACGATGAAACTTATGTGCAGGAAGACTTTAAGCAGCATCCCGGATTGTCTTATTATACTGCCATGCAACGGAACGGCGTAGAGGAGCATTTCAGGACGAAGAAAAAAGTCAAGTTTCTCAAAAAATATTTGGTTTGGCAGGCACTATGCAGCTGTGGTCGAGTAAGCCAAAGCTTCATCACTACCGGGACGGTAAACAAGGAAATATACCGTGAAGAATGCCTAAAGAAACGATTGTTACCATTCCTACGCAGCCATGAAACTCCCTCGCTATTCTGGCCTGATTTGGCATCTTGTCACTACGCCAAAGATGTTTTGGAATGGTATAAAGCAAATGGAGTCCATGTTGTACCGAAAGAGGCGAATGAAAGCCACTAGAAATCAATTTGATTTTATTATGGCACCAACAGGTGCCAATCGGTTCATATTTTTGTCAGGGGTATGAGAACCTACACAACTTGTTTACAACAATCTTGAAACCTTGTTTTCTCAAATTATTTTTACTCCTATCAAAGGTTTTATTTTGACTTTATGAACTCGTAAAATGCTGTCATTCATATTATCTTATTATGGTCAGTTGAAAAAGCAAACCATTTTGCCACCAGTAATTGCGCTAAACGGCAAACTGGCTTTGAGGTTAGTCAATGTGGTTTCAAGACGGCAAAAAAAAGACCAAATCGTTTTATAGTACTCATTGCGAAGATAAATTTGCTTTTTGGGAAAAGTGTGATTTTTTCCAATCGCCATATTGAAATATAAGAAATGATTGAAATGTGGAAATGTAAACCAATTTCGGCATTTTTTCAGATAACCTTATTGAATTCCATAATTTTTCATGATAATTTATCGAATATATTTGTTTTAATTTTGTTTATGTTGTTGTAAACTCGCATAGTTTCCGAGGCGCATTAATTTTCGGCTCTTATCGTGCCAATATTCACCACAAATTTAAATGCGCATATGATTTGGAGCATGATACGCTGTAAAAAAACTCTATTTGTTTTGAATATTTTGCTATCAAACAAAATTTCCCGCAACACTAGAACGTTTTTCTCAGATATTATTTACTGCTATATGAATCAGAAGAGCACAGAATCGAACAAAGCAGAACAACAAAAACCAACCATGATAATACAGTGAAGTTTAACAGCTGTGACCAATTGGTTTTCATGGCAGCCAATAGGTTTTATGAAGGTTCTCAAGAGGTCATAACATCTTTCACTAGAATATTTACAAAATCTTTATGTTCTTTTAAAGGTTTTATTAACTTGTTTTCACAAACGTCTGTATAGTGGGCCACTTTGTTCAAATTTCGGCTTTGAAGAAGCATAGAGGAGGTGTTGCTGTACAAAACAGTTTTGAATGTAGTTTTATCAAAAAAGCCGGGAGGAGTGCTATACGGCTGGAATAAAACTTAAAGTGGTTCGTGGGATACGATTTCAATTTTCCAACTTTGCTAGCCACATTTCGCGCAGATGTTTCTCAATCATGACTTCCACCTTCTTGTCCATTTGGCGGGAGCATATATTTCGTTTTTTTTTTTTTCTGTTCCGCTTCAAACCTTCCGATCCACAGTCAAGCGCTGGTCAAACAATTTACAAACACTAAACACGGTACTTTTGGGTAGTTTTAGTTTCTTGGCAAGATCGCGTACCGACACACACTTAGATTTTTTTTTATAGAAATCTATAAAATTTTACCGAATTCTAAATAGTTATATCGGATTACCGAACGTTCAGCTGTTGAGAGTTCGGTAAAATTTTACAGATTTCTGTAAAAAAAAACTAAGCGTGCAACGTTGCGTTTGCGCACTTCCAGTTGATTCGACTTCATTTTACAAATTTCGTCCAAAATTTAACGGGGACAGGTTTTATACCCCATATTATGTGCAGTTTTCTAAGGCTCAGTAATTTTACGGTGTGTTTTACCCTGCTTACACTAAAAGAATGGTATAAAGATCTACTTTTTAACCGAGACCCGGAGGGGCGAGTCTTATATACCATTCGATTCAGTTCAACGAACTGAGCACATGTCTGTGTGTATGTATGTGTGCATGTGTGTGTACATGTGTTTGTGTGTGTTCATATGTGTGTGTGCGTTACAAATAATGTCACATCGGTTTCTAAGCCGTTTGTGAATCGATTTCAGATTTGTTGGCGGCAAATAAAAGCTACGACATTCCCATTGAATGCTATTATTTTTTTTTTCATTCGGACGTTTCGTTACGGAGATATGAACGAAGCAGAATTTTACGACGTATTATAATAATAATCAAACAGTTCCATCTCTGATTACATACTGAGCCATTTATGTACCAATGATTTTAGTTCTGTCGGTCAAATCAAAGTTACAAAATCTTTTAAAAATCTGTCAAAATATTTCATTATGATTGGATGTGACTCATGCTGATGTGACCAAAACAATACCTGAGAGGACATAAATTGTGAGATGAAAATATACTTGTTACAATTTAAAACCGAAAAAGACCACCCGCACCAATCGATGCTGCTTGCATTCTATAGTGTCGCATCTATAGTGTTGTATGGCATTGGTCATTAAAGCATTGGTTCCTTCAACAAGCACCTACCAAAATGATTCGGCATATGCCCTCATGAGAATAAATATTTCGCGCAACCAACAGAACGGACAATTAATCACAATTATTTTCCATTTTTCTACACTTTGACTCGGTACTGAACAGCAATTTGTATTAATTTTACACTTCTCTGACTCTAAACCCCCACTAGCATCGTTTGTCTCATTCCTGATAACTGTTTTTCAATGTTGTTTTTTTTTCTGTTATTTTTCGGGGATATTTGGGTCCTCTCGTTTTATCTCTTATTTTCAGGACACTTTTTGCTAACTCAGTTGCTGCTACCCTCACTCGAGAGGGCACCGCAAGGACGTGTAATTAATGTGTCCGCCCATGGATACACGGCCGGCAAGATGAACATCGAGGATCCGTTGAACATTGGCAGCTGGGCGCCGGGATTTCACTCGAGAGATGCATTCTCACACTCGAAACTGGCGCTTGTACTGGCCACCCGTGCCTTAGCTGGACAACTGAGAAAGGGTAAGAAGATTTATCGACGAACTGATTGTGGCTTGATGCGCATATTTCTTGTGACGATTTATGGACGAACGTACGCTCTAAGGACATGTACAGCTTTCGATATTTATTATTTTCAATTGGACGTGGACGAGAAGACAAATCGTCAAGGGTAGAGGTACCAGTCAAAGTTATGTACGTTCTCTTTTGGGAATGACCATGCATCGCAATCCACGTGAAGGTTTTAAGAAGTTGAACAAATTAAGATTTAATTGACTTTCCACTTCCCTGCTATTACATTACCAATCACAAGCAACATTTGATGGTTTATGAAATTCATCAATGATACTTTAAACCAACATTCACAAAACCCTGATCAAGGCAAATTAGTTTCCATTACAGCAACTCAAGCCTTATTAAGGCCTATATCTGAGAAGGATTTTGAAGGACTAATTGCCTATACATTGATTGCAGTATATTATGTGACAGAAGTTTTGAGAGCCATTTGGAACACACATTAAACTAACATATAGGCAACTAAGCATGAAGAGAAAACAATATGCCTCAATCTCTTGTTAAGGACTCTAAGATACGCAAATGCGTGGCCCAGGCAGATATGTTAATGCCATCTCGTTATAAGTGGGATTCATAAATATCTCTACGTCATATACGACATTTTTGCGAATTGAAGCCAGATTGATGAAACGAAAGTCCGTTGCTTGCAAAATTCAAGAAAAAAAAGAATAAGATTTTAAATGCTATGCATACAATTTGTTCCCCTGCTACTAGGGTAAGCTTTACAATATCAATGAAATGGGGTTTAGTTGTTCCCCCGGACATTACCTTGCTCCATTCGATTGGAAATATTGTCAATTACACTATGAAGCAGGATTGAAGTTGTGCTCCATCACAGATCTAATTTTAGTTTTTTGTAATTAATTCGAGCCTAACATACCTATCTACAATCTTCTCATCTCGAGGTCTTTTTTTTCACACACAACTTTACACTGGACATCTTGAAAACCACCACGCGCTTCCACCTTCTAAATTCGTTTGCAACCAACATAAGCTACTGAGCGTCGCCTTGCTTTGTTCTGTCAGATTCCGAGCGTTGCATGTTTCCTCTTTTTTTTGTGATTGCAGCTAAATCAAACATAACAGTCAACGCGTGCAGCCCGGGGCTGGTACGGAGTACCGACCACCTGCGACATTCGCCAATCATGAGGGCGCTGTTTGCCCGAACCATTACTTACCCGTGGATGTGGTTGTTCATGAAAAGTCCCTCTCAGGGAGCTCAAACGATGGTACGTTTGGCAACGGATCCAGAACTGAGCAAAACCTCGGGAGAGTTTTTCAAGTGAGTATGAAGCACAACTGGCATTTGTTTTCAGCTTAATGATACGTTTTGCTATTTTCTATCGTTAGTGATTGCGAACAAACTGACCTTTCTGAATTGGCTAAGGATGATTTGCTGATGGAAAAGTTGTACAACGAGAGCATGAAAGCGCTGAAGTTGGAATGATGGGTTTCTTTTGTTCTATTAGCAAAAAAGAGACTTATGTATTTAGTAGCATGAGCTTTTATAAGAATTTAATTTACGGCAAAATAAATCATCATTTCAGATCAACAGTGCCCTATTCGCCAGAAGGGTCCGACCGGTCAAAAAGCGGTGACAGAGCAAATACATTTCGGTTTTGTGTTTCATTCTACGATCCGAATCATGCAGAGAATGTCAACAAACTTAATAATGGTGCCGATACGAAGGCCGAAGCTATCCGAGCCGGGCATGTGAATTTTGATAGCAGAAGTCTGTAATCGAGAAAGTAGTATGAGATGCTTGAGAGTATGATGGAATGTGAAATGAAATAGGGATCACAGAGCTGATTAATAATTGAATTGATGACAAACAGATCAACATGGAATTGAATTTATGCAGCGCCATCTGAGTCGGCTAACAATATAAAAAAAACAAGAGTTGGCTGTTGCTATCATTGCAATAATATTTCAATTGATTCAACGTTGTGAATGTTCCTCCTGTTTTTGCAGTATTCACTGTGTATTCTTTTAAAACAAGATAAATTAAAGTAATCAGAATGTTTTTGTTGATTTCAAATCGAGCTATAAATTTGGAAGGGTTGATCACAGACTATTCTGAAAATCTTTGAAGTAATTTTGAACCGTGTCAATTGTATTCCAATACAATACATATCGTTTCATTGAATTTATCTACTTTCTACGGTTAATTTATTTAATTATTTATTATTTAACAATTTTCCGTATATATTTATTTTCTTTGTATGTTTGTCCTTGTTTCGTTGAGTTTTGTGGCGAAGATGTTAGCAGGTTCTTTTACAAGCCATGGTGATGCAAAGAGAAATTTGACAAGAGGACTATAATCGAATTGTTTAGTTGTTTAAACCTATTATTTTGATACTTCCCAATTTTAGTGCTTATAACACAAATCTAGAATACATTCCATGAGTATGCTGACATCTTTAGTTACTAAAAACAAGAACAGTAAGAATCAGTTTATATGAGCTTTTTTAAGAGTATTTACGCCACAACTATACAACAACCTACACTTGCGGCATCACAACCACAACCATGTGCACTGTTGATCGCCGTAAGCTCAGTTGAGACACAACTCACAAGCAGGCACATGTCATGAACATGCCACCAAACTTTTACTCATTAGCAAACTTCAAGAAATCGGCACGAGTTCATTCAAACAAAAAAGGCGTTAATATTTTCGGTTTTCTTTTTCAGAGGTCAGTATTCCTCCATTGCATTCAACAAACGGTTGTTGTGTTTGTGTATGTTACCTGTAAAACACATTATTTATAGGATAAATCAGTTTTTGGAATAGTTTACTATTACGTTAAATTTTTTTTGATAACAATCTTTGTTCATATTGCGAAAAACTGTATATCCTCCATCATTGGCATTCAAATCAACGGTCTCAACGCATCTTAGGATCTCCCAACTTTAAGGAACGTGAAATATTGTTAAAAAATTGTCGAAATAGGGACATGGCCATTCCGACGTTCGGTCTATTTCTTCTTTGTACAGGTCATTTTTTTGCTGTTTTATACATGACTGGTTGTTTGAACAAAATATTGAAGAATTTTTTTGTTTGATTGCTAACCACATTACCACATATAGCCTGAACTGAAAAAAATGCATCAAGTACTTTTCTAAAATGCTTCATTTAACCATTGACATGCAGTTAATCTAATCTGTTTTACTGTTTAACGGGTCAGTTTACTTATGGAAGGCATCATGACACAGACGCTTCACCCGTTCTAGTTTCTTTTACCGGGAGGCTATTCTGCTTCTACAGGGTGTCACAAAATGGGATTACAGCAAAACAAATCAACCAAATCACAGCATTTTTTTTTCATTTGAAAGCTACATGTTATAGAAATAAATCATATTAATTCAATTCGAATCTCTCGCCCTTTTCCTTGATAACTTTGCGCAAACGCTTTGTAAGCCCATCGCAGCTGGCACGCACGATTTTCTGAGGAATTTGGCCCCAAATATCAACCAAATGTTTCTTGAATCGATCTAAAGTAAGCCCTTTCGTAGGGCCTATATGTTGAAGCATATAACCCAAATAAAGTAGTCAAGTGGGTTGAGATCCGGTGAAGATGCAGGCCATTCAGTGTTGATTTTTACGCTAGGTTCTTTGAAAGTTCTATGAAGTTTTCCTTTTCGTGAAACGGCGCCCCATACCATGATTTTCGATACATTCTGGTAGGGTCCTACAGCTAGTTTATCTCTTGGAATATTGGCAACAGTTTTGCCATACACACGATCATTTTGTTGATTATGACTGCCCTGAAGGAGGAAAAGCTTTTCATCCGAAATAAAATCTCGCAGTCACCGTGCCGAACCAAAAGATTTCTGCTTGTTTTGGACCCTGGCTTGCTTTTGACGCTCTGTCAACCCGTGAACCCGTTGATTGTAGTTTTGAAACTTGCTCCCGTATGGCTTCCATGGTAGTTGATAAATATGTTTGTTTATATCGCTTATTTATCTTCAGCAATAAGCTGTCTAAGGAATACACTTAAAACGGGTATAATCAATTCCGCTGTTAAAATTACCCAGCTGAAATAAACCAAGACTGAAAAAAGGTGACACCTATTGTGAGACACACTGTATAGTACACTGATATGATATACTATATATGATACCTATGGAAATTCATAAGATTTCCCTAATAAACATGTACCATACAGGAACGATATTATAGATGGTATGACCATACCGTTTACAGTTGGGATGATACCCAGAATTGGAGGTTATTATTTTTTTTTTTTCCTAACCCCCTTAAAAAACATCACCCAAAACCCACCCCAACCCCAAACACCCACCCCACTTTTTTTTTTTACCAAACAAAAACAAACAAAAAAAATAAAATAAAACAAAAAAAAAAAAAAATAAAATAATCCCCACCACCCCCACCCCCAGCCCACACCCAAAAAAAATTCTTCACCCCCGCCCCCCCCCCCCCCCCCCCTTCCTTCTCCCCCCCCCATTTTCTTTTCCACACCTCTTTTTTTCTTTTTTACACGGCCCACAACAACAACAAAATTTATTTTAAAAAACAAAAAATACCCTACCCCATTTTTTTTCCCCCCCACACAATTTTTTTTAATGAAAAAACCCAATTTTCCCAAAATTTTCTTCCCACCCTTTTTTTTTTTTTTTTCCCTTTTTTTTTTACTCTCTTTTTTTTTTTTATTAAAAACACTTTACCGTAAAATGGGGCGTATAGGTTTATGTATGTCGATCGATCCAAGGTTTGAATTATTCATTAAATAAAATATATATCGTCAACAGACTCATAAGAAGATTTTGCTTATAAAGTGAAGGGTTTTCATTAATCTGAGATTTTTTTAAAAATGATATCGCATTTCGAATTCAAAGCTCCTAAGCAATGGCTCTGGGAAGCAATCACACTTTAGATATTTTAATTGATTGACCAACACGGGTTTTACCTGAAATTTCTATGACATAATCTCATCCTATAAAAATAATTAGCTTTCAAATGCGAACCATATGGGTGAATGAGGGAAAACGTTTAATGCATAAATTTTGTTAAAATATTACCCGATCAGCGAACATTGCATTAATGTTATTCTAATATGAAAGATGTTAGAGAGTATATGCACCACGATATTCCACCATGATTAAATATAAGCTATCACGCCTTACATGCTTGAGGTCTAGCAGTAAACTGTTGGATAAATTCGTTGGACTAATCAAGCACAACGAATTAATCATAAATCATGTTTTGCAAATCAGCTTTTGAAATCAACAAATGAATCTGACTGAATGGAAATGACTATGCACAGCACTGGTCAGCATTATTGAAAATGAATAAAGAATTAAAAAAAACTATGTGACCTACAACCAGTTCAAATGATTGAATTTATCTTGAGCTCTAAACAGTTGGAAGGGAATCCTTCATTCAATAAATATATGACTTTCCAACGTTAATGTAATAAAACAAATAAGCTGAAACTCATCTGAAATGTTCTCAATTTCAATATGTTTCACGGTTATATTTCTCCGCTTTTTGTAAGAATTTACTAATAGTATTCTAGATGTGGTTTGTAACATCTCTGTGACATGGTACCTGGAAGCCATGCTAGTTACCAGATAGTTGCATATCTATTCCAATATATTTTCACAACAACGTGTCAGAGTAAGTTACAAAACGGGTTTAGGTAACTTATAGGTTCATAATACTAAAATTAAACAAGATTGAATTTTAAGATTATGTTGCAATGAAGTTCCTGACTTCAACAAGTTTTACATACCCAAAGAGAAATTTATTTGAAACAAACAAACTCCAGCTGACTTGAGATCATAATTCAATGATAATGATTGTGTCAAATTTGAATATTTGGCAACGTAAGTGCAATTTAAAGTATCCCTTGCAACATTAAATCAGCTTTGATGCAACAGTGTTCGTTTCCTGTGCCTGTTTTTAGTCGTATTAGTGACAAGAAAATGAAATACATTTTTTGAACTATGTTGCATGTGTTGCTTGGGAATGTTGCTTCATTGAAACAAATTGTGTTACTTGGGCAATGAAAACAAAACGGAATTAAATTATTTAATCATAACACCTTTTTTCTTTTTTTTTTTCTCCCCTTTTTTTTTTTTTTTTCCCAAAATTTTTCCCCCCGCCACCCCCCTTTTTTTTTGTTTCCCCCTTATAATAAAACCCCACAAATTTCTCAAATGAAAAAAAAAATAAAAAAGATTTTGTCTTCTTTCCACAGTTAGGAATTGATAATCCCCCCCTTCCCTCCCCCCCCTTCAAAAAAAACCTACAAATTTTTTAAAAATTTTTTTTCCACCGACCAACAAATCACTTTATTTTCAAAAAAAAAAAAAATTTTAACCTTTGCACAATTTTTGAAACAGTATTCTTACCAAGTAAAAGCGTCTCAACGATATCATTCTAACTTTTTAGTGATGCTGTATTATCAATTTTGAGCGTCCTTCGGCATTTTGTACGTCAGCTGACGATAACTAGATGCGAAGAAACTGCATTTTTATGGTTTACATTCGATCGAATCAGATACGGAAATAATCAGTTACCCTGCGCTAAGAAGTTTCTTTCGAAATTTTCGATAAAAATGGAGTTTGCTCATCCAATGTGTAACCCCAATTTTTAGCGAAACTGGACTAAAGTTCTGAGGAAAGTACTCAGTGCTGGGTGAGCGCTGGGATTCATTGTGTACAGGTGGACTTTTATACACGCTGAATTGCAATAGTAGATTGTGGTGGATATTTTTTATTTTAAATATAAATCAGTATTCTTAAAAATAAAGGCTGCCAGTTTTTGTATTTTTGTGTTATTAAAATGTCGGACCAAGTGAGGGTTTTCTGACGCAGGTGTGTTTAAAAAGGAGCAACCGTCGGTGCTGTTTTCACGATTTTCTTGGTTGATTGGTGAATTTTGATAGGAAAAAATCGTTGGAAAGTGTCGTGTATAAGTGCAGTGTTGTATTGCATGTGATTTTCCCACTTATAGGTGCGGTTATAGGTTTCATGTCGAAATATGCGATGAAAAGTGCAGATGGTTTTTTTTCCGAAATCCTTGAAAGTGGAAGGAGGATTTTTCTTCCTTTTCTTTTCGGGCGGCTGGCTGGAGAGTCGCCCTCTGTCAGCGCCGCGCCGCTTGCTCTGCTGCGTGTGTTCTGCACTCGTCGTCGTCTTCTTCAGTGTGTGATTGTGGTCGTGTGACAAACAGGCATCGTTTATAGACACTCAAGTAATAGACCTCCCAACGTGCCGCCTTGTTGTATCCAAAACGAACATTTTCCATACGATTTGACAGTTGTTTTGGATACATCAACTGTGCCAGATTCACGTTGGCCGGTCTATTACTTATTGTCTATAGCATCGTTGTGTTGTTGCTGCTGCTGTTGACAGACGAATACACGCTTCTTTGACTGTGTGCATCATCAGTAAGAGACCATAATAAAATACTGGACCCCGGTTTGATTGATCATTTTGCGGATCGTAGCATAAAGGACGATAGTGTGCCCATCAATAAATCATTGGTGACTATTACGTTTAAAGGATATCTTCCACACCCTAAGGGAAAAAACATACACGGCAATGGCAGATCATTATAATTTTGGTGTTGATTTTGGTTTTTATGCTTTATGCTTCTCACATCCACCACAGAGTAACATACCAGTAGATATCTTGATTCTCGAATCGAGTTCACGTGAAGCCGGTCCCTAATAAATTTCGTATGGTTATTTTTCTTAACGACCTATTTGGAATATCATCCAAACCATTAAAGAAATGGTTGGAGGATTTGTGATATCGTTCGTTTAAGGTAATTTTTTATCAGGGGTGGTGATGTTTCTGTGTATTTTCTACGAAATATTGAATTTTTCAATAATCCTAACCAAAAATGTCGAAAGAATCCGTATCGTGAAACGTCGCGGAAACCCTTCGGCGAAAGTTACGTGCGTAACGGGCGCTGGCTCGCGAGTTGCGTCTTCCTCCTCCGACACCGACCAATCCTCCGGAAGTCGACGATACGACGGAGTGCTCTGTCCCGATCGCGAGTGACACCGTGGCCGGTGTGAAAGCCAAGCTCGGGTTGATTGATACCACCTTCCCGTAAAATCCTTCTCCCGCGTACCAAGAGATTGTGTGCTTTCCGGAATCGTACAAACGGCTGGGCACGAAGGAAAAATTAGTTCTGTTATTTGCGGAAAACTTTCGGCGGCAGTACAAGGAAAGGTTCACGCACCGGAAACCGTTGATTCATGCGCTATCGAACAAGTGCGGTGTTCAGAAGTTGTTCGCTGAAGCCATCGGTTTTCCTCTTTCCCGATATGATCGGGTCATGGGAGGAAATTCGTGGGACATCGTTCGTGGCGGATTACATCGTTTACGAGCCCCTGCCGGATCAGATTAATAGTGGCATTGGGAGGCTCTCTTTATCGACTTTCTCTTTATGTTCCTACGGCTATGTAAAAACATGTTCAAGTATTTTCAACGCACAGAACGGTAATCTAAAGTGTAATTAAGGATCCAATATGTCAAAAACATCAGCAAATTGTTTAATAGACAAGCTATTGACGAAAGAGAGGGTCGACGGGGAGAGTCTCTCAATGTTGCTTGGGACCGGATGCGTTGTTCAGCTTGAAATAATTTATTTCTACCAAAGTTTGAATACAATATCTAATATTTCTCTATTTCTCAAAACGGACACATCCAGAGTTGGGTAAAGGCGACTCGTGATGTAGTAAGTGTTCTCAAGGGCGTGGAGCAAGACAGGTAATTGTTACCCATTGTATCTATATTAATAAAATTTATTTTTAATAGGTTTGCGTCGACCATCGGTTGAATCGGTTGTGTCGATACTTTGTTCCGCAATATTTTGTTATCGGGCGGAGTGCTTGGTCTATTGTTTCGGTTGCCTATTATTCGTTGCGCGAGTGATCGAGTGATCATCAGAAGTCGTGGTTCACCGGGTAAGATCGGTCGGTGGTGAGGTACATAATTAATTGTGATCTAAATTGTTCGTTCGCCATGCTCGTCGGGCCACCCTATCCTGGCACAAATAAACCACTGTCCCATTTTGTAAGAGACTCCAGCGGCATCCGTACTGTTGGTGAAGATCGGTCCAAGTTGGCATAGTATCCTTACTGTTGATTTAAATCGGTCAAAATCGGCTTTTCAGCATTATTAAAAATCACTTTGTTTTCACAATGAAAAACCACAATCACACTTTGTGAGTGACCCCAATAGCATTCTTACTGTTGGTTTAAATCGATTCAAATCGGAAATCGGTACTAATTACACTTGACAGCGTTAACCAAAACGAACCCAGCTGCTACCCAATCCTGTTATCCAAAAAACCAGTGATTTCTCGTGGAAGTGCAGTGGATTCCATGGCTTCCAAAAAGCGAGTATCACGTCAACATATTCCTACCCATTCCCTACTTGACCTGCATTCGGGCGAGGCCGGCGCCGGTATTGGCTTAGTTTGGGATCACCAGTTTTTACACATTAAAGATGTATGTTAGTCCCAAGCATCATCTGTTAGTTCTCTGTGTAATAACAGCTGATCTGGCAACAATCATGCTCATGCTCATGCTCAGTATTCTTAAAAATAAAGTTTGAGGAGGTGAACCGATTACTCACAGTCGTCTCGAGGTTAGTTGAAATAACAATTTTATGGATGAGAAGAGCAGGAAGCGAAAATTTTAAACATCTACACAAAATGTAAATGTACATGTTAATGTATTCCAAGTTGCCAACTTCTAACTGTACACTTGAAATTCGAACATTTACTCAAATAAACTCAAACTAACCATACAGATTAAACAAACTAGAATGTCAGGGTAATGTCAGTCAGAAATGTCAACAGTGTAATGGACAACCGCAAACCCTCGGTCTTACCCCTCGATCAATACTACATGAGACAGATGAACCATCACATACTGTATTACCAACCGCACAAGACGGGTCTACTGTCAAACTATCGTTTCAATAAAATTCATACCAAAGTGTGTTTTCATCAAGAAAAAATAATTTTACTTTTTCTCTGAGCCCTCCGGTTGTCAAATCTTCTGTGTGTGCCTTGAGGAAAAGGCGAAAATCACACCGTTCGGCGGTTCTGGATGGATATGGCCCCCGACACCTTCGATTTGTTGGATTGCTTTGTAGTTGGAAGAGTTGAAGGATAGCTGATAGTGATACGGCGGCAGTGAAAGCGGAGAAAAAGAAGAAATTGCTCGAAAGAAAATCGCAGGACAAGAGATGCAAATCATTTATCGTGCAGACAGTGGCCGACAGCTAGTTGGAACTAATCAAGGATTGTAAGACGCCGAAAGTGATTGGGAATACATTGAAAAACATCCCTAACATTTCAAAACGTTGTAATGAGGGTCAGCTGTATATTCGCAAGCAGCTGCTCACACTCAAGTACACGGAAGGAGCCGGATCGACGATCTCAGAATAATTTCAAAACTAGTCGTATGTTCTCTTTGAGAATTTCTAATGCATGGGTAGGATTATGAGCTACGTTAATGGGTTGAACCCAGTGGCAATCAAAAATTATATGGCCAAGTGGAATACCACAGGGATCCTGATTCACATTCTATGTGCAATCCAACGATTATGAATTCGAACAAAGTTTGAACGTCCCAAATTTATTCAAATATATATCGACAAGCCGTTGGAATTATGGAAAAAGTTTTTTTTTTTTGGAGTGATGAGAGCATGACAATGAAGCATAGAAGTGGCAGTATTCTGGCGTGGTAATGCCTTGCGTGATCTGAGGTTAGGATACTTCCGCTGCATACTTCCGTGCTTCCCGTTTTAAGCTATTGGAATGGTTACCCCCAAAGCTCGGACATGAATCCAATAGCAAACTTGTTGTCCATTTTGGATCAGAATGTTGACAAAGGAGATTTGACGAACCGTGAAAAGATTTTTCGAAACTCTGGGAAAGGCCTGGATGAATATTACCCATTAAAATATTAAAAACCTTGTTAAAAGTAAGCTACGACGCTTGAAATTCGTGATTGAAGCTAGAGGTGGTGACTACACTAAATACTAAAGTTAAGAATGAGCAATGAAAATGATGTATTTTTATAATGCGTACTTTATTTTGTCCTTCAAAATAATGGACAGTTTCTTAATAGATATAAACTTCAAATAAATTATCCCTCTCAAGTCTCCGAACAAAATGTATTACGAAAATATATCTACAGTGCTTACATTGGTACGAATGCTTTGAAAAACTATCTATTAGAAAAATTGAGAAAGTCAAGAAAGTTTGAAAATATTAGGAGTGCGTATTTTATTTTGTCCATTACTGTACCTGAAGAATGTCCCAACATCGATATTTTCTACGACTAGGGCCAATGTCCCGGCTAACTGCGTTAAGCTCGCTCATCAGGGTGCGGAAGCATTTTTGTTAAATGATCAATAAATGTGAGATTTAAAGACACTTATTTTTAGAAGGATTTTTTCCACCCCCTCTGAAAAATGCAGACGTTGTGAGATCGTTAATTTTTCACAAAAGTTCCCACAATATCAAAGCTGAAATTATACGTTCTATTATCGTTTATTATTTAGGTTTGTTTTATATTTTACCTTTTACTCCAGGGACATCCACACCAAATCTACTTTCAAGGTTCAGAATTACGAATTAATATGCTGTTTCTTCTAGTTCGGGTTGATTCGAATCTCTATGATTTGCTGTTTGATGAGTACCACTGACTGAACACATGGATTGGTAGTATTGTTTTTTTTTAACCGAAGCTAGGTTATTTAAATGAAAAATTGATAAGACATAGAAGCCATAGGATTTCTTTCTCATTGAAATTCAAACAGCAGTGCTTTATTAGTTATTGATCGTCCAACAAAATTTGATCTTTATTCACCTTTTGTTTCTTTTCTCCTTGCGGATTTGAGTGTCACTATCGTATATTCGTATTACTAGTATAATATTTTCTCTTTTTCCTTCATTTGTCTCGATTTGTATGTCTGTTGAGTGTCATGTGCCCCAGATGTCAGCTGCAATTACTTTCCCTAGTGTGATGGCTGTGCTCTAGCTACAAAATAGCTGCAAGCGCGGTAATTTTAACCTACTCATAATTAAATTCAGTTAATTGCTAACTAGCAAGAAATATTCTAGCTTCTTGTGTGTTGGCTTACTCATTTTTACAATTCAGTTAAATAATATTGTTCTTCTTTCTTTTTTTTTTCTTAAGAAATAAAAGTATCAACAACTCCGCTTTCCTAATATTAGATTAAAGTTGTGCTTTTGGCGTAAAAAGCGCTATAAAGCAAACCCAATTTGCGTCCGTTCATACGAGCCGATATCGTCCATTGTCCTGGTGCGAGACGGTAGACTCTGACACTCCGATTTGATATGTTACATTGTTTTTTTTTAAGGACAGCAGTGTCGGCCTTAGGAACAAGGATCGCAGCAACTGTAGCCCAAAGGAATAACGATCATTACTATGCGCCAAAAAAGAAAAAATAATACTAAACGTTCGCTAACTGGAAGGTATTGATCGGTCAGCAAGTTTTCGTTTACAATAAAATGTTTCCTTTCAGCAAACGATCGTCTAGTGAACTATATTTCATGCATGTTCACATCTTATCACAATTCAATATAATTTTCATCTGTTTATTTTTATGTTTCGTGTTAGTCGACTGTGTTAGATTTTCATTTCATACAACGGAGAAAAAATCTTACAACCATATTTTTACATTCAACTAAGGTTGATACAATTGCTATCTAAGGAGTGTGCTTTAGTTGAGTGTTGTTTTTGGGTTTGAGGCAGCCATTTAAATGTGTCGAAACAATTTTGCGCTATATTTATGACAACTGCTTGCTGCGGAAAATAATACCTCATACAGCCTTTTGCGAATTTTCCTAGTGATTATTTTAATGATTTCGTTTTTCATTATTATTATAACACAGTTCGTCGGAATGAACCTTTGTTTGGTTGAGATTAGATCACCTTGCGTTTTTTCTTTTCTTTACTATCAGTGAGTCGTAGTGTTATAGAATTAGTAATTGCTAGTGTACTATTTTGATTTTTCTATCATAAAATGTTAAAAAGACTTCAACGTGACTAGGTTTGATAAAAAGTGATTTTTTTGGTTTCTATTTGTTGCTGTGGATTTTTTTTCAATGTTAGTGAAATGATTGAGATAACTATTTACTCAGATAGATTGCGTGGTCGAATATTATGAATCAACATGGTAAATAAAATAAAACATTCTCCATTACTAGTTTATAATATTCCTTCGTCACATAACAGTGGTTTGATTTTTCTTCTAATTGTTTTCTCATTGTCCCATGAAAACTATATTTTATGTTCTCACTATTGATTATCGGTTTATGAAGAAGCGAATGTGTAAGTACGAGTATAACATTTTTACAGTGATTTCATCATTTTCCGTTTATTTAGTCGTTAAAACAGTAACAATTAATTGGTCGATTCTTAACAAGGCATTACAAGGATATAAACGTTTACACGGCGAAACTTTTTATCGTCATGCTTCCGGTTCTGTCATTTTCTCATCAAGACTTTTGATCAGGTTGAAAGAACCCGGAAAGAAGGAATCACATTTTACACATATTTTTTGAAATAAATAATCGCTAAGTCCCAATGGAAATTTGAATGTTTACCAGCTCAATCACCGATCGCCACTCAGCAGTTTGAGAAAAATATTCGTTAAGTAAATACGTTCCGGCTAACCTGCTAACCTACAATTTTTCTCAAGAATATTTATATAGTTGTTTCAGCATATAGAAAAATAAAATTATAACGGATTTATATTAATATAGGGATCATCTCAATTTGCATTAATACCGAAAGAAAGATCGCAATCAGTGCTATAAAAAGTCATTTCGGCTCGTTGGATTAATTTGCTAATAATTTGTCTCAGATGATGATGTATGATGAAATTGTAGCTCTTGACTAATATTGTACAACTTTTTCAAACAGTGCATTGCCCTAACTGTATCGAATATTCATCTGAACATTCCGATAATCCTCTCTCACGCCTTAGATGTTAAAGTTAGAGCACTACACTGTGGGACAAATAAAAAAAATCAATGGTGTATTGAAAATCAGCTTCTGGAACGAGGTACCGATTAATGCAAAGCATCGAGTCGAAATGGCGTGGTCTTACTGTTCTATTTGTAGTAAAACACACACTCTTCAACGTGCTACCGAGCTATGACGCACTCGACTCATCGACACGAATGAAAGAATTAAGAAGCAAGAAAAGAATTAATGCAGGGATGTCCTGCACGGGTGCCGGGTATACTTTGTAGGGATGTGCATATAAATGCAACATCTTTCAACGAGAAGCTACCGTTACTCCATGACATCGTCCTTTAGCTTCTCTGGCATACGAGAAACCCTTTTCGGATGTCTTCTGTTACTGATAAGTAATGCTATATTAGAACTCTCCTTAGGCTTCAGTGACTGACACATACGAGACGCTGTGGTCGGAAGAATAGGCGTCAGTTTCGGGAGGCATAATTTTACACGAAATCTTTGTTTACGTTCCCAGATATTTTACAAACATGAATTACGTCTCGTGGAAAGTTAATAATTTTTAAGTGTGTAAGTAGCCTTTGTGCCACGAGAAATTTACGGAAGAAGCCATTGTTTACGTTTGTCAGTTAGGCCCTAATGAAAAATCTTTGTCGAACTGTCACTGTTATTTACACTTTTGTTTTGGTTGTCCTCCAATGGCATAGAAACAGGAACTATGTTGGTTGGTGACCATTTGGGTTCCTTACGCGGCTACTAAACTAGAGTATTAAACTTCGACGGTAGTTACTGCCATACACGTTCAGTAGGCCGATTTTTTATAGTTCCAATCGTTCACTGTTTGGAAACTTCCGGATTCATCTGCACGTACACCGCTGATCCAGTCTGTTGCTGAGGTACACTCTAAAAAATAATGAATATTACGAGTGATGTAATCCTAGTTGCACGTAAATACTTTGAGACTCAGAGATTAATAAGACTCAATTGTATGTTCTATTTGATGTGTTTTTAATTCCTAATTTGAAATATAAAATATTAAACATTGACTCACTCAAAGTTACGTTCAGGATGCTACTTTCACAATAGCTCCTATGCAACCTCAATTCTAAGTCCGTAAAGCATTAAATAATTGCCACTGAACTGAAAAGTGGGATTTGCTACCCTTAAATTTACATGATCCTTGTCTTTGCTGTCATAACAACATCAGACCTATTTTTAACGCAGTCGGTTTTGCGCGTCACGGCAAGTCACAAGTTCAAATTCGTTCTCTTCTGTGATAGAGTATATAACGATCACTTCATGTTGCATGATATGCATAATAGATTAAATTTCACTGCTTGTGAATGTAATGCTCGAAAATGAAAGTCTTGAAATAAGTAAATGAAATGAAGGAACAAAATGAAACTCACTGGATAAGTTGGATAAAATGGCAATGCATGGCCTTGATTAACCTTTTTATTTTATTAACTTAATTTGATAACCACATCTTGAATTTTTCTAATGGTAACTAGAACTACACTGATAGGCAAAATAAAGGGCCCACCTCATCATTTTTTGAATTTCTCTCATTTATTTGGTTCAAATTAAAGTAAACACACTGTAGTCTTTTTTGATATCTTATTTTTTATATGCTTTGCAAGTTTCAATTATGGAATAATACTAAAAGAAGAGTTCGACTTAAAGATCTAAAACATCATTTTGTATTGAAAAAAAACAGTGACAAAAAAAGTGCCCACTTCAAAAATTAATATGTTTTCGATAAGTTTCCGTCGAAAGACCCCTCGATTGTTTATGTTTTTATATTTTGACATGTTTTGAAGCAAACGGCTTGACGTGGTGCATTTGTACACGTGATCGCGTTCGATTCAGTTGAAAACATGGAGAACGTAGTGATTTCGAAAGCAATTCCCTTGTGTATCCAAAAATTGGTGGTTCGTGATGTGCAAAACGGTGAATCGCACCGGGCTGTCGCTAGGTAGTACAGTATTAGCAAGGCAGTGGTTGGGAAAATTCTACTGAAACAAAAAAACGTTCGGATCAGTGGTGGATCGCCCAGGCAGAGGCAAGAAGTGCAAAAAGGATACACGAACTGGCACCAAGATTATGCGCGAAGTCAAGAAAATCCCAAAAATAACTGTCCGTGAGATCCAGGAAACCCTTCAGCTATCAGTTTCTGGTCGAACTGTTCGTCACCGTCTTGTAGCACAGGGGCTGATTAATAAAGTTTCCCGGAAGCGCCTATTTATCAGCAAGGCAAACAAAGCCAAACGGCTCAGGTTTGCTATTGAGCATGCTGATAAGCCCGCAGAGTTCTGGAAAACGGTTCTCTGGACGGACGAATCCAAATACCATCCTGCGAGAAAATCTGGAGGTTTTGCTGATCCAGACGGGTCTTGAAGAGAAGTTCGTATTTTAGCAGGACAACGACTCGAAGCATGCTGCCAAGAAGACCAAGTCTTTCTTCCAGTCTTGTCGGATCAAACCGCTGGAATGGCCTTCACAAAGCCCGGATCTCAACCCTATCGAGAATTGGTGGGCGATTCTAGATGTCAGGGTTGACAAAACTGGTGTTACCAATAAATTCAACTATTTTGAAGCCCTGAAGCACGCCTGGGAAGAGCTTGATCCACAGCACCTAAGGAACCTGGTGGAGAACATGCCAAAAAAATGCTTTTCTTTTACTTAAATTTATCTTCCCGGGAGCCAAAATGAAGTGGGCACTTTTTTTGTCACTGGTTTTGTTTCAACTCTTTTTTTATTATTATTCCAGAAGTGAAACTTGCAAAGCATATAAAAAATAAGATATCAAAAAAGACTCCAGTGTGTTTATTTTAATTTGAACCAAATGAATGAGAGAAATTCTAAAAATGATGAGGTGGGCACTTTATTTTGTCTACCAGTGTAGGTCCTTGAGATCAAAACGGACATCAGAATGCTTTTATTTGCATTAACAGTACCAGTAGTTGTTTTTTTCAACATTTTTAACACCACCCAAACACACACCCAACCCCCCCCTAAAAACACAATTACAAACAAAACAACACCAAAACCCAATCACACATATTAAATAATATTTTTGAGTTTTTCATCCACACGCCCCCCCCCTTTTTTTTTATCCAAGTAGACTTAAATTTACATGATTTTTTCTAAGAGTGTACACACTACCAAAATGTCATGTAAATTTCGGTGCCCTGAGACCGACACCCGCAAGCGTCCTCTAGCAAATAAAAATGACATAAGAAAGAGATGAGAAAATTAAATCAATCAAACACACCTATTGTCGACTTCCGTATGTATCAGTTTCATGAGACATAATTTTACACGAAATCTTTGTTTACGTTCCCCGATTTTTACAAAGATGAATTACGTCTCGTGTAAAATTAAGAATTTTCTGTGTGTGTAGGTTTCTTGATTTTCTGCGTACTTCCATTTAATCTTCCTTCTGTTTTCTTCGATTGATTGGGGAACATGTTCAACAACTTTCGGCATACTATTTTTGTCCCGGATATTGTATATCCACAACTTGTAGACCGAGAAAACAAACGAGCAGCAGGCCTAAAGCAAAAGTCCGTTCCGGTTTCCTCAGACTGCTTCTGCAAACGCTTTGCGATCTTCACGGCTGCCTCCAATTTACCGTTAGCCTGCTGATGATGAGGAGCTGAAGTGATGTGGTTGATGTCTCATTCCGAAGTAAATTTTCGCATTTTCTGGTGGATGAAGTTTGTCTCCTTGTCTGTCAATATAGTTTGCGGTTTTCCATGTCGAGCACTATTCGTACTACATGCTGCGATAACCGATTCAGACGTTAGATCCGTAAGGATATCCACGGTGGGCGTCGTGGTCAAGCGGTTAGCGGTGTCACCCGTCGTTCAAGCGATTGCCATGAAGTGAGGGTTCGATTCCCGCTCCAGTCTGTGGAACTTTTCGCAAAACGAAAATGTCCATGCTGGTCCACTGGGTGTTAGGTTTTGTTGTCCGTTTGTAATTCACTCTGTGTCCAATGTGTTCAGTCTGTACAACCTCGAGTTGAAGACGGTGTTAATGCCTTTTTCAAAGACAAATATCCGAATAGTGTTCGACAGTAATCCCGATAACCCAGGGACCTGGCGGGCAGTGATTTTCCTGTAGCCAACATCTCTAACAACCAAACGTCAAAAGATTCATTGTTTGTAAACAATGCTGGTGTTCCTTCCCGTAGTCAGACGGGCCTTATTCAAATAAGCCCCTGATATGTTGCATACTGTCAAACGCTAGTAAATTGGAAAGGGTTGCCAGGTCCCTGCGATAACCATGCTATGCACGGACTCCGTCTGGCACTCGATCAGAAACTCTAGTCCAACCTTGCTGTACAAAAGTGATGATGCTCTTGCATGCAAGGATCCTTAACCGTTCCCTCCATGATCTCGTTCAAGCAACTGTCCGATGTACAGATAAATTTGGTATGTTCCAAATCTTTGACATCCTAAAAGACTTTGTAAATGTGCAACTTGCTGTACTCCTCCTTCACTGCCTTGTCATTGAATGGTGCTCGGGACAGCGCATCAGCTACAACATCGTCACGGTGAGCAGCATATGTTTCCATTCCATAACTGGAGTCAAGTTGTTCTCACGCTTTTAAATTTCGACCCGCAAAACTCCAACGCGAGTTCTAGCCTGTGTGTTGATTTTCTTTTTGTTTTAGCCCGTCTATAGTGTCCAAATTTTTTACTTCGTAATAATGCCGTGTCAAGTGATGAACTGTGTCATTACCGATGACCGACTAACTTTCCATTGGTATGTTGCATGTGGAAAAGAATTCCACGCAACATGTGCTGGCACTCGAAGAAATCAAGAAGACCAAATTCGTTCTTACATGTTACCTCTGTGCGAAGACTGCGACTGTCAAGAAGAGTTTACGAGTATATTCAAACTCAGAAAACTCCTTCAGAGTCATCGTACTTTGACTGACGACATCGAGGCCGCAAATGACAAAATTTCATCAATGGCTTTCATCAATAGCTTCCATGTACGAGAAGCTTTTGAAATCCTCGAAAGTAATTTATTTGAGCTGAGGGGAGAGCTCGAAAAATTACTGCACCATGACACAAATCATTAACACGGTGTCATCGATGGTACGAGAAAATTGCAACGCTGCAAGCGTACAACAATCAAATGAAGCGCTCGTCAACAAAATAGCGCTAAAACTAAGCAGGCTTTTCTGAAGTTGGAAGGTCAACTTTCGGTAATACAAGTAAACCTTGTTGAAGTTGGCACAAAAGAATTCCCAGCAGCGGCAATCCTTGATGAAGTAAAATATTTATCACAATCAGTGGCCCTTCTGAGTCAGCGTACTTTGACTGACGACATCGAGGCCGCAAATCATTGGCACAGTGGCTGCTTTGCAACTTCCGAAACCTGCAATAATTGACAACAGCTATCAACTCACTCTTGCCGATGAGCTAGCCCAAGATCTAGCACTTGCTAGATCTCACCTCGGTGACGCGGTAAAAAATATTGGCTGGCGACAACTGGGTAGCAAAAAAGTATCGAAAGCGGAAGGATGAAAAACAGAAATATTCATTGCAAAAACAACAATTTCATCAATGGATTCAGCAACACACCACAAACCAACAGCAATTATAGTCAACTGTACTGAAATCCTGGTCAATTTAATTGAGAGCAACGTTATAGAATTGGAAGCAAGTGTTGTCCAAAAAAATAGTTTTTTCAACTAAGATTCTTCTTTCAGTTAAGGAAGTGGTCTGAATCCGATGTGCGAGATCTACAGGTGAAAAACAAACTACACTGAGAAAAATTCCATGGTTGTACCGACCATTAAATCATGGCCAAGGTGACTATTGCATATAATGGTTATAATAACCATGCAATTTGTAGAATTCACCACATCTAGGTATTCTTAATTATTGTATGTTGAATCAACTTTTTTGACCACGATCATAGTCGGTTTAAAATCACTATATAGCCATAGTCATCCTAAGATCCAATGATGGTAAAGTTAACTATCAAACTATTCTTTTTTTATTCTTCCGGTATTCTTCTGATGAATCAACGTGACGTCACGTCGGTTCGCGCATGAGAAAACCGGTTTTTTTTTCTATTAGTTCTTGATTGTCGAGATTTTCAGTCTCGAGCTTCTTTATCTATCGTCTTAATAAGCAAAACACCTTTTGGGGATGTTTCGTGACTTGTCAAAAGGTGATGTTTAAACTCGTGACTTTGCCGTGATAAGCATGGCTGTTAACCACTACGCTGGGGTCGCTCCTATACCGGAGAAATCAAATAATCGACTAGTTTACAATGTGTCTCACAATAGGTGTCACCTTTTTTCAGTCTTGGTTCATTTCAGCTAGGTAATTTTAACAGCGGAATTGATTATACCCGTTTTAAGTGTATTTTCATGACAGGTTATCCCTGAAGATAAAAAAGCGATTCCGTTAGTTTATATTTATCAGCTACCATGGAAGCCGTACGGGAGCAACTTTTAAAATTACATTTGCAAAAGCTTAGACCGTGTCAGAAATTCAATAGCCTTAAGCAGTTCGGAGTGCGTAAGCGTTTTGTTTTTCGTACCTTGAAACGGTTTAAGGAAACTGGAAATGTCCATATTCAACACAAAGAAGGTGCCAGACGAACTGCCAGAACGAAGAAAAAGATCAAATGTGTGAGGGAGCGAATAAGACGTAATCCGGCCGTATCTGGCCGTAAATTTAGCAAACAATTTCAATTGTCCCCTGCTTCAATGAACAGGCTCCTCAGACATGATCTCGTATGCAAGCCATACAAGAAACAACGGGTTCACGGAAGCAGAAATCTTTTGGTTCGGCACGGTGACTGCGAGATTTTATTTTTGGATTAAAAGCTCTTCCTCTTTCAAGGCAGCCATAACCAACAAAATGATCGTGTGTATGGCAAAAGTCTTGCCAATATTCCAAGAGATAAACTAGCTGTAGAACGCTATCAGAATGTATCGAAAATCATGGTATGGGGTGCCGTTTCACGAAAAGGAAAACTTCCTCTTCTTTTCATAGAACCTAACGTAAAAATCAACACTGAATATTACATCGAGCAGGTTTTGAAGAACCATCTACTTCCTCATGCTTCAACGCTGTATGGGAATACACCATATTGTTTCCAACAGGACTCAGCTCCAGCTCACAAGGCAAAGAAGACACAAGCGTTGTGCGCGGAAAATTTGCCCGATTTCATCACAAGCGAAGAATGGCCTGAATCTTCACCGGATCTCAACCCACTTGACTACTTTTTTTGTGGTTATATGCTTCAACATATAGGCCCTACGAAAGGGCTTACTTTAGATCGACGCAAGAAACATTTGGTTGATATTTGGGATCAAATTCCTCAGGAAATCTTGCGTGCCAGCTGCGATGGGCTTACAAAGCGTTTGCACAAAGTTATCAAGGAACAGGGCGAGAGATTTGAATTGAATTAATATGGTTCATTTTTATAACATGTATCTTTCAAATGAAAAATAAATGCTATGATTTGGTTGATTTGTTTTGCTGTAATCCCATTTTGTTTTAGTGACACCTATTGTAAGACACCCTGTACATCCTCCTTACCAGAGATGTTGATCCCGCCCATCGTCCAAACTCCACAATCGAACAAATTGTGTTCAACATTTCAATCTTTTCAGCCTGGCTATCCAGGAAAAACCAAATTAAATACATAAGTGCCTATTCGAAAATAACATACCACAGTGAAGGGTGAGTTTTCATTTATCAGATGCGTTGCAAGATTTTAAATCGAAACATGTTGAAAACTCAGATCCAATAGGCCTTGTTTAATATCATTAATAGCGCCGACAAATTGATGAAAATTTCAGTCGTCCATACTATTGCTGTTGGACTTTAGTGTGAACTGCTTGCGTTCTCTAAAATTTCTTACCGGAGCTATAGTTGAGCTGTCACATACTAATTCCCAGATTCAAGCTTCATGCATTCATAAAGAAGTAATTGCAGGCAGATTATCACCATAATGTCACTGCCAGACAGTGTGGGAGTTGGATATTTCATACACAGCCCCGCCACGAATAGACAGTTTGATACGACACATCCTCAACTCTCTTTCATGCATCATGTTTTCAAATTTGTATTTCAATTTGGTCTGTGGGCTGCTGTTGGCCCTGATAAGCTGTTTTTCTTCGTTATTAAATTTTGATGTTCACAGTTCTGGTGACCTTCTGGGATGGTACAACACGCCTACATGCCATGCCATCGAAAAGAGCTACCATGAACGTAAAAAAGAAGCAATAAAAATAATAAGAATGATGAGCGTGCATCTAATAAAAGCACCTAAATTTTATTCCTTTATTGATTATTCAAGAGCCCAGAACTGCTTCTCGACCAGAAGCAATGGTTTCATTCGGTTGCGGTATGTTAGTATGTACGTGGGTTGATGAAGAGAACTCTGGTGGAGGTATCGGGAACGGTGGATGATTGTAGTGTTGACGTACCGTTTCCGCCGCTAAGGTGTGGTTAGGTTAGAATCAGAATTTGTTTGGCGTGAGAATTTTTTGCCATAAATCCAGAGTTATGTTTTCAGTAATATGTTGATATGAAATATCTTTCTGGAAGCAGCTGGGTAACACTGGACATACACCATCATCAAAAAGTACCGGGAATTTGTAATTTAAATAAACCACTCTCGGCCTATCCGTTTTTTTTTCTTATGTTGGTACATCTTAAATTAACATCTGTCAAAAACGCGTGATAGCGTGATTAGTGTTTGTTTGGCATCTGTTTACATTAGAGAATTTTGTGTGTTTCATAGCCCTTCACCGTGAATATTTTTGTCGAGCAAAGAATTTGTTTGAAATTTTAAACTGCCAAAAAGCTGTTTGCGATTACTCAATTTGTCCATCCAGAAAATACCGAAGCAATCCCTCACTCAACGTGTACGCTCAATTTTGCGATTGACTATACTTCAAGAAAACGGTTTCAAAATCGGAGTCCTCAGGCATTTTGAGTGAGATAAATTGGAAGCCTTGCTTCCATCGCCATTTTTGACTGAGCGGGCCAGGTGCACTATTATGACATTATGACTATTGAAAAAAACAATAAATATTCCCAAATCAATGTCTATACGTATGACGGCAAGGAACTCTTCAATTGCTGATTTTATTGAGCTTCATGATCTAATTAATGCCTGTCTTCTCGTAGTTTCAACAAGCGAAGTATGCTCAATGCAATCAAAATTTATATGTTATCAATACTTAGCACCTAGTTCATACAAAAAAAAAATTGATAGGGAAACTGCCCCCATATTAATCTCATTGTTCCTATATTCATCCTACGATGAATCAAACAATTGGGCATTTGAAGGATCGGTTTCGTTTTCTAATAATGTTTGCTTACGTTAAATAACTACAACAAACATTAATAACTAATCCTGTCACGTGTACATCGTTTTCTTTGAAGTAGGATGAATTGCAAAGTGACGAGATTGATATAGGTACATCTTCCCTAGTTGAATTGACTATACGCATGATGGTAAAAACTATACAATTGTTTATATAGACCGAACAAATTACCGAGCAAATTACTATGGTTGAATTTATCATCTGCGGTAGGTGTGACTTAGAGATGACTTCACTGTATACTTAGATGGACTGAAACGTAAGGTTATCTTTAAATGACTTCGCTTATCCTTGTCTTTATTATTATTTTTCTGCGTGCAGCTCCAACTCGCGATACCCGAACATGTTGCCAGTGCAAACCACAACCTAATACGAGTTTCCATTAAAATCATACACACCGACGTTCAACACGCAACAAACCGACCCAATCTTGGTACACGATCCAAGTTGGAAAAGAATCAAACATGAAAACGGTATTAGAATCCGTACAAATCTACAACGCGATTGTGACCGCTAGAAGCATTTTTTCACAGCAGTTTGTTTATAAAATAGTTCTTTTTCGGTGAAGAATGTTTCACCACTTTTTGTGTAGTGAGTTAGTAGTTATTCTAGATGGAAGACGAGGAAAGAAAGCTAACTTGGCACACTCACGTTGAAAATCCAACGTGGCCAGGTGCGACAAACGCAAAAAAGTTGAATATCGCCAAAACTATCGTTTTCAGCGAGCGGAACAGTGTAGGCCGAGCGGTTCAAACGAAGCGTCGTAGTGGAACATACAATTGTTAGCTGAATTGGTAGTAACGTTTGAAGAAACTGTCCGCGAGCAGGATTTTGTTCTGACCGAGCAAGCAAGCAACCAAGCCGTTGAAACAGAGTCTAGAGATCAAAATACGTGGTTGTAGATTGATTGACCATATTTTGACGAGGTGCCAAGGATGCCTGCTCATTGACGATGAAACGTGAGAATTTATTTCGGACAGCTTCTCCTTTAAAAAAAACTACAAGGTACAGCCCAATGGGGTTGTGCGCAAAGGTGACGTAGGACTACGCAGCAGTCTAATTCCCATACACGTCAGGGCAATCCGCTAATTGATTTAAGAAGAAAATTCTATTGTACCCTCTTTAGAAAGCATTTGGTGGCTCATAATTATGATACGGCCCCGGTTGTATTTTCTACGATGGTTGAAAGGGCTTCTATCTCTAACGCGTAAAAGATAGTTATGGATCTGTTGGTTCATTGGTTGTTCAACGCGCTTTGCCATTTACTCCGGGACGCGGCGTTTAAAGCAATGCCATGTTCAGCCGGGGCGCGGTAATGGAAATTTCAAACAGCACAAGAGAAAAATTCATCCAAACGAACTCTTCAGTTGGCAAACTAATTTGGTCGTCCTGAAAAGGACGGATTTAGTTGACGGAGGAGAAACATTTCGCGAAACATTTCAGTTTCTCGGGGCGAGGTTGACGGGAGCATCGGCAACAACAGCCAACTGCACCAACGCCCTTTTGGGCAACGACTGCTCGCCGCCGCCAACTGCGATCCTACAGCCACTGCACAGCTTAACGACTGTCGTAAGACTGAATCAAAATGTTCTGATAAAAGCTATTAGGTAAAGGCATCGGATGCTAGTGCACGAAAGAAGGCGGTACCAACGAAGGCAATGTGTTACAAATTGCATCAAAGGGGACGAACTCTTAACCGAAAATTTCCTAATTTGCTTGCCACCGCCAGCAACTAATCCGCTATGCATAGCTAGGAACTAAAACGAACTGAACCTCATGGCCGGTCTGAAGTGACGCAGCTCGGCTCGTATTCCGTACGTTGGTTGTTCAACGTTCTTTGTTATTTTCTACGGGACGCGGCGTTTAATGAATGCTATGTTCAGCCGGGGCGCGGTAATTGAAATTAATTTCAAACAGCACAAGAGAACATTTCAACCAAATAAACTCTTTAGTTGGCAAACTAATTTGGTCGTCCTGAAAAGGACGGATTGAGTTGACGGGGGAGAAACAGTTTGCGATTGAACTTGGACTTTCTTTCTTTGTTCATCTCCTCTTCATTGCTGGTCGCCTCTTGTAGCCGTTACGGAAAGCCAATAACAGCGCACTGATTCGGAAGGTTTGTTTACTTAGTGGTGAAAGTATAATCAGTATTGATACACACGTTCAAAAGTTATCAAAGATGGAACGCAAGAGACGGGAAAAAATTTTGCACACTTACGTTGAAAACCCGACGAGGTCAGCAGGAATGATCGCAAAGTGTCTTTAATTCCCAAAATCGACTGTAAATACCGTTGCAAGGAAACACTATCGCTTGATCGCACAAAACAAAACAACCGTAGAAGTGAAACATACGACCAGAAAATTTCCTAGTGAAAGTCCGAAGGGCAGTCCGAAACACTGCTGGGATCTCCTTGCGTGATTTGACGAAAAGGTTCTCTGCGCCGAACAGTACAGTTCGACGAATCTGTCGGCGTGAAGATTGCCTGTCGTACCATAACCCCAACAGGACCCTGAAAACTTTACTGAGAATCGAGTAGTTACAAACAAATTCAAACATTCTGCAAAGATAAGCAAGCTGACAATACGTCAACTATTTTTTTTTACGTAGACTACGTCTTTTGTTTACTACCCCTATCACCCTTAGTTTACCACTATCACTTTGCGTGTTAGAAAAATGAGAGCGTCGCGTACAATGGTCAGCTCATATTTTATAACTCATTTCTCTTTAGGTTTTCTTCAACTTTTGCATCAGTCGGTTGGAAATATTTCTTACAATTTTTAAAATAATTTAAAACTCATAATAGTAATAGTAACTAATAATAGTAATAGTTTGAATTAGCTGAATCATTAGAAGGGCCGATTTTAATTATTACGTGTTCTAAAACTATTGTATTATAAACGCACATAAGTAGTAGCGTTATCTATGACAACAGGTCGTACAACCTCATGGAGCATGTCCTTTTATTTACGTAGTCTATAGTATAATAAAGAATAACAATGAAAAGAACTTAATTCAATTAGAAATTTTAAACATCTTCGATTTATTTTTTCAAAATATCCCAGGCTCTATGTATGCATTTAAAATGCAATGAAAAATGTCAGTAGAAACAGTAATTCAACTGCTGAAAAAGTAACTATGCCCTAATTTTGGGTTTCAGTAAAGCATGTGCGCCTTTTTCGACTTTAATTCTACTTTCATGGCGCATGTATCATTAAACTGCTTTATACCATAAACATATATCGTAATATAATGCAAAATTGATGTAGCTATATACAGCTTCATGGTTACTTGGGTACGTCTTACGGCAAGGGTAGGGTGTCAAATGAAAATCTGAAAATTTCCACTGTCACGAAATATCGTTACAAATGAAACACTAATAACTCAATCAATCCTCGATAGATTAAATCCACACCAATCGATTGAAAATTTTCGCACGTGTCAATTAAACTATCAAAAATTATCCTTGATTAATTGTAAACTATTGAAAATAGGGCAAATAAAAGGTGATGTATAATAATTCCGTTTTGCAGGCTAAATTTACTAAATGCACAGTACTTTCCTATCACAGATTTCAAACGTGAGCAAGGGAGGTGAACGATATAAAAGGGGCACACCTTCTCAAATTTCTCATTCGTTCGGCAGCATTGAAGTAGTGTGGTACTGATCACAGTATTGGTTTGGCAGCTGGCGGAGGCAGTACCCTGGAGGCTTCATTTTGGAGCGGTAGTATTGAAGCTGTTCGGTGCTGTTTGTTTGTTGAATATTACGTCACATACGAAATGTAAATTGGCTTATAAACTGTACTATTTCAAACTGAGGTTTTACTAGGTACCCTTCAGTACCCAATGCTGAAAACTTCAGAAATACTCGTTCATAAAATAATCTTTCAAAAACAATCTGTTTTAGACCCCACCAGGACCCGCCCACCCTTTTTGAGGTGGTTGATTATGACGTCACACAAACACTTGAATCACCATATATCAAAATGTGGTCACCAGAGAGCATTGAAGTGTTAGACAAAAATGTGTATTTTAATAATTCCTGCAATTTCTTAGAACATATTTAAATCGTCAAGTTTGAACAAAGTACTAATTATCTCAAAAAACCGGTTTTAAGGTAGTGCTGAAAGAAAACCAATTATATCTCCTTAACGTTAGGCTCTAGAAACTTAGTGTCTTGAGCAACTTTTCATAAAATTACCTGTTCTACAACTTTGTCCAAGACAATAATCCGTTATCTCGTAGCTGAAAAAAAGTTAGAATTGGAAAGTGTAGTTAAGCCCCTATGAAAGGTTAGGCGTGTTTTTTTTTTCAATAGATGCGGAATAACATTTTGAGCAACTCTCTCAAGCAACACACAAGTGTTAAAATGGTTGAAAATAGTTTTATATGACTAGATTTCGTTATAAAGAAGCTTCCTCAACTTAAAATCATGAATATGTGTTACTCGGGCTTCTGAAGACACCTAGTCGATAAAATGATGACAAAAGGGTGAAAATGTTTTTGACCGCCTTTTTTCAGAATTGTGCCAATGTTGAGCGGTACCCTGGAGTGAGCACTGACTAGATTTGGACTGCAGTATTGAAGCTGTTCGGAGCGGCATTGCATTGGTAGCTAGCGTGTGGCAAGTACCCAGGCAAGAACGGTTTGCCTGGTGGCTGTTGCTAGCAAGCCTTTGGCACATTTAGGCAGCCATTAGTTACTAGTCGGCTGACCAAGCCAAGCCAGTAATTTTTTTTGTAGCCAGTCGGTGGGCTTAAACACGGAGCAAAATAAAGTGCTTGTGTGAGATCCTGTTGGTAGCCATCTTTTGATAAGGTGCAACGTGGAACTGATAAAATAACCTGCTTCTCCAAAAGACCGAGAAGGTTTCAATACGAATGTGGACTATTTGATTCCATCCTTTTCAAGACGATCAATTCTACTTTCCTAGCTAAAGAGTTTGTTTTGTTGGAATTTTTCTAACATTTCTTTCAAAATTCTTGCCAATTGGCAACCGGCTAAAATAGTTTTAGTTTTTCATTCGTCGCATACCTTATGCTTTGTGTACAGTTTCTGACGGCTCGGAAATTTGAACGGTCTCTATATTATTCCGAAGCGCAAATGTAAAGCAAGCTTACGGCAAAAGTAGCTTGCCAAATTGAAATTTAAAAAATGGATACCGTCAAGGAAAATTGAAACACTGGACTCTTATAACTCGATCGTTTCCAGATTGATTGTGGAGATTTTTGCAGTATTCAACTACACATTTTTACGACTGTCATTTTATTAGCCCAAGTATCTAAATTTTACAAACAAGCAAAAAATATATTTTGTGTACAAAATCATCCATCGGT
Organism: Aedes koreicus; assembly: GCA_024533555.2. NCBI lineage: Eukaryota > Metazoa > Arthropoda > Insecta > Diptera > Culicidae > Aedes > Aedes koreicus. Next base: position 399,768 of record JAHHFK020004778.1, on the reverse strand, counting down.
GTTGGAAAATTTAAAAATGTTGCATTCCGGCAAGTATAAAGAAATTGCCTATCACGGACAACGTTTTGGTTTTCGAACATGACATTCCGAATGATTATTCTCTGTTAATTCCAATTAGTACTGCTATGAACAATTGTTCTGTTGTGTTAACAATACGCATTGGATAGAGTTTTACTTCTAGGAAGAAATACATTTTGAGAAACTGTGAAAGTGAAAATAAGTGCAATGCCTAATCGTTTTGATGCCAACCGTATGCGCAAATTTCGGAAGCGCATTAAGTTCGAACATACGGGAAATCCACCGAAACGACTATGTTCCGATGCCGAGTGAGCCAACTACTGGCAGGAACGTTGGAAAAGCGCCTTATCGTCATTTACACCAAACGGCCCTTTTCAGGGCCACCAGATGCTTTCTATAAAGTGTACATACGATATATTAGGCCCACGACTGTCAGCTATCAAAAAAATCATTAATTATTGACTTTGAATTCCCAAACAGACCCTGAACATTCTAATACTCGATAAGGATAATGGCCTCCAGCTGGTTGATGATATCAACACAATCACTACAGCCAGCACAACCCTTACCCTTGCATCATACCAACATTCAAACCAAACTTCCCTTTCCAGGGCCGTCAAATAGTTTCTAAGAAGCGAATCATAGAATGTTCTAACATACCTATTTACTCACTTATTTATACTAACCCAACGTCCCATTAGAACAGTACCTGGTGTTGTAATGTTCCGCTACGAAACAAACGAAACTAATCAAAGTTTTAACGTAGTCTACGTCAACTGGCCAACTGTTTTTTTTTTTGAAGCACTTGCCGGTATGCCGTATTTGATCATACAATACTATGACAAATAGTTGGCCAAAAGCAAATAAGGACAATACAATTGACATTAATCGTTGAAAAAAGATAAACAATTTTATCTTTCAAAATTTTTATTTGTCAAAAAGTGTCAAACAGGGGAAATTATTGGCAACCGATTTTCAAACCTCTAATTCTATATAGTCTTATATCAAAGTATTTCACTGAATTTATTCATTTGATAACTTGATTATTTAGCCCTGATTTGATAACCTTTCGAACAGTGAGCCATTCCTTGGAGCGACATTTATTTCTTTTTCAATCAAACTATCTACACTTGAAAATACTGCTGCTTTCTTTGCATATAATAGTTTTTTTTTTCACACGCAGTTCAAATGGCAAGATAGCCGAACTTAAAAGGGATGCCAATAAAAGTTACACTCGCTTTATAAAAACTCATTCTAGCCATTTTGGATAATTCTGTCGCTTGTAAAAGATAGAGGATTACGGAGCAAATAAATGCAAATAAACAAAAACGTCAGATATGTCAAGGCCAGAGCTGGTAAATCTCGCGGCCATCATGTGACGGTGACAAAACAGGCCATCTCACTGTCACGAGAAGAAACGAACTATCATGAGCTTTCTGGTCACAGCTCACACCATCATGCAGTCATGAGATTTCTTCTCATACGATTTTGTTTCAGAAATATCTTACTAGTTTACTTCAAACTTGCCAAATAATAATATATTATCGACAGAGTGGAAATTGTTTTTGAAGTTTAGTGATAAAATTCACAATTATATCATTAAATGTGCTTGTAGGAGCGATGATCAAAACATTGTCACGTGCTGTCATGACGAAAAAATCGATGACAATTTGAAGAAAATCTCCATCATCGTTTTCTCGTCCGGTGAGATTTTCAGACGTATTTCGGTAAAAATCATAGGTCATTTTTCATCGAACATGACATTTGCCAGTCCTGGTCAAGGCTGCAAATATACACATAAAAGGGTCGACTCTGCTCAGCTTGCCAAGAATAGGGAGATATCTTTAATTTTCACTCGGTTATACTATTTTTAGCTTTGCTACCAAATCGTGAGTTCAAACATCACCTCGTCACGAAATTAATCCCGAATTAGTCATGAATTATTAAACGCCATTCTTTGTGATTATTGCAGGAATTTCACCACCTTGTAGTTGAGCATCTAGGTAATTAAAGGATAAAATAATGCAAGTGAATATTTTCCAAAACAATTCGCCTACAATATAATTGGTCCTGCTTTAAATCCCGGGCTCAAACTGAACCACACTTTATTTCTCTGCTCCTGCAGTAGCAAGTTTCTTCTCTCTAAGACCAATGTGGTGAATTGCTTGCTTTAGCCAGACTGACAGGCGGAGTCCGGAATTGTTGTTTTAATTTTGTGCGTTTTTGAAACTCTACGCAATGAAATTCGCCAACACACCCACTACGGTGGGAAATTTGTTTAACCTGCAATGAAGCGATGAAAATTCCGGAGTGATGGACTGAAACGAGTTGCGTTTACCAAATTCTCAATCATTTTTGAATTAATGCCAAAAGTTTTACTATGAATTAAGTCACACTCAATTAAAATTCTAAGCAGGACGAAAAGTTGAGGGTGTGTCCAAAATTCTCAGGGAGATAGAAACGACGCATGGTTATGAGGTTGGCAAAAGGAACATAAGTCGCAAAATGATTAATTACTTTTGCACCTTAAAAAAGGGAAGGATACCGGAAAATTGAAATGGGATAGGCATATTCAAGTAAAGGTGTATGAAATTTAATTATTTTCAATTCAGTATACTGTGCTATTGCACAGTGTCACTCAAAGAAAATAGCAGTGAATTTACACTTTGTTTGCAAAACAAACCATTCACCCATTCCTGAACAAAAGGGATGAACTGTTCAACAAACGACTTGATGTTTTGACTCTAGACATGTTCCACAAACCAAGTCATCTGGTTTGAATAGGGGTAAGTAATAGATAATGGTTACGGGTGAGCTGTGAGCTTATGGTTTGTCCAAAAAACGATCGTATCTTTGATGAAGTTTGTCAGAAGCAGATAATTTCTCATCTCCATGCGAATGCGCTAGGAGTGGACGGTAATTTATTGCTAGAACGAATAGACATGAAGAGAAAGTGTATTGATAGTTCCGTATAGGGCAACGGCAGGCTTTGAAAATTGAAAGATCAAGTTTGAAAACGAGCGGAGGGCATTATATTATTGAACGGTAGTATCCGATCAGGCACATAACCCTTTACCATACTACCCCATGCAGGATAGGCAAGGGGAGGAAATTCCCTTGACTGGCAAAAGGTTATGCAACCGGTCGGGCTCTTATACTACCTATTGCTTTTTTTGTAGTTCTAGCGATTTGTCCCTCTCCCAATACTGCCTAACACGGGTGAGAAATTATCTCCCGCTGATGGGTTTATTTTTAGCATGCACCGCCTATTTCACACATTTGTTCTTCTCGTCATACTATTACTTATAGGTCTCGGAGAGAACGACGGTGAGTGGTGCAAATACTGATCCCCACCAGTATGATTTAATGGATTCCCCCATTATGGGCTTTCCCTTATTTGTTTTTTTTTTTTCCTCCCCCCCCCCGCCACCACCTTATGATTTTTCGACACAACAATTCTCACCCCCCCCCACACCCCCCGGAGGCGAAATTTATTTCTAAAACAAACAAACACAAAAAAAAAAAGCACATCCACCTTAATAATAAAACACACAAAAAAAAAACCGTTTCCCTCCTACCTTGATAAGTTTTTTTCTTACGGACTATCCATTTACCCCGTGCCCGGATAAGACCAATTTCTGACACCCCCATCGCCCTGCGTCGACAATCATTCATATAATTTTTCAATAGAAGTTATGGATTGTGGACACTTGCCAAACCCATTTCCTCTACCAAACTGTCCATATGGTATATGGATGGCCCCTTATCGCAATGCATTTCTTCACTAGACTGTTCTAATTTATTGTTTTCCTCGTATTGAATAGTCAACAAGCAAACTTTCCTCTGTAAATCTAATTTATACAAGCCTCGTCTAACGAAGCAAATAATAAGATTTTGAAGTTTTACAAAGAATTATTTTAAGAAAAGATGCTGCCCGACCCGTTCATCGTATATTTTTTAACCGTCATCAGAACCAGCCGTTCTGGCTCGATTAATCAACGATAATGACTGGGTCTCCTGCCGTGGTTTTTTTTTGTTACTTCTTCCAAAAGAATTCCCATTGCCAATGCTTCAAAACTGGTTGTTTCACTTTTGATTAAACGAAGCTGTGGGTGTTTTATGATAAGTGGTGGAGGCTGAACCGCCATTTAAAAGCTTAGAAGTGGAAAGAATATTTAAGCGAGGGTCGCTAGAACCAAAAAATAACCGCTATCATGGCCGATTTGCATCGCCACTTCCAATGTTTGAAGACACAAATCTAACAAACTACGAAGATTTTACATGCTAAACTTCAATAGAATTCTTGTTGCACTGCAGCATACAATAAACAATTTATTAAAATGTGGCATGTGAAATATTTGTAGTTTCTTAGATTTGTGCCTCCTTAAATTGAAAGTGGTGATGTATATCGGTCATGATGGCAGCCATTTTTCTATTCAAGCTAGCTTCAACTTCAACTACAAACCATATTTTGGCATCCATTCTAATCGCGATAGGCATCAGGAGGAATGGTTACCTTAACTACGTTCGTTAGTGCTGCTATGTTACCAATACCTACACAATATTGAAGGCGTGTAGTTCCTTCATTGATTCTTACGCCACATGGAGTGTTAGTAATGGCTAAGACTAAAAATCCACCGATTTTCATTGGTACCTATTAATAAATTCTCTCTATTTCGATAAGATATATGGAGTGAGCCGTCTGTAACTTCGTTTGTGGTCACAACTAAAGTTCTGTCCAGTTAGAATCCGGAATCACTTATTGTCTTGCAGCGGCACGGAAAGTGACCGCTGCAAGAATTATTTCTAGGCGCCCACTTTCTGTGGTATACATTTCACGGTGTTTCGTGCAGTGAGTCAAAAGTTATTCCAGATGGAAGCCGAGAGGAGAGAAAAAATTCTGCACACCCACGTTGATAATCCAACGTGTTCCGCAATATAAATCGAAAAAACGTTGAAAATCGCCAAATCAACCGTGTATGATGTGTTCAAACGTTTCAGGGAGCGAAAGAGCGTGGATCGAGTGCCTCAAGGTAAGCGTCGTAGTGGAACATATGACCGCAAGCTGAACCAAAAGGTGTTGAAAACCTTCAGAGCAAACCCTGGACTATCAGATAATGAAATCGCACAAAAATACCCTGTTGCTCGCAGTACCGTTCGAAGAATTCGTTTGCGAGCAGGATATCGTTCTTATCGAGCCAGCAAGCAACCAAACAGAACGTTGAAGCAAAGTTTCGTCACCAAAACTCGAGCTCGGAAATTGTACCAGCAGGTTTTGACCAAGTACCAAGGATGCCTGCTCATCGACGAAGAAACCTACGTCAAAATGGATTTCGGACAGCTTCCTGGCCAAAAATTCTACATGGCGACGGCACGAGGAGATGTTCCTGCGAAGTTTATGTTTGCTTTTATGGACAAATTTGCCAAAAAAAAACTGATGATTTGGCAAGGGATATACAGCTGCGGAGCAAAGACCAAAGTGTTCGTGACGAATAAGACGATGGACTCGAAGCTGTACAAGGAAGAATGCCTCAAAACCGCGTACTACCTTTCATTAAAGCCCATAAAGGTCCCGTGAAGTTTTGGCCAGATTTGGAGCGTTGCCACTACAGCCGGGAAGTCATCCAGTTGTACCGCGATAATAACGTAGATTTCATCGATAAAAACATAAATCCACCAAACTGCCCGCAGTTCCGACCCATCGAGAGATTTTGGGCAATAATGAAGCGGAAGCTTAAGAAAAGTGGAAAAACGGCGGGACGCGACTCAGATGACCAAAATGTGGAACAAATGTGCCAAGAAAGTTGACTCTATTTGATGGGAGGAATGAAGAAGAAAGAATTTTCATTAGAAACAAAAAGAAATGATTTGTTTTGATATTTTTTCCTTAAAGTAAAGAAAACTTACCTTTGTTTTAATGTATTTAACTTATTTGTACGTCAATCCGTTACCGAGATACAGATGATTTTATTATTCCGGATTCTAAATGGACATAGCTTTATAGAGCCTGTATTGTCAAAGATACGAACCGTCAAGAATGGAATGATTGGTTACCTGTTACTACATTGAAATTTAAATTTCGTTTATATTACAAAATCGATGGTAGGACTGACGAATCTATTCGTTTTTTTCTGCAACGAAACGGCTTTAAGCTATTTATGAAGCTAACTTTCAAAACTACGAAGACTTTGTTGACACTTACAGAACATTTGTGCATTGTACGAAAACAATACAAAATACCACGAATTTGATTTAACAAATAACAATGAATCGTCTCTCTGGTGGTTGCATAAATGAATGCTATATTTACTCAAACTGTTATTCGAATAAAAGCGTACCACGAGCAGTTGTTCATCGTTTGTCATGTTTCTGGTATGGGGTTGGATCCTGTACTTAAAATCACAACTTTAAACCAATGATTCCCGCCCATCCCAGCAGCAACACCAACATGTACGAGTATGATAGAAAAAAAACAGTGATTAACTGGTCTTCATGAAATTTATTTGGTGCATTGTACCAAATGGCGTAGTGTTAGCATTTCACCACACGACAAGCAACTTGAATATTTCATAAAATTTACCAAATCCATATTAAAGAAACAAGCGAAAGCCGATTTACGAAAAAGTATTTTCAGTGTACACTATCAAGAAGTTCCAATCAATCGAAAGATCTTTCAATATGATGAGGTTTTGCCTCTTCCGCATTGCAGGGTCTTTAGTAAAAGTGTGCATGAAATATCGATGATAAAGTTCAGTGCAGACTATTCCAAGAATGCCGTGATCTGCGTATGATCCATCAGAAACGGACTAGGACGCTAGGAAAACGACTCCACCACCTGGACCCTACATATGGCACTCATCAACACATGAGCCGGGACAAACGGCTTTACTTCCCTTGCGAAGGAAGACATGACCAGAGATTATTTCGCCTCAGAAAAATTCCACCGACCTCGACTGGAATTTAACCCAGACCCACTGGGGTGCCGAGCAGCAGTCACACGTACCACTACACCACCGGCGCCGGCGCGGAAATGTATGTTTGGAGTTAAAAGTTAACCTATGAAAATGATTAATATCCATTCGAGTTACGTGGGCTATTTTTCAGCAGAGGCCACACCGGCCTTGGATTGGTAAGGTTGGTAAGGTAAGGGCTATTTTTCAACTTGCGATTTAAAAATAAAATCAACTAATTTTTAAGAATCTGCTGCTTTTCCTGATTTTGATGGATCATACTAGAACTAATAATAGATTTGAAATAGTGTGTCATTAAAACCGCCACTCACAAAATCGAAAAAAATATCTTCGAACATCGTCAAGGCAACGAGAAGCGATGTGAAGACTTTCGCTTTTTTTTTCTATTAGACCTACACACTTAGATTTTTTTACAGAAATCTGTAAAAATTTACCGAATTCTCAACAGTTGAACGTTTGGTAATCCAATTTAACGGATTTCGGTAAAATTTTACGATTTATTAGGATTTAACAAAGTTGTGACAGAAATTAAATTTCGAAACCCACGATGAGAATCCAGCGTGATTAGGTTAAACAATTGAGAAATTGACATTGTCATAAAATACAATATCATCAAAAGCACAATCCGGAAGATCCGTCAACGCAGAGGCTATCGATCTGATCAACCGAGCTGAATATGGAAATTGAACCGAATCGCCAAAACACGCGCTCGGATGGTTCTTTTGCTGCATAGTGGTGAAAGACGAGACGTAAGTAAAGATGAACTTTGGGTAACTCCCCGAACAAAAGTTTTATGTGGTCACGGTTCGAAGAGATGTCCTCAACACATGTTAATTCTTGTTTGGGCCAGTTCATTAACCACGTAGACTCATTTTTGAAAATCTCAGAACCCCCTCCCCCCTCGTAGACCTTTATCCAGACATTTTTCGAAATTTTGTATGGTAGACGTAGACTTTGGTCAAACCCCCCTTCCCTCCAGAAAAGTCAACGTGGTTTATGAGTAGCCCCTTTGCTGATAATTTCGCTCTAAATTTTCTGATTTGGCAGCGATTTGCAGCTGCGGCCGAAAAGCTCATGCTTTCGTTGCAAATGAGTCTATGAACTCGACGCATCAAAGCACACAGAGACCCTGTAAAGTTTTGGCTGCCACTACAGTCGAGAGACACTTCAGTGGTACCGTGACAACAGGGGATTTTATCGAAAAGAACCCAAATTTTCATCCCTTTCGCCCAATCGAAAGATATTGGGCAATTGTTAAACAGAAGCTGAAAAGTACTAGAAAAATGACTCGGGATGCTGTAGAGATAAAGAGATGGTAGATTAAATTGGCCGCTCAACTTGTTGAACAGAGTGTCCAAAAGAAGATGCGAGGTATTTCAATAAAGTGAACAAAAAACCATAATTCATCAAAACAATTCCGCTAGAGCCGATGGAGCTGATTTCTTTCGTACAGATATTAAGGAAACCGGGCTTTGTAACATTGACCACTTTCGATACCATTTCATCTATCTATGTTATAATAACAGGATGCCAAATCAGGCTTGAACAGTGAGGGCTGCGTAGGAATGGTCTACATATAGCCTGAAAAACATAATAGTTTCTGGAAAACTTGGTCTTTTTCGTCCAGAAATGCATTGCAACGTACATAATTCCTTTGCATGGAACTGTGAACAGACATAACTAAAAGTTGATTAAAGTCTTCTGGGACATACGTTTTATCGTCCATTACGACACTTCGCAGATATTCCTGTTCAATATCATGCACAATAATGGAGCGTCACAAAACTTACAAATTCACATTAAAAATCGTGTGATGTTCAAGGACATTCCATACGTCTCGTATTAGTTAAAACTATTTTTTGCAAGTTGCTACTTCGTGTGGAATGAAATAACAATATACTTGCTCTGATATTTACATCACATGAAATGTCAGATTTTTTTTTTGTGAGCCTTAACATATTGTTGATATAAGTTGAGAATTCTCTAAGATGTTGAATCTAAGTTTCATATTATGATATTCCAAACGAACATCAGTGTCGAATAACCGCTTGTTCGAACAAATTTGGAGAAGTTATTCAGCTTTCTAGAAGAAAAAGCTGAACAACCTCTCCGAATTTGTTTGAAAAAACAGTTATTCAGCATCGATGTGTATTGGGTTGTTTAAACGCTTTACTTCGTTTCACTATACGGAGATCCATTTTTGCCACTTTTTTCTTTCCGATCGATGGTCAAACGTTCGTGGTACCGATTTAAAACACGAGACACCGTAGAACGTACCATTCCCAGCTTCCTGCTGATGGCACGATGAGAAAGAACCGGATTTTCGAGGAACGTCGAGGCAAATTTTCTTTGCGCCGCTGCTGTTCTTCCAACTCCATCTTTGCAACGATTGCACATCTGCTAGTGAAACTTACACAGCGTAAACAAATACACATTGAACTAATTTCACCCAAAATTTCAATAGAAAATACCCAACGGGTAAAAAGTTACAGCCATTTAAAAGTGGTGCAATTTGATTCCGTACAACCTTTATCATATTCACCTCTAGAAATACGTATTTCTACTTGCAATCTTCTTCAACATGTACATAACAAGAGAATGAAGATGTGTGCATATAGTTAATGAAATAAGTATTTATAGAAGTGCAAGTGATACAAACATACTAGGTTAGTCAAAATGTTTTGAAAGCGAAAAATACATGTTTTTTTTTTTTGAGAAATCTTTTTTACTGCTAAGTATGGTCTCCCATAAGATCAATACACTTGGTTCAAAGTGTATCTTCCAACTTTGCTGACCCATCACGGAAGTGACTTTCTGGAAGGCCTTCGTTTGATGAAAAATGCTTTCCACGAAGGAATTTTTTGATGTGTGAAAACAGCCAGAAGTTAGAAGGGGCTAAATCTGCTACAATTTGTATCCCAATTCACTGATTTTTTTTAGCTGTGTGAGCAGGAGCATTGTCTTGATGAAAAATGATTTTTTTTCTTCTGCAATCCGGGTTTTTTTCACAAATTTGTTCATCCAACTGGTCCAAAAAGTCACAATAATAATCAGAGTGAATTGTCTTACCAGTTTGGAGATAATCTATCAATAAAATTTCTTTTGCATCCCAAAAAAACCCAAATTTCTGGACACGAACTCGGTTCGGAACCGAAGTGCCTGGTTCACACAATTCCTTAGCCTCTTGTTTTGATTCAGGATCATGATGGTAGACCCAAGTCTCATCCATAGTGATAAATCGACGCAGAAATCCTTTTTATCCTTTCGAAATTGCTCCAAATGTTGCTCAGAAAGTCGCATTCGAACGTGTTTTTATTGCATTGTTAGCAAATGTGACACCCACTGTGCACAAGTTTTTTGAAACCCAAAACTTCAGCCAACAAATGTCATGTTGTTCCACGTGAGATGCCTATGGTGTCAGCTATCACATCCACAGTCGATCGGTGATCTTCCAAATCCTGTATCCTTTATTGTCTCTATGATTTCTGAAACAATATCTTGTAAATTCTTGTGATTCACCGTTCTAAAATATTGACACTACATTCATTGCTTTCAATCGCCATGAAATTCTGTATCCACATTCGTATGCGTAAAAACATGTTCCAACAACAAGAATCATGCCGATTTTCAGCCATCCTTTTAGAGGTTAGCGATTACTACTAATAAAATGTTTACACACAACTCAATTGATCCGCTTACTTTTCCAAGTAGCAACAATTCCAAAAATCCTCCTGTGAGTGGTGGATAAAAGTCCTACCTTGAGGGGATAATCTTCATCATTCGAGGGTACCATGTATAGAGAGTGGTATGTACCTTTGGAATGTTTGGAACTTGCCACACAACCAACCATCTAGGCTAGTGGTATGGTGGTAGATCGGTATTAGGCAAAGAGGGAGGAAAAGGTTGCAAAAGTTAGCATAGCTCCCAAACACCAGAGCTCACATGAACGAACAGCAACAGAGTCAGTTTGCAAACTTCTATTGAGCTGGAAATTATCGTCTTACCATCAGGTCCTTACGCTCTTCCTCCCCCTTTATGGTTGCCAAACGGTTTTTGCACACATGTACGCACTTCTTGCCTCTTGTCTCTCGTGCACAACCAACTTTTACACGTGTTGTTATTCGTTCGATCATGAATGGAGATTATGGGATAAAGCCTGTTTGATACTAGGGATGAACTAGTTTTCAATTAAATAAGGGGTATTCGCGAAGCGTAAATGCGTAAGCTTTCAATAAACCTCAATGAAACCTGGGATTTTTATGAAACTGTATTTGTACTTGATACGCTAAGGGAAATACAATGTTTATGTATTGTTTTTAATACAAAAAAAAAAAACGAATTACTAGTTTTATAATAGTGTAAAAATTAGCAATCCCGTCTTTTTTGTTCGGAAGGATCAAAAGATAAAAGTAATCCTCAGACTTTCATCCTCCAGTTGCATTCCACGAAGGGGTAAAAAACTTTAGTTTTCAATCTTTGAGAATGAACGAGAAAGAAAACATCAAAAACATCAAATGTGAATAATTCAAAAAGATATCGTTATCATTGACCGGCTGTCAAAACCAATATTTCTTTGTTCTGAAAACTTAAGAAACAACTTCGCTAATCTACACATTTGCTGAGCTCCTCGAAAGTTGCCCTACTGTTGGTATAGGTATACGTTAAATCTTCTCCTTCGTTTACGGAGAGGGAGAATATTGTACCGCTACAAGCAGCACATGGTTTATAGGGCTACTAGATGGCGAAAATAGTATTAAAATAGTGTTAGCATGGGATTTTTGCACTTAACTAGATGTGCAGGCCCCAGGTTTTTCCTAGCCAAAGTTAATTAAAAATTCGTCAAGAAATGAACGTTGGAGATTATTCTTACTTCATGCTTGTAGAATTCTTTCAATTACACCTCAAGCAATCAAAAGTTAATAATTTCATTATAAAATTTCTTAATTTTCTGGTAAAAGTGAATTCCGGAAGAATTAGATAAAAGTATCATTTTGTACTGAACACATCTCTATCTTTTTAAAACATTCTAAGAAAACAATTCTGTTCAATCGTATTGCCTGGCAGCTAGCATTTGAATCATATGTTTTGGATCAATAAATCATCTATACTTCTAGAAATGACCTCGTTTGGAAATGAAAAAGAAAACCTATGCTTTCTAGAAGAAGACGACGTACAAGCATACAGTTTCGTGGACGATTCCGCCAACTAAGCTAGCTGTTAAGTTGGTATAGAGAAAAAGTGAGTTGAAATAAACATTCCCTCTTTTTTGCGCTCAATTCTCGTAATTTGAAAATCAGCAAAGTTGGCATGTAGAAATTTATCGAGGAGCGAAATATACCGTCTTCCCTCATACAACAGTATCGTTTTGCTTACCACATAATATATTCAACTTCTAAGTTCATACCATGTTGAGGCTTGTCGCAAATTTTCAGCAGGGATGCAACCGCCTACGAAAAAGAATGTGCCAACACTGTGGAAAGGTCGTGCCTGGCAACCCTTAACTGTCGTAATGTACGGCATGCTGAGACCCATTACTTTTTCGTTCAATGAATATATTATAAGTTTAGGTTCTATCTTGGTTGGCAAACTACTTCGGGGCTCCCGGTGCTGCACATCTCGATAACTACCCCACGGATACATTACATGGATGAGTGCGCGTCTGTCGGTGGTGGGCGGTTGCGTGACTAGATGATTGCGAGAAGGTGTTTAAAAACAAAAATAATAACACATTAAACACCAACACAAAAAAGAATACCCCTTTGGCATAAAGACGTTTGGCATAAAGACGTTTGGCATTCGGACGTTTGGCATACGGGTGTTTGGCCAAATGGACGTTTGGTATAAAGACGTTTGGCCGAATGGACGTTTGGCCGAATAGACGTTTGGCCGAATGGACGTTTGGCTGAATCGGCGTTTGGCCGAATACAGATTTGGGGAGAAGATACTTTACAATGCAGTTTTCTTGCTGGAGGCCTGATTTTTTGTTTTCCCCCAACCCATTCTTCCAGAAATTTTAGAGATTAAATTTATATGTTATATATATTTAACAATGGAAATGTAAAAAAAATAGTCAAAATCAAATCATATCTTCATTTTCCATCAGATCTCAAATAAGCAGCAATCGCCATTACAAAGTCGTTCAGACTGTAAAGTTCGAAATTTATAATAATATCGAATATTATTTTATCTCTAATAATTTCAGCGGTTTTTCGATTTCTGTAGGAATAAGCAGCTAATATTAAAGTCACAAGCCCATTGGTGTACCTATATTCCTGCTTTATCAAGTAATTTTAGGGTTCGAAGCCTTTACCCACAAATATTTTTATTTTTTGTTTTTAAAAAACCCCCCAAAAAAAAAAAAAAAAAAAAACAATTATAATGTCAAAAAAAATTTACCAGTCGTTTCATTTGTTTATTGTAAATATTGTTCAAAAGGACGAATAACTCATTTGAGAAAAGTCGAAATTTAAAATCAGATTCTACTGTGAAATGCCATGCCAAGTAATTTTAGGGTTCGAAGCCATTTAGCCAAATATCTTTTAATCATTTGATTCCAAACAACGTCTCAAAAGTAAAATAAGAAAAATGCAATTTTATTAAAGCTCAAAATTATCAAATATTAGTTTCTCACATAATTCACCAGTCGGTTCAAAATTTCTCAAATTGAAATGCATGAAATCATGAGAATTACATTTGTTTGATCAGTGAAACTCCAAAGAACTGCTCATGTTTGAAAGAAGGAAAAATCTCACATAAGAGTTTTATACCGGGCAAGCGCTTGAATCATAAGTTCGCTTTTGGATACAGGAATATGCTTCGTCAAATATGCAGTGCTTTATTTCGTTGATCAGTAAAACTCCAAAGAACTGCTCATGTTTGAAAGAAGGAACAATCTCACAAAGAGTAATAAACCGGGCAAGCGCTTGATTCAGAAGTTTGCTTTCGAATACAGGAATATGTATCGTCATAGAAGGCCCATGTGCAAAGAATCAAAAGAAGGTATCTTTCGGAGGAACTGCATATTTCTTCAAGATTATAAAAAATAATGACCCATTCTGTCTAGCTGTTTAACATAATACATATTTCCACCTAAAATCAGGAGTCTACGATTTTATCAAAACATATTCATACTTCTCATGTATATGGGCAAATGGCCGAATACCATTTTTTGCATTTTTGAACATAAAAATTTCGTTTTTTAGTGAATTGATATAGTTGAAACTTAATTAGAATGCTTATTACTGCAAATGCGCACACATATTGATAAACTCTAAGTGTAATAAGTCTAGAATATCGGGATGCTATCTAATGCGTTCGAGAATGTTTTTTTGGTTCCTTATTTCCTTTTTTAGATCTAATGCGTTTGAAAATACTTTTTTAGATTCTTATTTCCTTTTCTCTGCAATACATTTATGCTAATAGACAATTTTCGGCCAAACGTCCATTCGGCCAAACGTCCATTCGGCCAAACATCCATTCGGCCAAACATCCATTTTGTACCTGATGAATGAACTTACTTCGCTATTGTTATTCTTAAGTAGATTCTTGATTAATGGGGATTTTTACACAACTATAGATCAGAGGCAAAACAACACTTCCAAAGTTTACGATTTGCATTTGTCACTTCAACATGAAATCGTGAATAAGTGTCAGGAATTCATAATATAAGATAAGATTCCCTCTAATTATTTTTTGCTCATGAAAACAGAAATGAATTTGTTTCCGTGTAGATGTTAGTTGATTGAGATACAATTAATTCTTCAGTGGTCGTCAGTAGCAGTCTAAAGTATCTGGATTAAAGTAATTATAGCGAAATCAATTAGGCGTAGTGACGTTAAACGCACGCAAACTATCGTGTCTATCGTCGTGTAAAAAAAATGTTTGTTTTCCCACAGATAACCTAAAAGTTTAACGTGGCATTAATCTTAGTTGCTTGCCATTTTTTTTTTTATCTTTTTGACAGCTGTTTGTTATGTTTTTGTGTAAAACGCACTACCCCATATCCAGAAGGCACACTACCACACCCGGACGTGATAAGCTTAATAGGAAATTACGTCAAGCTACTTAAACCTCTTTGCTGTTATCTCTTCATTTAAAAAGGCTGAGACGAATACCATTTAGGGTACGGGACAGGTTTTAAGCAGTTTAGTCAGCACCTGAGACATTTGATGAAGCTGTATGTAACCTATAATTAGAACTGCCAATATTCGGACATTAATCCCTCAGCTTACGTCTGGTCTATCGGAACATACCTACAGCAAGAGCATTAGGCTCAGAAAATTTCATAGCCATGGAATAAAGTTCCCAAATGCAGGGACTTCTTAAACGCATGCGGACTGCTTTCCGATTAAAACAATGTTTTCTTCAGCTCCTCAATCTGTACATAAACTAACAATATTGTATGAGTGCGATTCTGTGCATGTGTGCGAAGGCGAAATTAAATAAGCCAGTTCACGATTTGCTACAAACGTCAATTTCCTCAACCCGCTCCTTCGTTTTACCCATCCGCTCTCAAAAACAATCAACCAAAACATGTCGATTGCTACGATCACAAATTCGTCTACTTGCAGGTTATAAGACAGACCTACACGAACAAACTTTTAGTTTGTCATTGATCTTTAGATTGGCAATGTGTATTTCTTATTTCATTTACTCTCACGAAAATGTTAGCCAAAGCGACTGTGACGACAAACGGGATGCTTCGTTTATAAACAAACAAATGCAAGAGACACCAGGCTTCACGTTACATTACCGGTGCGTTATATCCATGGTTAACAAAGAAGAGAGGAAACATGGGCTCTCTCAAAAACAACAGTGATGCCATAGCTGCCGCTCAACAGCGAAGCATTATTTATCGTAGGGTACCAGGGAACTGACTGGCAGCCCTTTTCCTGTATCCAAAATCTCTCACATCCAAACATCAAAAGATTCATTGTTTGTAAACAATGCAGATGTTCGTACCCGCAGTAAAAACGTCAGACGGGCCTTATACAAATAAGGCCCGTGATATGTTCATACTGTCAAACGCTAGTAACTAGGAACGGTTGCCAGGCCCCTGTTGGGTACTATTGGACAGCTCCAAAACCTATTTTTTATTGCCAGACGATGGACATAGATAAACCTCCAATCACTGGAAGAAACATGAAATAAATAGCGATTTCAGATTATCTAAATATGTAATAAATTTAACTCAATGTTCAACAACATCACACGGCCAGCCCTTTCAACTCAAATTTGAGTAAATGTGACTGGGATTGACAAGTTTACAAATCAAAAACATCCATCTGATTTGAGTCAATGTTTTTGATTTGTTGGCTTGTCAATTCCAGTCACATTTACTCAAATTTGAGTGACTCCACTTTTGACGAAATTGAGTCAAAAATGACTCAAAACTGAGTTAAAATTGCTGGCCGTGCACATTCTGGCAACAAGCCTAATTGTGAGAGAGAGCTGATGAAAACATGCTCTCCGGAAAACTTCTTCAGCAGGTGCGAAACTGACGGTTTCTAGATGATGTATTTTAAATTTTCAAAATGACAGTAATAAATTGGTAATCAAGAGATAAAGCCTATGATCGTATCATTAAAAGTGAAATAATTTGGAAAATGTAGGAGTTATAGACCTATTTCCTAACAACTGATTAAAATAATGACCCCTGATTAAGCCGTTCCATATCCTATTTCGAAAAAAATAATAAGATAAACGTAGAATTTGATGTTCAAGCGATCTTAATCATCTTGTTTTGAATATCAAATTCAGGCGTTTCACTGGAGGGAAGGGGAAAGGAAATGTCTACTTTATTTCCTGAAATTTATCTTTGGAGTTTTACCATTGAAGAATAGAGTTTTGTTCGTCAAAGGCTTCCGATCATTATTTTTTTCGGTCAATTTTCCACCATTTTCTCTTCAAAGCTTATGTTTGTAGCATTCTCGGTGAGTTGTTTGGGTTTTTATGCCGTTGGTTTGCAAAAGTAAACACTATAAAGATAAAACCTAGCTTTTGTTTTCAAGTAAACATACTGAACCATTAATGAGATGAATATCCCATATTAATGACCCTATTTATTTTTGATGACAGACTGCCGTCTTGGAAAAAAATATTTTGTGTTTAGATTACTTTCAGGTGTGAGCTGGGAATTTTCCGAAAAAAAAGTTTTTGTTATATAATTTTGATACACGGTATGCGCCACATGTCAAAGGTTTGTTAGAGTGGTTTTAATGCAGGAATAAGAGTGATAATAACATTTCTCTACATGTTAAACTTTGTAATTCTATCTCCTCAAATCCACCAGCATTTATTTGTGATATAAAACAAAAATTAACTAATGTCTTTTCCCTTCACCTATGTTGTCTTTTGTTAATAACTTTGTCATCAAACCGTCCGTCAAAATGTTTATCATGTAATAAAATATAAATAATTGTTTCTTTCATTGAACCAAGATTGAATTGTATAATGATTCAAATCTACCCTCCCCTCTAAGGTTCAAAAATTCCAACAATTAGTAAGTTTTAAATTACTTCTATCAAACCTTAAGTAATTTGAACTTGGCGTCCGGATGTTTATTTTAATGGGCCATAATCAACTTAAAAGATGATACTTTCCTTCACCTCCTTCCAAAAAAAAAATAAAACCAATCTCCGAAAGCTGTGCTATCAAGTACAAGCATAATTTATTCATCCATCTTTATGTATCTGTCTGGATGGGGATGGGTAGATGTTGGTGTATATTGTGTGTTAAAGTGAATTCGGTGGGAATTCTACTCAGTAAGTCGATTCTTACTACCTTCTGGCAGTACCGTTCACCCTGCAACATCCCAAAAAGGAAGAAATAATTTAACAATAGTTCAAAGCCGAATGAAATTTAGATGAAATTTTAATTTGCTCTCCATGTTTTATTGTACTCTTCCAGTCAGTTTACCTTCTCCACCCCTGGGTAGCTTGTGGTCGTATTAAAACACCGTAAACATGCTGCCAATTTATTGTTTTCTTTTCATATTTCCCGGAAAGGTCACTTCCTGCCATGAAACCGCTGCTGGCTCAGAGTGAACAGCAGAGAGAGGATCCGCGATGCTTCCTTATAAATCGAAAATTTGCTTACGCAAAATTTGCACCGTCTTTTGCACCCAATATCCATGACGGTATACAACACAACTCTAAGCAACGGACTTTCCACTTCCATTCTTCATGAGAATGGTGGATTGACTGTCTGTTTGGTAACTGCTAACTTGTTGGCTTTGACTGGTTAGCTGCAGATAGCTTCAGTGTTGCAGGAAGGTGTGTATGGTAACCGAAACCAAGTTGAAGCAGAAGCATAAGTAAGGGGAGTATCGAACTTGGTGAGCGGGGAAAAGGAACCACTGAACGTCTCGTTCCGGGTCAGATGAATAATAAATTGAACACAATTGGGTCTAATTGCATGCTACGAAACGGTTCCTGCAACTCGCTGCGATAGGTCGAGAAAAGATCGATTTCAAAATAATAAACCGGGCATCATTTAACGAGGGCATCCTTTTTAACGGTTAACTGTCCCATGAGTGTTTGAAGATGAATAGGTCGAAAACTTTTGAGAAGCAATTTTACGCTTATTAATCGCTTACATCTAAACTCCGTGGTAGGATTGTAGCGTAAACATTTGAAATGTTTCATTAGTTCCAGTACACGGGAGATCTTGGAATACAATTTTCTTTGTTAATGTTCTTCAATTCACGTCAAAAATGAATTATGCCTCGAGGTAGAAAAGTAATTTCTAAGTGAACAGCTTTACAAAACATCACAAATTAAGAAAGAATATCACATCAAAGTAGACACACATCAATCAACTCGAAAATACGGTGTAATTTTCAATACCCTGTCTAGAAAAGTATGTTGTCCTAATAGCAAATTCATAAAAAAATAAACAGAGTCAAGAATGTCGATGTAAAAAAGTCACTATTCTGATTGTATTATTTCCGTATATTTTGTTATAACATTCATATTTTGGTTCATTCTTGTACGTTGCATTCATGTTTTTCTACATATAAATTGCTGTTCTACTTATCCACTAACTTTCATGAAAATTTGCTAATCGACCATCGTAGTTCAGACTCCAGGCGCTGTTGATTGACATATTTCCAAAAGATTTTAGCTGGGATCTCAGTCTTCGTTGAATATTTGATTTATTTTGTGAGTAATATAGTTGCTGAAACTCGTAAATTGAGCCTTACGTAGTAATGTTTCATTGGAAGCAAGCGATATTAAGTGTATTTTTTTTTTAAAGCAGCTCTTTGGATGGATTTGAGTTCTTTCATTCCCCTCGTTTTTCACGAAAGAAGAATGTCTTCCTGGTGAATTGATTTCGGGACAAATCTAGGAGGCTCTGCCCGTGGTCGGTTGGCTTTTCAAAGAGCTGTCAATTTTTTCCGTTTTTTCCGCGAATTTATATTTCAATATTAAAAATTGCTGTGAGGAGTGAGTTTTAAATTGTGTTGTAAAGTCTTAAGAAGAAAGAGGAGGGCCATTTACAATAAGCTAAGGAGAAGTCCCGCCCAAACAGTAATAGATACTGGGATAGATAAGATAAGTACAACCTATTTTAAATAACTCTGGTGATGTGATGGCCTTATGTACGCCAAACCAACTTGAAAAAACTTTGTTGTCAATGCAACCTTAGTCCACCCCCAACGCCCTAGAATATCAACCGATGCAGCATCTGGCATGCACTGATCATAAGGACCTGGCCAGGTATTATGCAAAGAGATCGATGGATGAAGAAGCTGTCACACCAAGGCAACTTTTCTGGCGCTTCCATCGTCTTTACAACAGCCAACCCAGGTTTATGTATGGTCGGAAAATGCTATGCTATGCTATCATTTATTTCGTCCATAGTTCATTCTAAACTGGTGGCCGTACAATCTTTTGATTCAGATAACGGAACCTAGAAATGAATAATGATACAAAAAGTTGTATATTAAAGTAACGCAATGTTGTTGCTGCAGTCCAAGAAATCTGACAAGTTCTCTTTCACGATCGATTCTTATATTTTCAGACATTCTTCTCTTTTCAGTGAGCGAGTAATGGCGCTATGACCATAAGCCATAGGGAGCTAGGACTATAGTTAATGCTTAGGTCCCAACCGTTCGCCGAGAAATGGAACATCACTTAACCTTCTTAGACTAGATGCTCCCAACGACCATTGTTAAATACATTTTTGTTCTGCACACCAAACAGGGCAGGGCTTTTTCCTTTGATATCTACTAAAGGCTACGTGGGTTCCCCGTGTCTTCTTAAGGTAGATACCAAATCCTCCCTATCAACAACGATTGCATGGACGTGGCCAGGTGAGCGATCGAGGAGTGTCTTCGTGGAGATAATTGCCTGAAGAAACGTATCAGTAACTGGTTTCGTTTCATGGTGGCATGCAATGACTTCAACGAATTATTCCTCATCGTAGCTCCATTCACGAGGTGTGCAAACGTCAATGCTAATGTCTGTCAATAGTATAAGCCAAGTCATGCGAAAGAGTAAGTGCTGCATTGTCAGCGTCAAGAATAGAATCCCGGTCTATGCCGGTTAGCACGTTAGTGATTCTGCCATGGTCGACTACCTGGAAATCATATAACACACGCACAGAATAATCGTCATAGTCGCTGTCCAAACTTTTAGGAATACACACGACTAAATGTGCATGATATCGGACATGCTTTACCAAAGGAGCTGGAGCGGTAGATATAAACGAAGCAGCGTGTCAGTATAAATGCTTAATGAAACAGAGATCCACGCTACGGTGGTTTTCATTCACTACGTTGATGATCTGAAAGAGCGTTGCCGCACTGTCAAGAAGGCGTATAGCAGCTGAATGGAGAACGAATCGTTCGCCACCTGGATAGGCAAAACCAATGTAAGACGGTTTCCATGTTATCCCGGCGAGGTTCAAATCACCGAGCACCATAAACTCATCTGTTGGAGCTTAGTTCTCGAATTCAGAGAAAACAAAGCGGGTAATGGGTTTCGATTAGTTCAGTACCACGAGTCCAATCCGCAGGAATGTACCCAGCACATAGAAATAGTGAGCGATCCATGAGTACAACAGCGCTCGAGATCTGCTCCAGACAACTCCAATCATTGTTTTCGATGGTTTTCGCTTTCACTCCGCGACGAACAGCAAACAGAACACCACATCCAGTGGATTTTCTGCCATTGTTAGGATTTCTATGGCATCTGAAAACATTATAATCTAGGCTAAAATCTAGGTCTCGATCAAAACGATCACATCATAATAACGAGTGGTGGATGCCAAGCGGTTATTATGGATAACAGAATTAATTCCGCCAACGTTCTGATAAAACATGACGAGGTCCTCTTCAGGGGGACTGGCAGTATCGTTCGTTAGAAAAGCGTATCGTATCGTCTGAAGGCGCATCTGCACAAAATGTACCATGTACAAAACACCTATAAGACCGGCGGTTCTCTACGGAAATGAAACTTGGGCGATGCTCAAAGAGGACTTGCAAGCACTTGGTGTATTTGAGCGACGCGTGCTTAGGACCATCTTTGGCGGTGTGCAAGAGAGTGGTGTGTGGTGGCGAAGAGTGAATCACGAGCTCGCTCAACTCTATGGTGAACCAAGTATTCTGAAGGTGGCAAAAGCTGGAAAGATACGCTGGGCAGGGCATGTTGCGAGAATGCCGGATAAAGACCCTGCTAAGATGGTGTTTGTTTCACATCCGGCTGGTTCAAATAATCTCGGCACAGTCGATGCATCGAAAGGCCCCGGCCCTGATCACATTCCACCTGTCTTCGTCAAACAGTGTGCTCAGTCGCTGTCTTGTCCCATTGCTACGATCTTCAATCGATCCTTGACCGAAGGAGTGTTTCCTGCCGCTTGGAAGCTGGCATCAATCACTCCTATCCACAAGGCTGGAAAAACACACAGCGTTGAGAACTCCCGACCGATATCAATCCTCAACTGCCTTGCGAAAGTTTTCGAGAAGCTGTTACATGACGCGATG
Source organism: Aedes koreicus (assembly GCA_024533555.2). NCBI lineage: Eukaryota > Metazoa > Arthropoda > Insecta > Diptera > Culicidae > Aedes > Aedes koreicus. The sequence goes on along the minus strand of JAHHFK020004778.1, from coordinate 377,793 downwards.
TACCCTGTTGTGCAGTCAGTGATCTCTGAGCATCAACATGGCTTCGTCAAAAAGCGGTCAACGACAACGAACCTCATGACTTACACCAGTACTGTGATCAACGAGCTCGAGAAGCGATGCCAGGTCGACGCCATTTACATTGACTTTTTAAAAGCGTTCGACAAGGTACCTCATCAACTGGCCATTGAAAAACTGAACCGCCTTGGATTGCCCACTTGGATTATTCAGTGGCTTCAATCGTATTTGTCTTCACGTAAAGCTTTTGTCAAGTCTCCGCAACAACCGCGAAAGCAAACGCATGCTCGGTTTCTTAAAGCGTAACACCGCCCACTTCGATGATGTGCATGCACTTAAGTCGCTGTATTGTGCTTTAGTTCGTAGCGTGCTGGAATACGGAGTGCAAATCTGGGCTCCGTACCACGCCGTTCATATTGCACGCATCGAAAAAGTCCAGAAGCGGTTCATTCGATACGCTCTACGCCGCCTTCCCTGGAACGATCCTATCAATCTACCACCATATGAAGATCGATGTGGGCTGCTAAATATTCACCCGTTATCGAGTCGCCGAGTGATGCTTCAACGCCTGTTTGTCTTCGACGTGGTCATCTGCAACATCGATTATAGCAGCATTCTTGAGAATGTTCGGTTACATGCACCAGTTCGTCAGCTCCGGAATCGTCAACTGTTGTGGATTTCTGGCCACCGTACTCTTTATGGACGAAATAACCCGTTAGATTCATGTTGTAGGTTGTTCAATCAAGTGTGTGACTCTTTTGACTTTAACATAAGTAAATAATTATATAAGAATAGAATTAAAACAGTTTTGTGATCAGTCTGTGCGATGACCTTGTCAAAGATGTTGTGTTGTAAATAAATAAATAAATAATTCATCGAAAACTTTTCGGATTTATTAGGTGTGGCTAAACGAATGTCTAGCATTTAAACACTTTACAGATAGAAGGAAACATGCAATTTTCAGAGTTATCTAATGCACATAAAGGGAATGCTAGATTTGGCAGAAAATAATGGGATATTTCATGTAAATTTAAGTCAGACAACGCCTGAATCTAGTCTGCTGTATGAAAAATTGCAAACATTTCTGTACTCTGAAAAAAATTCTATCGTTATACCGACAATTAAATCATGGTCAGGATGACTATCACATATAATGATTATAACAACCATGAAAATGGTCGAATTCACCACGTTCATGGCATTCTTGACTATGATCATTCCGACTATTCCGACATTATGGCAAATGTTGGATCAACTATTTTTAGTGGTCGTTTTGACCATGATCATAGTCGGTTCAAAATCACTATACTGCAATATTCATCCTAACCCCCAATTATGGTAAAATTGACTATTAAATTTGTCTCTGTGAATGGCGCAAGAAAGATTGCAAGCAATTTTTTTGTTTACGCCTCCTTTGGCTCGGAATTAAACGAGGGGAAATGGAACGGAGTTCTGATATCATGACCAAGATAAGAGAAATATCTTGGATTGCTAGTTGATCAAAAAATAACTTTTAAATGTAATAAATATTTAAAATATTTATACCCTCTTAAAAAAGTGAATCCAAACTTTGTCTTAAATACAAACTTCTAATACATAAACAAATATTTAGACAGGCCTTGGTTTATGTTGTACCAATATGGTCTGGTTGCTACCAGGAAAAAGCATTTCCAAGTATTCAGAACAAATTTTTAAAGCTGATTTTGATGCTACCTCCCTGGAGTAGTACTTCTGAATTACTTGGAACTTCAAATGATGAGAATCTTAAGACTGTATCGACAATAAGTTATTCATATATTTTTCTTTCAAATCAGATAAAAAAAAAGTTTTATTCAAACAAATGGATGATTCTTGAACATTGTGAAGACCGGATGAAATTAATATTATTCTTTCACGAATTTGCGATTTTTTGATAGACCACTTTTCATCAAGTTCCGGACAAGTATTTCATCACATTTTTTGGATGCATTAGCCCAAATTTTATTGAACGCCTGTAAATTCTCAGCTACATTACCAGTTTTTGTTTGAAGAACCTCTTCACAATCACCTAATAGCGTTTGATGGGCCGCAGCTGGGTGCAATTTGGCGGATTGATGTCTTTCTTAACGAAATCTATTCCCTTTTCGGTGAGCCATTGAGAATTGTTTTGGCGTAATGCGTCGACCCTAAATCCGGCCAAAACAGTGGAGAAGTACTATGCTTCTGATATAAAGGCAGCAACTTCTTCTGTAGACACTCAGATCGATACATTTCCGTATTGATTGTTCCGGTAGTGTAAAAAATGGTAGACGTCATACCGCAGGAACATATTGCTTGAACTACCAGCACTTTTCGACCAAACTTCTCCACTTGAATCGACCTGTCTGCATTGCTTACATGCTCCCCTACGACGGCAGTGTAATATTGTGCACATGGAAAGGTTTTTGAGTCCCCTTGACATAGTTCTCGTCGTCCATCAAAATACATGCATCCGGTTGTTGTAAAACTCGCGAATACAATTTCCGGGCCCTTGTTGCTGCTCTTTGCTTCTGTTCTGCACTTTGTTTGGTGATTTTCTGCTTCTTGTAGGTCTTCAGGTTGTTCCGTTTCGTGATATGTTCAATCATTTCGACGCTGGTTCCAAGTTTTATTGACCAAATCACGTATCGAGGTTGATTTGTTCTTTCAAATTAGAGCTACCACTTTCTGATCCAGTTTAGGGTTAGAAGATTCGGGTTTTCTGCCTCTTCCTGGCAGTTCATCCAAAGAACAGTGTTTCCCAAACTTGGTTATGATGGATTCTACACCCGCGTGATGAATTCCAAAGCGCTTCGCCATGTGTCCAAGACCTTAATTTTTACGTCTTTTTTTCAATGCGCGACATTTTGAAAACGAAGAATTTAAACCGAGCAAACAAGTAAACAAACGAAAGATGACAGTCAAGCGCACAGCATGCTCTGATGAACACATTAAAACCGTCACCGATACACGCGTACAACGCAAATATACATGGAGAGCTTATTTTCGATACATTTCTTAGAACAAATATTCAACAAAATAATCAATAATTTCAGACAAATATCTTTGCAGTCTTCAATTGAAATTGTCAGTTTCCTTTATGGATAACAATTAATTTTAAGTTTTAGTGTAAAAAAATTATCTTAATATTGTTCAGAACTATATGGTTTAAAAATTCAGCTGAAAAGCAGGTATAACTTGTTCAATATACCCAACTTCTTGGGCAAGAACTATGTGAACATATTTAAATATACAGGGTGAGTGGTAATTCTTGTCAGTGTCAGTTTGTTTTGAATTTTCATCCGATTGAGGCTCATGGTAATCATTTTAGACCGTGTACTATTTTAAAGAAATTTAAACCACTTGGAATAAACGGAAGATTCATCTTTCGCACCACCAAACGCTACAAATAAACCGGTTATTGGAAAATACCTCCCAGATCTGGTAGTAAACGCACGGCCAGGTGTCCGGTAGCCATCAAACGAGTGAGAGACCGAATCCTGTGGAATACTGGCAAGTCTGGCTGATAGATGGCCAAAGAACTAGAATGTCGCAGTCAACGACCAGGAGTATTTTGAAAGACGACCTTGGACTGAATCCATACAAAAAACAACGGGTGCTTAGCTTGACTGAAAAGCAGAAGATTGTAAGAGTCGAAAGATGTCGGAAGCTGCTCAAGCGGCACGGCGATTGTGAAATTCTGTTGTCAGACGAAAAAATGTTCCTTCTACAGGATCACCACAACCAGCAAAATGATCGAGTGTATGCAGCACATCTTTCTGATATTCCAATCGTGATAAACTAGCTGTCCAAAAGTTCCAAAATGTTTCAAGGATGATGGTTTGGGGATATTTTTCCAAAACTTCGAAGGTTCCATTGCTGTTCGTTGAACCTAGTGTTAAAATCAACAGTAAACATTACTTCGATAATGTTTTGAAGAACCTTTTGCTTCCCTTCGTCAAGAAACACTAAAAGTATGCACAATACTGCTTCCAGAGTCTCTGCACCGTCCCACCTGGCGAAAGCTACGCAAGTTTGGTGTGAGGACAATTTTCTGGATTTTATTTCGTCGTAAGAATGGCCTACCTCTTCACCTGATTTCCCTCTCTTCTATCATGGGCTACATTCTGAGAACACTGTTGAATAGCAAAGCACTAACCGTGGAAACTTTCAAGAAACGTTTGGTGAAAATATGGAATGACATGCCTCAAGATATCGTGCCTTACCGCTCAATTGTGCAGCTTTTGGTGAGATTCCGGTGGAGATGAAAAAAAAGCAAAGTGTTTGCGAAAGGGTTATGTTCGCCCAAATGCAAAATCCTGGGTGGTCACATGGTGTCTTTGAAAAATTAATGAATATACATCACTCGACCGTCTCAAGCGTCCTCCAAAGGTTCCAGGAACGGTTGACAGTGGACCGCAAGTCAGGAGATGGAAGAAAACTGGGAACAACGCCCAAAAAAAAAAACAAGCAATGCTGATTGCAAGCGGAATCCGAACATTTCGACGTGGGTTTGGGCCAAAAATTTGATGTTTCGCAAACTTTCGTCCAGAGTGCCAAGAAACTATTCGGATTGAAAACGTGCTGTGGTGCCGCGTCATTGATGATGAGACCTTCATCAAAACGAATTTTGGGCAGTTGCTGGGATAGGAATGTTACACGGGTAAGGACAAATTTACTGTTGAAGACCGTTTCAAACGGAAGAAGCTGTCGAAATTCACTGAGATGTTTCTGATTCGGAAAGCCATACGAACTTGTGACAAACCAAGATAACCATGTATGACCGTAGGTACCATAAATGGTGAGATTTACAAAACTGAGTGCCTTCAACACGTTTTCGCCGTTTTTGGGACAGCATGATCAAAAAACCGTTATTTTGGCCCGGTTTGGCTTCATGTCACTACTCCAAAGCCGCGCAGGAGTAGTATGTGGCTAATTCTGTGGATTTTGTACCAAAAGGCATGAACCCATCAAACTGTCCTGAACTCCGTTCGATCGAACCTATTAAGCCATGATGAAGCGTATGACCAAAAGACGAAGGACGAAAAGGAAAACACTGAGCAATACGTACCGCAAACAACTGTACAGGTTTTGATGGAGGGTGTCAATGTCGAGCATTTAACTCAAAGTCGCCCTAAAATTTAACCGACGTATGTAAGCTCAAATGAATACATATACTTAACTTCTGTAAAAAATTGGTTTCATTTTGATTACCATAGCTGATTAACCAATCAATCTAAATTGTCGCAATAATTATCGACTCAGCCTTTAGTTTGCAGAATCTTTCTGCTCTATTCACTTTATTTTTTGTTCGTTATGAACAATACTATGAGTCAATCGAGAGAACATAATACTACACGACTTTCAGAAATTATATTGTTTGCTCGGTATTGTCATTTAAAATTACAAGATCATTTGTTTTAACCACTCCTTCCTTCTTCGCATCATATGCGCTTGAGGTATAGCTCGGCTCTCAGCAGTCATCGACGTTTGATCTTTATTGAGTGTCCTGCGACAGTTAACTGCAGTACAAATATTAAAACGTTTACATTTAAAAAAAATGGACTTTTTTCGGGTGGTGATAAAAAAAAGCTAAGACAGATAATTGCTTTTGATAAATTTCCCATGGAAGGTAAGTATTTAAGCTTACTTGCAAAAAAAACTCTACGCCCTTGCGAGCGGCCTTTCGGCAGTTAACCGGAACATTCGCCATGGCGGACGAAAACATGCGTGTAGGCATGTTTTTGTGTTCTTTCTTCGTTTTATTTATCAATTCCTCCTCAGTTTTCGTGACAAAATTGTTGGAGTAGATCATACGCTTCAGGTTGGCCCAGAAATTCTCGATGGGACGCAGCTGATGGACGTTGGGCGGGTTCGCCGACTTGGGTACCACATCGATATTCAGCCGCTCCATCTTCTTCATCGATCGCTTCGAGCTGCCGGCCGATGCCAGATTCGGCCAGAAATCCGCGTGTTCGCCCTTATGGTATTTTTTGATGAACGACGCAACTTCCGGCAGGCATTTCGTACTATAGATTTTCCCGTTCACGGCCAGTCCACTTGGTGAGTGAAATGAACTTCACCTCGGAGCTCCCTTTCTTCGTGGGGGAAGTCGTTGCCATCCAGGGTGAGATAGGTCTCGTCGTCCATCACCACCGCCACGTGGCGATTCGCCGGGAAAATCGAGTTGACCATCTTATTCAGCCGCTGCCGCTGCGTCATTGCCTGTAGCTCCGAAACCAGTGGACGCAACTTCCGCTTCCTGACACGTATCATGTTCGCCAGGTACTTTTTCACTGTTTGGCCGGTTGAACCGACCTCCCGACCAACCACAGGCAGCGATGCAGCATCCTTTGGAGCTTCTTGTCGCTCAGGGTCGTCGGCCGTCCGGAAGTGGGCTTTCTTTCGATGCTCTGATTGTTGTCTAATAGTGCCAAGATGTTGTAGATGCCGGAACGGGCGTATCCGGCGTCCACAAAGTGCCGCACAATGTCCGTTTTCGACGCGGCGGGGTGCCGTTCTTTGAACGCGCACACTTCTGAGCGGAGTTGCTCCACGGTTAGAATTCGACTGATAGAGCTGTCAAATTTTGTCTGCTGACTCATGGGTTACTATGATTGATGCTGCATGGGTAGTTTTGTCAGTGCGGGTTAGCAGAAGCCGCTGGTGGTTGCTATGCTGATCTTTTGGCTTCAAATATTGTTTGCGCAAAGCAAATGAGGAAAATTGATTTTTTCAAATCGTCAATTTTCAAATCGAGTCTACCTCATACATGTTACAGCGCCTTTAGATTTTAACGCTTGGGTCAAAACTCGCAATCGTGGATATTCCTTTCTTTCAATTATTATTTTACATTCATCGAACGTTAACATCGTCGTGAAATGTTCCATCAATAAAGATACAGTCCAAATTAATGGCCGCTCCATTCATGTACATTCTTTTGCTCATAAGTTCACGTTCATGTTTTGCTTTAAAGTGTGTATATGTTTTGCTCTGTCAACGTTCCGTTAGCTGTGGAATTTCCCAAAAATACCCTAAATTGATTTACCGCATCTTCGCCGCTTATGTATGCAAATCTAGCGTATGTACTATTTTCGGGTGGAACCTCTGATGGTAAAGAATCAGAAAACGTTGAGCCAAATGTTCGGTTCTGCATAATTCATAAAATACAAGGCAGCGGTTGTGAATACAGCTGTTTAGCCCCAGCAAAAGCAGTGGGTAGAGTAGCTTAGCATCCGGATGCTGTATCTCCCAATGGAAACCAATTGTGCAAAAATCTGGGAAAAATCGCTTTCGCGCATGGAACAAGTCAAGGGAGAGCAGGGTGTTTTTATTCCACCATCCATTTAACCGACCCGGGGGCATGAGCTGGCATACTACATTGCCGATTGAATCAACTCAACTCTAACTTGCAAAAAAGATTAACAGTTGCAGAGTAAAATTTCCGTCGAAACTTCTTGGGAAAAAAAACTTATAGTATATGAGGAACATCAAAAGAGTTACTCAATATATTATTATCCTTCTTGACTGAACGAATTTTATGTCAATTCTACTTAGTTAATTGAACGTTAAATTGAGTAAAATTCTGGGTCCGTGCTTGAACAATAACAATAGCAGAGGGAACTGAAAATAAAGAGTCTAACAGTACTTATTCATTCGGTGGGTAACCGAAGAAGTGGTGGACGAAAAATTTCGCAGACCACCACAAAAGCAGATGAAAATTCCATCTTTCGTCATTGTGTATTTTTAATGGAGGCTCGTGGTAATTGATTATGTGCGGGTTGAGTGGATGAATGCTTTTGGGGATGAGGGAGAATTGTCGACAACACGATACCCCACATTGCACTGCATCCCACGTCACCGGAGAAACAAATACCTAAACTCGTGGTGGAAAGAAATATTTCTCCCGTGTGTTCAATTTAAACGACAAATTTTCGAATTTTTATGGTCCATAAAACCGGCTGCTATTGCTGAACAGCACCATTGCTTGATTACTTTTTGCTTCGAATATGACTTGTGTGCCGTTGTGCACCGTTGTGTGAAGGTGTTTTAAAAGCAGGCAATTTTAAGACTTACAAATATTTGTTAACAAATAGATCGAAAGCTTTTAAGTAATAAAAATGTTTTGGAACCTTTGGAGTTGTGATGTATTTTTTCATAAAACGACGCAGACAAAAAACAACCAAGATTACAGCTACAAAGTTGCTTTTGTGTTCTTTAATCTCCGCCTGTATCTTTCAGAAGTATGGAACATTTTCACATACTCACACCCTTATCAGCCTCCCGCAATCGGGTCGTCGATCGTCGTCTTGCGGCTATGGAATAAAGTCAAACGAATAATGTGAATACAAAAACGTTCCCGAAAAAAAAAAGACCGGTGGAATAATAGATTTCGGGGCTCTAGCAGCTATAGGATGATGGATTTTGATTATTGCCGATGGGCGGTTGGAATCCGACGCAGCGAGATGGGATTGGCAGAAGCTGGTAAGGCTAGCGGGAGGAACAGATTGGTGTTGAGCCTGAGATTTATGTGGTATTATTCATCACTCGAAGATTATTCTTCTGGCATTTGGCTGCCAGGGATGTCGTCCCTGTACCGATTCCCCGACCTTTGCGACTCTGGAGTAAAAATCTGCACCATACGGCGCTTGTAGGATTAATGGCTACGGTTCGGATGTTATATATATGAATCATTTTGTGATGATTTCCGTCATCACTAGTTGATTGCCTTCATTTTTGAAATGGACTTTTGATTGAAGGCTGGAACCGAGTTGTCATCGAACAGTGTGAGTAATAAACTGTTTTTAATTGGGACGGATACTCTGGACCAGATGCATGTCATAGGGATTACGTTGGAGTTTTTATTACATTTCAATTTTCTTTCACTTCCGGCTTCAATAATGTGCCGGTGTTGAACCGAACTCAAAAAACTACAAGCGACGTCCCAATGCGGTTGTACGAACTGTTGACGCAGAACTACTATTTATGTATTATTGTGGCCATGAAGAGGAAAGGAAGGCTGTCTGTCTGTTGTTTTTGATTGAAAATATGAAAAAAGACGGTGGTCGCATGGTCCGTATTCGAAATTCGGCAGCAGGACACCATCATGTGCTATATTCACTCCGGATAGTAATTTTCAACTCTTCGCTGCGACTGCCGACTGCCGTCAAACATTCTGGTAATCTAGTTGTAACGGGCAGCGGTTCCCTTTCACGAGGATTCCAATGGCCAGTTATTTAATTATTGCACTCAGGTGAAAAGGGACACCGGCAAAAACGCGCCTTTCCTATTTGTCCTTCCAAGGGAGCTGGTGAATGCTGGACTGAACTGAAAATTTAGATAAATGGACGGCAACCTACCGCGTAATTTGGCAGTACTGTGAATAAGTAATACATCCTATTTCATATGTCTGTTAAGTTCCAACGTGTTCAATTCAACGATCTGATCTGCGTGAGGTTATATGTTTATTCAAACGACTGATAAATCAACAAGTATGGGCCAAAAGTCAATAGAAACATAGCAACTTGAAGGGAGAATTCAATGATATCTCAAATAATCTTAAAAATAAAAACCCAGTTGTGTGATTTTCCACCCAAAAGATCCAAGAATCGAGGCCCAACAGAAAATCTCCACCAGAAAACGTGCCTCCGTCTTTGTTTTTTTTTTTTATTATTATAAGATCAAATGGTCTTTGGTTCTTCTGGAGAAACCGCGTTTAATCGAACGTATTGAACGTTAAAAGACTTACTTTTTTACTTGCTGTTGCTGGTCCAACGTGCCATTAGGTCTGCACCTGCGTGACAATGTTTCATCAAAAAACTGGGTTCAGGACACTGAAGACAAGCAGCCATCCGTTCTTTGAGTGTCGCACACTTCCAAGATCTTGCTCCAGTTAGTCGAACTAACTTGTCTAACCAATTGCTTCTTGTTCCGACTGGATTCGAGACGAGAACCAGCAGATCCCCGGCCTAGAGTTTTCGTCAGCAAGTCCCGCTGGGATGTTCTGGAGAAGTTCCGGAAGAAGAAAGTCGACAAATTTGCCAAGAAGTACTTGGTGTGGCTAGCGATCCATGGGTGCGGCAAATTCAGCAATCCATACATAAAGACCGGCACAACGAACGGCCAAATATATAAAGAAGAATGCCTCCAGAAGCGCCTGCTGCCCTTCCTCCGGTCCCACGAAGGTGACACTCTGTTTTGGCCGGATCTGGCATCGTGCCATTACGCGAAACCGGTGATACGAAGCCAACGATGTTATTTTTGTGCCGAAGGAGGCAAATCCGCCAAACTCACCAGAACGTTGACCAATAAAAAATTCTGGGCAATTATGAAGGGAAAGCTCCGGAAAACAGGGAAGGTCTTCAAATCGATATGGATTTGAAGAAAGAGGGGATAAAAGTGTGTAAGAAAGATGGCGCAAATGTTGCACAGGATTGATGGGTAGCGTTAAGTCCAAGGTGCTGGCATTTAGCCTAGAGGAGAAGGTTGAATAAACCAACTTTGCAAAAACATATCTTATATGTGTTTATTTATTATCTCAGAGTTTCAAAAATATCCGACTTGAATTAATTGGTGATCATTTTTGACTGTTGAAATCATTTTTCATTTTTCTCCTCTATATTCCGTTTTCACATACATAATCAAAGATGGTCCTAAGCACTTGTCGTTCGAAAACTTCGAGTGCTAGCAAGTCCTTTTCAAGCATTGGCCACGTTATAAGCCGATAGAGAAATACCAATCTTAAGTTTAACAGACCTCAGAGTCTTGTGAAGTAATGCATTTCCGAATTTTTCTGTTACAGTTGCTATCCAACTTAACCTAGGTAACCAACGTCCAAAGTATACAAATTCATCCAACGCTTTGATCTGATCTCCGTTGATTATCACAGTTTGGCTTACACGAGCTCTTTTTGCCTGGTTCCTGCTGTCATCATCTACTTCTTCTTCGACGTATTCACCATTTCTTCAACCTTTTCTGAAGTGTAGAGACCAGCAACCACCTGCAACGTTCTTCCAACAATGTCATCGCTGTTAGTGAAGCAAATGAACTCACTGGGTGTATTGAAAATAGTAATCCGTTAAATTTCACATGTTTCATAACACCTTCTAGCGCAACAGGTGGCGGGAAAGACCATCGCCTTGTCGAAGTCCTTTGTGCATTTCAAACGAGTCCAATACCGCATCCGATATTCTTGGACAGCACTGTGCATCATCTATCGTAGTAAAAACTGGACTCGGAAAAAATGAGAGACACAAAAATGATCACCAAAAATTCATTTTAAATCGGATACTTTCAAATTTTCAGGGATTAAATAACTATATATTAACTATGTTTTGGCATAATTTATTTATTGAATTTCTTCCCCAAAGCTAAATGCTCGTACATTTCTCTTAACACTGCTCATGAGATCTTGGGCGAGGCTTTGTCCATCTTGCTTACACAATTTCTCCCAGTTTTTCTTCAAAGCTTCATCGGTTTTGAATGTTTTTCCACGTTTCTTCAACTTCTTCTTCATTATCGCCCAAAACTTTTCGATCGGACGAAGTTCTGGTGTATTTGGCGGGTTCACCACCTTCCGGACCACATTAACGCCCTTCGCTTCATACCTATCCATTACAGGCTTGGCGTAATGGCACGAAGCGAGATCTGGCCAGAACAGCGTGGGACCACGGTGAGAGCGGAGGAAGGGCAGCAAACGCTTCTGCAAGCATTCCTCTCGATAAATCTGCCCGTTTATGGTGCCGATTGTAACTAACGGCTTGCTGTACCGTCCGCACTCGCAGATCGCCTGCCACAACAGGTAATTCTTCGCGAATTAGTCCATCTTTCTCTTCCGGAACTTTTCCGGAACCTCCATGCGGGACGTACCGACAAAAAACTCGAGGCCGGGGATTTGTTTGATGTCCGCCTTGATATATGTCTCGTCGTCCATGACGAGACTACCTGGCTTGACCAGCCACTCACGGTACAGCTTCCGCGCACGCAATTTGGCCACCGTGTTTTGCTTGTCAGTCCGGTTTGGCGCCTTCCTGACCTTAAAAACACGTAACACCACTTCGACGAATTGACCTTTTTGGCCACGTCTCGGGTGGGAAGGTTCGGGTTATTCTTAAAGTACTGCCTTTTCTTCCGCGCCATCTCTGGGTATTCCGTTTTCGGTTTCGGCCGCTTCCAGCGCGCCGCTCGATGGTTTTCGTCTCCTAGAACATCTTCACAACGCGAGACACGGTAGAATGGTGGATTCCAAGCCATTTGCCGATCCATCTGTGCGACTGACCAGGATTATCGATCACCGCGCTCAAGATTTGCTGGCGTAGCTCTTCTTGTTTCGAATGTATCTTGAAAACTACTTGACAGATCGTGATTAAATTTTGCACACATAAACATAACACTCTAAACTAGTATTACCCAAAATTTCAATAGTTTACCCACGCGATAAAAAGTTACACCCAAAACAAAGTGTCCCATTTTTTCCGAGTCCAATCTTTATTCAGCAGGCTTGTCAGTTTCCCGGGAAAAACGTTCTCGTCCATAACCATCAAAGCAGAATACTTTCTTGGTACTTGGTACTTTGTGCGTGTGTTTTACGCAGCTTTTCTCGTGATTGCTGGAAATAAGTAACTAGACATGCGGTAGTTGGGCAAGTTTTAATTTTCTAATGAATATTCATTTGAAATCCTGTACACTGCCGAAAGTTGAAACAATATAATATGTGAAAAATAGTTTGTTTCAATTGTTTCTATTAGCTTCTATATCAGAAACAATATTTATTGCCTTTAATGCTTTTTCGGTTGGAAATATTTATAAAGACAAGTGTGATTTTTCCAAATAAAAGACATTTCATTGATGTTGGGGGAGATAGCTAATCAAATCTTCCGGTCCGCATAAGCATATTGCTATGAGGTACCAGGTGGGTCTCAACCGATTGCCTGTCGATCTGCCAAATTTGGAAGTCGTCTGCATTGAGTTATCTCAAATTGTAATAATCCGTCCACTATATCACAAAACATTGAGATTGGAGATAATGAAATCATTGAGTATAGGACCAAGTTTCCCCGGATGGTGCTAAATCGATGAACTTGGATATCAGTGGAAACAAAGTTTATTATTCTGTAAAGTTTAAACTTCAATCTCAATTTCAGTGAGCAAGATGAGGCGCTATAACCTTGGCAAATTATAGCCAGACTTTTGGTTCAAATGCCAAAAGTCCACCCACAGGCAAATAGAGCATAAATTAATCTTTCTAGCATCTATGCTCCCAACGTTAAACACAAATTATCACATTATTTAACTGTATATGAAAGCGTTTGGTACGGGAGGTCCACGCTTTCTTCCTTCCCTTGATTCGAAGTAGTAGAACGATTTCAGACACTCTTTCTGGAATCGCTCTATTTCTTGGAATCCTCTCTGCGGTACATGCTACGCAGTTGACCTGGCCAGTGACAAGAAAAATGATGTTTTCAAGAAGTCGTCATTTTCCAGGATGCTTACAAGAATTTGCTGCGTTAGTGTGAGATTAGATTAGATTAGATTAGATAAAAGACATTTAGTTGATGTTCGTCCGACTAATAAAGGTCCTTAGTGATGTGTAGCATCGCCCTTTCTCATTATATTCTTATTCTTTCAATGATATAGACATAGACGTTATGAAGTTCTTCAATATATTCAGATGTTGAATTGCCCGTTTAAATTGGCCAACCAATTCATAATTCCTTCCATGATTGAAAACATAATGAGAAAGTAATCCCCAAACGTTTTCAATCGGATTTAGATCCGGGCTGCAGGCTGGCCACTCCAATACAGGACTGTCGTGGTTGGTGTTTCAAAAATTTGTTTTCGTTTCTCGTTAACCTTCAATTCTCTATTCCAACCTTTGCAAACGGAACTTTTCAATTAACACTAAAAAAAATACCTCCGGCAAGACAAAACAAGATGACGCAGATTACCGTCTTTAAACTTATTTTCAGGCAAAAAAACAGAACAATGTGATTAATAACTACCACAGATTGATACTTGACGAATCAACCCATAACGAATATGTATCTCAGTAATACACTAACATCTACACACATTTGCCTGAGGAAACTTACAAGGTAAACATAAAATCAGTGAGATATACGTTGTCTTTATACCTGTTTCCTTCGGTGTACTTTGAAGAAAAAAATATTTTTAATATTTTTTTGGTTTTCGAATTCGAGACAAAGTAGAAAATTTGTGACTAAGTAGTTTATTATCCTTGATTTATATTGTTGAACTAGTCTGTAGTATCAGGACTAAAGTGTAGAAAAGAGAAAGATCTTGCTATTTTCAAGCCTTCCTTACGAAAAAAAAAACGTTTCTCCTATATTCACGATATTCTCTCGTGTTTTAAACTAGTTCCTTTAGCTAACAGATTCGAGCTAACCTGCATTGGAAACTGATATTCGTGCCCCAGCTGGGGTAGCTTGGTAAAAGATTATGCGCCCGATTGTATACTACCTTCATATGCCCTCCGCTCGTTTTCAACTTGTATCTTTCAATTTTCATAACCTGCCGTTACTCTAACCGGAACTATCAATGCTTTCTGTTCATTTCTTTTAGTTCTAGCAATAAATTACTGTCCACTCCTAGAGCCTCTCATGTTGATGAGAAATTATCTGCTTCTGACAAATTTCATCATACTAATATAGTTATTATATCGTCACTCAAGATCCTAGAAATCAGCATACATACGTCGAGGCAGACCAATATGAAGATGACAACCAGCACATAGGCAAGGGAACAAAAGGGACAGAACAACGAAGAAACAAAACATCGGTGAGATCGTTCATTCTTTTTCTAATTATTGTGATAAAACTTATTATTCTAGACAAGTGCCAGAAATAGAAAAAAAAAAGTTTGTTTTTTAACGCTGAAAGTATGAATGTCCTTCATGTATCCAATTGATACATCGTAGTGTTCATGCGGGGCTTATTGTATGTGAAGATGACCTCAGAATGTACGTGTATGAACAGGCATTCTTGAAATGGGTTGTTGGATGTACAACAGAGCTATCATCTTTCATATTCAGGGCTAAAAATGTCTGCATCTATATAAATACAAATTGATAAACATAGGTGTAAACACATTTCTTCCATAAAAACACTGCATGCCAGTGAAATATAGATTGTACACATACACGCACATGACACCATGTTGCATCACAAGATATTATTCCGCATCACATTGTATTTACTCTTAAGTTACAACAATTATTTTTTGATTACTAATAACATAAAATTCAGTCATTTATTGATGTACATTACAAGAAAGTTAAATCTTAAACATTCTCGGGTTCTCGGGATTCTTAAACCCGTCAACTAACATTTTCATTTAAAAAAATGGACATAAATTGCCTATTTTTCATGGGTTTACCTTCACCCGCACTGAAGAAACTACCCATGCAGCATCAATCGTAGTAACCCATGAGTCAGCAGACAAAATTTGACAGCTCTATCAGTCGAACTCTAACCGTGATTCATTACGCTAATGAATTGAAAATATTAAACGTCGTGTCATCTCTGATGGACTGCTGTCCATTGCATGTAGACGTTGAACTAGCTTTAGACTGGTTTTATAGATATGGTATGGAGGTAAACGTACAAATATGTAACGTCGTCACGTTCGCATGTATTCTTTCTCCAAAATGTTCCGGATATTCTTTGAAAGGTTGTAATAAAAAACCAGTTCAACTTATTAAAGATCAGGACTCTGGGCAGTAAACTACGTTTTGTTCAACATATTTCTTCAATAACAGCCGAGGTGTATGCTGTTTTAGGCATTGTAACGCTCGAGATTTCAACGATCTGTATTGTCTCAAAACATTGCTTTGGTCCGAAGTTTATTGAAGTATTGTGTCGTAGTATCGACCTCGTATCACGCCGTCCAAACCAATCGAGTTGAACAAGTACAAAAGGCATTCATCAGATTTGCGCTTCGTAGACTTCCATGGCGATGTCGACTCCAACTGGTGTTCTTATCAATCTCCCTACAGTTTTGGGATAGAAGAACATATCTTCAAAAATGTGTCGTATTTGACTTGCTTGGGAGCTGAGTTTTTTGAAACTTTGTGTCAAGGCTCCAGAAGGAGCATTAAGCAGGACTGCTTTTTTCGTCGCTCTGTGCATCGTACGCAGTATTGACAATATAACTCTGTCGATGTATGTTGCCAATTTTTTAATGCTGTTTACCAAATGTTTGATTTTTATAAAAGTAAAACTGTGTTTAGGTTGTGAATTAGAAATTAAGTTTTAAATTTAAGTCTGTGTGACTTAAAAATCGAAAACTTTAACATAATAAATAAATAAATCTTTTCTGAATAACGTCTCCTGAAATCTTAATTACTTTCAAGAGTGTACCATTGAAGCAAAGCTATGAATCCAATTTTACTTTGGTCTATTAGCTCACTTATCGCAAAACGATTGGGGAAACTTCTACGACAAATGCTTCAATCTTAACCATGTCCATTGAATATTTCATGATGAATATGTGCAAATTCAAGAATGGCTATTCAAAAGAAGCATTAAATATATTGCGGGAATAAGACATCATTATTTATTAAGATAACTTGATAAGCCCGAAAGCAGCCGCTTTAAATCTGAATGTTTTCTTTTCGGAAAAACCAGAGAAGAAAAACAAAGTAAAACAGCAGAAAAGTGGAACCCCCCATGGCTGACTCTCTAAATGTGCAGTGACAAAGCAAGAACATGCTAGAAGCACATCTAGAACGCATGTTTGAGATCTGGCAATCAGTTTGATACGATTAGAAATAAGCTTGAAATGCCAGCAAAAGAAATATAAATGATGACATCAAAACAGTTGCAGTCGTACCGGTGGAAAGTCATCTTACCTCGGTGACTGAAGAAAGAGCACGCCATTCGCAGACATAAAAGAATAATATGAAAAATAAAACAAGATTAAACGATTCTTGGCTCCATTAAGTTGCTTTTACGACATTTGAGCCTACCAATTAACAAAATGAAAATAAAACAAAAACTTCTACATATATGATGTTTTACTATAAAATTAAGAATCTCCTATCATCCATCACATGCCGATGAACCCCGTTGGAACGGATCGTGTGTCATCGAACAATATTTTTCGAATCAATCGAAACCCACAAGAGCTACCCAGCCGAATAACCACAGCCATATCCTGCCTCATAAATCATCCCCGGCATTGCGTTGTCATAAGATAGCTAACAGACAGCCACACTCACTCGGCACAGAACTTCGTACAGAGGACACAACCGAAGACCATCATTGGCATGTGGACAGAGACCAAATGAAAACAGCAGAAACGATTTTCTGAATTTTGCACTTGATGGGCGGCATTTGGGCTACGGAAGGATACACATCTCTGTGCTTTGGCTAGATAAATGCAGAGCAAAACAATATAGCTTCCACTGTCCAAACTCGGTTCTGGCACATATCTCGCATATATTCGAAACATTATGTTGAATGATAAAAAAAACAGACCCATGTCATAGCGAAACGTGTATCTATGTTCGTTAGCTGCCATAGAATCTCTAGGGACTATTTGTTGTTTCTCCCGTTTTATATTCTCCCTCATGTCATCTAAACCCTAGGATACACATTGAAAATATCATAAACACGCCGCTTTGGCATCAGTCATCAGAAAGTTATACTCCATGTCCGTTCCCGTTACCAAGTTACCACATTCAATGTACACGCATACGATAAGTAAAGCGGAATGTACAATATGCCAAGGATGGTAGTTAAAATCGACGCAACAGCTAACAGCATCAAATCGACGATAATCTTAGTTCATCGACGCAAACTAACTCTGTCATCAGAGAGAGGCTTCAAGAAAATAAGGTAAGATTGTATGCGTGAAATACGGGTTCACCGAATTGATGTTTGTATCTCCGTTCTCAAAAATACTCATACGTCTTTTTGAAAAATCAACCTTGATTTAACCGCATGATTTTGTTTTTGGTTGCTCTTCACTACGAATAAGAGGACGTCAACGTCATACGCACACTGGAAAAGGCCAGTGCCAGTGAAACGCATCGTAATTGAGTCGGGAAAATTGTCGTTGATTGATGGGATGGGCCGCACTTAAGTAACTAGCTTTTTCGTGCTGAATGTGGCGATACTTGACATGCGGTTCTGTTTATTGCGGCAAACTCGTGATTGGAATATTTGATTTCGACATGAAGCACCACTGTCCTAGTCCCCTGAATGTAGGTTGATTACTATGTTATAAAGCTTGTACTTTTGATTGCATAGGTATGTTCTGTTTTATCTAAATTTTCAGCAGAGAAATATAACTCAAAGTTAATCAGAATTTGGTACCATTGAGCGAATTGCATTGCTTCTCGTCTAATTTTATTTCGACACACAGGGCATTTTATAATGGGTTAAATCACATCATGTGAATGGTAAATTATGATGCTTCCATCTACCGCGATGTTCCGGTAGCCCTGCGTATCCAACGAAACTGATTTTCAAATGGAAGAACTCGCATTCTTTCTAAAGTATTAATGGTTCAGAAGCTCGGCATTGTATCACTGTATATAAGTTGCTAGAAAAGATCGACGGTACATACGTAAAGCGATGGTTTAACCAACTATCAGAGTTACTACAATTCACACTAGCTGTGTACAGCTTCTATCGTGATGTGCGAGATGCAGAAGAACGTGATTGGGTGGTAACCAATCTGCAACTGAATGTACAGAGAATCAAAGGCCGTTTCTTCGATGTCAGCATAATTAAGGGACCTACCTGTCGCAAATATCGATTCAAACCTCTTTCTTGTCCAAGGTGTGCAAAAGTCTTTCCCTTGTGTATAACATTAGGAGCTGATGCCCGCAACTGAGTACACACAAAGCCTAGAAGCTTGTGTCCGGACTGCTGAATGATTTATTCGACAAAGAGTGTCAAACGGTTTGAGACTAGAAGAATGCAGCGATCTTAGGATGTGAAATTGATTGCAGCGATCTTAGGATGTGAAATTGATTGCGAATTTGAAGAGTTAATTATGATTGGTATCCAATGCCAGCATCGTTGCATAAAATTCTTATCCACAGAGCCAAAGTGATATCTTCATTTCTTGTTCCTATTATCCAATTGTCGGCAGATACCGAGAGGATCATATCAGGACATTTTCAATGACAGAAACTAACACAGATCTTTTACTCAGATTGTTAGAGACATCTGATCCATTTATTTCGAGCATTAGAGGGTTTGCAAAGAAAAAGAAAACACTGTTGTCAGGGGATGCGAAAATCTTTTGGTCAAATCAGATGACGACACCAATGATGAAAGTGATAGTAGAGATGATGGTTATCAGCCGAGTGCCTCCAGAAGCGCCTGTTGCCCTTCCTGCGGTCCCACGGAGGCGAGACATTATTTTGGCCGGACCTGGCATCATGCCACGCCACGCCATGCCATCGACGTTGGATTGGTACAGAGACAATAACGTTGTTTTTGTACCAAAATCCGCCAACCCCCCAAATTCACCAGAGATGCGTCCGGTGGGAAGATTTTGGGCCATAATGAAGGCCAAAGTTCGAAAATCGTCCAAGGTGTTTAATAACGAGCTGGAATTGAAGAAAGTATGGATGAAAGTGACCAAAAAGTCGGCTCCACCATTGCACAAAATGTAATGAGGGGTCTTAAGGGAAAGGTGCGGGCTTTCAGCGATGGAATGGAAATTGAATAAAGTAGTTATGCCGAGACATAATTCATATGTATTAATTTATTCCCTGAAAGTTTCAAAAAAATCCGACTTAAAATAAATTTTTCGTGAACACTTTTGTCTGGTGCATTTTTTTCGAGTACAGGCCTTATCTTGTCATTCTCACACCATCATGCAGTCATGAAATTTTTTCCCATACTATGTTGTTCCCGAAAAATCTTACTTATTTACTTAAAATTATCCAAGCAATAATATTTTATCGACAGAGTGGAAACTTGGTTTAGAAGTTTTGTGATAAAACTCATAATTATACCAATAAATGTGCTTGTACTTTGAAACACTGTCACGTGCTGTCATGACGAAAAAATCGATGAGAATTTGAAGAAAATCTCCATCATCGTGTTCTCGCCCGATGAGATTTTCAGACGTATTTCGGTAAAAATCGTAGGTCATTTTTCATCGAAAATGACATTTGCCAGCCCTGGCTGGGAATTTTTGTCGGCGGGAAACAGCTTCATAATTTAAAAAAAAAAGACATGTTGTCATTTTAAGAATAATGGTTGTATCTGGATTTAACACTGATTGATTCATAATTCCATATGCAAAAAGTTTCGGCTGCGTATGATTATGATTTCTTACGCTAAAAAAGGTCATTTTTTTGAGTAAAATTATCAATATCTCAAAAAATACAAGAAATAAATATCAACTGTTCTCAGCAAATATGTGTGTTTTAATATGATAAAGAAAAGTGTAGAATATTTAAAATTTGCGAAAGATGTTATATTCAAAAAACCGAATTTTAGGAATGTTAAATAGAAACCTCCCCAGATTGACATTAAAACCGATAGATAGGCGTATGAAAACTTCGGCAAAGTTGTTTTTTTCTTTTAAATAAAATTTTCTATTACTTTGCCGAATAAAGTTTATTATTATAGCATAGCATAGCATAGCATAGCATTTTCCGACCATACACAATCCTGGGTTGGCTGTTGTAGAGACGATGGAAGCGCCAGAAGAGCTGCCTTGGTTGTGACAGGCTCTTCATCCACCAATCTCTTTGCACAACACCTGGCCAGGTCCTTATGATCAGCGAGGGATGGGAGGGAAGTGTTGATTAGATGTCTACTTAAGAAGATGCTGAGAACTCATGCTACCTTCATAGACATCTGGAGTTGGAAGTTGGATGGGATTGTGCGGGAGGCTTTCCTTGGCGAGAAAGCATATGTATATTTATATGTATATAGGTCGTTGGGAGTGACGAAGGTAAGAAAGTTAATGCACTCCTTTGTTGTCCACACAGGCGTTTCCTACTTGTATCCAAGCTCCAAATCCAAGAGTGTAGTGCCTTTTCTTGTGTGAAAGCTTGACTGTCGGTTGGGACATGAGCACTAACTCTTATCCTAGCCTTTTACGGCTTATGGTTATAGCGCCATTACTCGCTTTCTGGAAAGAGAAGAAGGACGCGCCGACACAGAGTCATACGCTCATACATATACACACATACAGGCACACACTCTCTCTCTCCACACACACACACACACACGCACACACACACTTACACTCACACATTCACATATTCATGGTTTGTAAATACCTTTAGATTGAACCAAACGGTCAAAATATGTATGTACGATTAAAGGAATTTCCCCCGCTGATCAACAAACGTTACGGAAGCTTAAACTCTACTGATATCAAAAATGTAAAAAGTAAAAAGTGCTTAGCTGAATTCCATTTAATTACGTGTCCGATCAAAAAAAAACCCGATCAGTCAACTAGCATCGAGCAATGCCCATAATCTCCAGCTGAAGACTGAAGACACGGGTATCGTTTAATCGCGCAATTTCTTCATAATCCGACTAGAAGCACAGACTCAAGTCCATAAATGAGTTGATGATTACGTCGAAACATTGTCGGAAAACTTCATATCGCAGGGCATTCAGCAAAGCACACACAATCGTAGCAAGGACACCGTTGGGGCAACGCACAAAGTATGATGGCGGTCGGTTGGCACTCCCGTAACAATCAGCACACTCCGGAGTGCACTCCACGACCGAAATTTAAAAAAAAAATCAAAAGGAGCAAAAATGACAAGAGAATTTTTTTTTTTTTTTTTTTTTTTTTTTTTTTTTTTTTTTTTTAATTATTTTTTTTTTTTAAATAAAAAAAAAAAAATATTTTTTTTTTATATACTAATGAGAAAAAAAATCCATTTTTTTTTTTTTTTAAAATGAAAAAAAATCACACAAAAAATTTGCGCAAAAAAAAATAAAAAAATTCCATCAAGTTTTTGTGCCTTTGGCAACAGTGTGCAGCGTTGACTAAATGATGACTTTATGATGCTGCAGCAAGTATCCCGTCAAAATGTGGAACAATACTAGCAGAATCAAAGATAGCAAACTCATCATTTCTGGGATAAGAAGCTACCGGAGGAATGACAAGAGGGAGTTATTGCTGAATCTAGAAAAAAAAAATGACTAGTTCGAGTGTGCGAACTAGCGTAGACTTTGGTCAGGCCCTCCTCTCCCCCCAGAAAAGTCTACGTGGTTTAAGAATAGCCCCTGTAGTGTTATGACAACATGAAATCTACACAGGAAAAATATAAAAAAATTACTAAAATATCGTAATTTTATCCTACATTGAAAATATGGCGACATAATTTATGCCTGAATTCTTAATGAATATGTGAGAAGAATTTCCTGAGCTTAGTGTTACATCATAGTTAAGATAATATTCGAATAATGAATTAGTTGTAGCTGATAACATATCAATGTTTGTCTTCAACGCTATTTCTTTTGAAAAATTGTTATCAAGTTGGCCAAGGCGGACATGACGGTTTTAAGTGCGTTTTGATTGTATCATCGTTTTTTCTTCACAGATGCCTATGAAATACGTTTGGAAAAGTAACCGGAAGTCATGGACAAACCAATAGTTGGAGCAGGCTAAAGAGCGAAATGACCGTGAAAACAAAAGCTGTGAATTATACTAAATATTCCAAGAACGACACTCATGAGAGTCCCAACCTCTCTCCAATGCTGGGGCACTTGTAAGCTTGTCCAATCACGAGCAGGAGCAAGAATTGGTTCAGCATCTCTTGGGATTGGAGAAAAGATTCTACGGGATCACGATGACCGATTTGCGGAAACTGGCTTACAACTAGCGAATGTGCGAAAACTGGCTTACGAAATGAAAGGATTGCAGGCTGCAACATTCATGCACCCATTCAACAAATCGACCAAAGGCAGGGAAAGCCTGGTTAAGCAATTATCTGAAACGAAATTTCAAAGTATTTTTTAAACCATTTTGCATGCCTGAAGCTACTTCTGCCACCTGTGCCAGAGGGTTAATAAGGTATCAGTGTTTGTATTTTATGACTTGTTGGAAGCTGTAGTCCTGAATCCTAAATTTATGGCTGTTCGGATTTACAACACTGATGAGATTGGTGTTTCTACTGTGAGTTTTTGTAATTAGTGCACAAAAAGAAAAGTTAGTTACTCGTATTTTTTACAGGTTCTCCCAAAGAAACAAAAGATTGCGGCTTTAAAGGGCAAGAAACAGGTAGGCGGCATCACAGGAAACAACTGACGTGCATTTCAGCAGCCGGGTTGTATCTTCTGTCGTTTATTATTTTCCCTTGCAAGGATGCACTATGCCATTAACAAAGGGGCCCATGTGGAAGTAGATTCGCATGCAATCCATCGGCTTGCATGACTTTTGTAATCGACAACGATTCGGTTCGACGATTCGACAATTTTTTTAACTGGATTCTGGCCATGCAATCGTGACATCTTTGACGAGGATACCCCGTCCACAGTGACTGTCTCGGGAATAGGAACGCATCAAATTTATCTTGAAGGCGCTTCAGCTCCACTTAAAAACGTGTATCCTTTGTATGAAGATAAAGAGGTTTCAGGTGCTTTCGAAGATATCATTGGCTACCTCTCCGAGAATGAGAACTTTTCAACAATTAAGGTCACCCCGAGGGTCAGCAAAGGAAAACGTAAAGCAGAAAAGGCAGCTGCCCAAGATCAGATCAGTATGCTGCTACCTTAAAAACGGCCAATGCATCATATCCATTTAAAAAATTTCCGCAAGAAGCAGTCTTCGAAGACACCCAATTAGTTAATTTTCAGATTCAGATTTAGGCACAGGACGGAGAATCTACTTCAAGTGCTCAAAACGGATGTGTTTTTTTTTGCCACTAAAACTATTTGCTATGACTATGACGGCTTTTAGTGGGATCAGAAGTCGGTCTTTTCTCAAAGGTCCTCTGACACAGTGCACGATGATCAAGGTTAGTCCATAAGGATTTCCCAAACCTTGTAAAATAAAAACACACACACACACACACACACACACACACACACACACACACACACACACACACACACACACACACACACACACACACACACACACACACACACACACACACACACACACACACACACACACACACAGCCATGTGCTCAGTATCTTCTGCCGTTGAGGTGTGAATGTAGTTCGCCTCCCCGCGGTGCACCTTGGAAACGTTAAGCTCCCCTTAACGGCTAAACGAACTACGGAGGGAGCGTCATATGACGCATTGGGGTGGATGCCAGTAAAACCCCAATTATGGCAACTGGCTGCGAAAAGATTCACGAGTGGTACCGTTGTATTCGGGCTGGCGCCTGTGTCGTCTCCCTCAGTACTGCCGGGTGACACCGAGCAGGAAATGGCGAGGTTCCCGTGGCACAGGTCGTCTCCGTCCCATTAAAACCTTGGCAGGCCTCCAGTACGTTCCATTCTCCACCGCCCGTCCTCGCCAGTCGGGCGGGAGTAGGCTCAGATGACCTATACCTGTCTTGCGCTGATCCGGCTCTGAACACGGTTCCCCATGAAGGGCCATGTCAACCCTCGCATGGCCTCCCTGCATGCATAGATAACCATATGATCACAACAGCGACTACTCCACGTGGGCTTGGATAGCGGCTGGAGGGGGACCCAACAACATGGAGGAAACAAAAAAGACACAAGAGAGAGCGAATCCGTTCTAAGGGCGGCCTAGCGAGGTCCCCACCGCGTAAAACGGTGGGATCGGGCGTGAGCGACACCTGCGGTAGTGTTACGGCATCGGAGGCAGGTGGCACTAAGCTAGGTGTGGCCATGGATGGGCCAGGACTCATCCGGGCCATGGATAGGATGCGGGAAACCCTTCCTAAGGTGATGGAGGTCTCGGAGCAATTGGACGCGATCATCGACTTCACGTCGTCGCGTAACAATATTGCGAAAGACCTAAAGTTGAGCCTTCTAAGGCTACGCATGACAGTGCAGGCTGCATGCAATGAGAGGGAAGAGCTGGAGGCCAAATTACTAGCCGAGCAAAGTGCCAAAGAGTTGGCACGGCTAGCGGCCACCGAAAGGGCGAGGGACATAGTCTCGAAGCAGACGCAGACGGAACCATCCGTCTCCGTCGGAGAGTCCACCCTATCCATGGGGGCGGGGACCTCCAAGCGGGCTAGGCAGTCCCCGGGCGAGACGGCACCTGGCGCTTCTAAGAAGCGCATCGTGTTGGAAGCCCCTAGAGGGAAACGAACTTATGCGAACGTGGCGGCGGGGTCAGAGGGTCCATCCTCGCGACCAGCTTCGGCTTCTCACAAAGTGAGAGGCCCCGGCGCTAAGCCCAGCGCAAAAGGCGCGACGTCCAGCTCGCGTGTTGTCTCAAGCGCCGAAGGGGGCCCGAGCGGCAGGGCCCCAACGACAACAACAGCTATAACTAGCACGGAGGCAGATGCCAGTGCTAGGAGGGGGACAAGCGATGACCCCAGGCGGGGCAGGGAAGCCCCATGGAATAAAGTGAGAAAAAAGAGGAGTAAAACAAGAAAAGAAAAAGATAAGCGACAGGTGGCCCGCAAGCGTAACCGCGGAGAGGCCCTCATCGTCAAGACCGAGGCGTCTAAGTACTCCGAGGTCTTGAAAGCGATGCGCGGGGACGCTAAACTGGTAGGCTAGGCGCCGATGTGCGGAGTATACGCCGTACCCGCACCGGTGAAATGCTCCTGGAGCTTAAAAAAGCGACAACGCTTAAGGGCCCGGCGTATAGAGACCTGGCAAAACAGGCCTTAAGTGAGGGTGTGGAGGTGCGCGCCCTCGTCTCGCAGGTGACGATCCAGTGTAAAAACCTGGATGAGATCACCGAGGCAGATCTCCACTGAACTGAAGGAACAGTGCAAGGTCGAGGTTGCCGCCGCAGACATACGTCTGAGGAAGGGTCCACTTGGGTCCCAGGTGGCAACCCTGAGGGTAGCGGCAGTCGACGCAGACGCGGCGTTGAAAGTGGCGAAGGTGAAGGTGGGATGGTCAATATGCCCACTAAGCCTGCACCAGCCGCCGAAGGCATGTTTCAGATGCGTAGAGAGCGGGCACATGTCCTGGGAATGCAAAGGCCCAGATAGGAGCAACATGTGCAGAAGGTGTGGCAGCACTAGCCACAAGGCGCGGGATTGCAAAGGTCCCCCCAAATGCTTGATGTGCGCCGGGAAACCGGACGATAAGCACGTCATGGGTGGTGGCAAGTGCCCGGCCGCTAAGGGTATTCCAGCAGCCAACCGTAATGCAGGTAACCCAACTAAACCTGAACCATTGTGAGGCAGCCCAGCAACTGCTGTGTCAGACAGTTAGCGAGTCGGCATCGGATATCGCCATAATTTCTGACTCATACCGCATACCATCCGGCAACGGGAACTGGTTTGCGGACAGGTCTAATATGGCGGCATTATGGTTCAGGAGGTTGTGTCCATCACAAACGAAGGCTTCGCGGTTGTAAAAGTGAATGGAGTGTTCTTCTGCAGCTGCTACGCACCGCCAAGGTGGTCGATCGAACAGTTTTCCAATATGCTCGATCGAACAGTTTTCCAATATGCTCGATCGAACAGTTTTCCAATATGCTCGATCGGATGACAACGGAGCTAACTGGCCTGAACCCGTTGGTAATAGCGGGGGACTTCAACGCTTGGGCGCTCGAGTGGGAGAGCCGCCTTACCAACCTTAGGGGCCAGATTCTTCTGGAGGCCTTGGCTAGGCTCAATGTGGACCTAGCCAACGTGGGTACCAAGAGTACCTACCATAGAAACGGAGCGGAATCGATTATCGATATAACATTTAGCAGTCCTGGGCTAATTAGCAATTGGAGGGTGGATGATGGCTACCCCATAGCGACCACTTGGCGGTACGTTATTGTATCGTCCACAATACAAGGCAGCGTGCGGAAGGAGGAGCATCCACTCCATTCGCCCGCAGATGGAGGACGTCCTACTTTGATGTAGAGACTTTTAAAGAGGCGCTTGAGAGGGAACGAAACTTACGCGAAACCCAGGAACCTTGCGGCGAAAGACTCGTTATGACACTTACACGAGCGTGCGATGCGACCATGCCGAGGGAAGTCAAACCGAGGAATGGAAGATCGCCGGTGTATTGGTGGACGGAGTCGATCGCCGACCTCCGAAGAACATGCCTCCACGCAAGATGGAGGGTGCAAAGAGCGCGGTCAGACGCCGATAGAATCGAGCGTAGAGGGGCGCTAATCGCCGCGAAGGCCGCAGTAAAGAGGGAGATAAAGGCCAGCAAGCGAGCCTGCTTCGAGGGTCTGTGTCAGAAGGCCAATACGAATCCGTGGGGTGACGCCTACCGGGTTGTAATGGCCAAAACCAGAGGATCGGCGGCTCCAACCGAGCGTTCACCAGAGCTGCTGCAGGTGATCGTTGGGGGACTGTTTCCGAGCCACGACCCAAGTCCATGGCCCCCCGCCGCCGTAGATGTGTCCCATGACCAGCGTTCCAGTATCCCAGACCTTAACGCTGTCAGAGCGACGTAAGGGTGGACGGCTCAGCCGAACACTCGTGACCACGTGGGCACTGACAACGGCACAACGGGGGTCGGCGACGAGGCGACGGTGACGAATGATGAACTCATTGCGATAGCAAAGTCGCTAAAGGTGAACAAAGCGCCGGGACCGGATGGTATTCCGAACCTGGCCATCAAGACGGCTATCTTGCTGGATCCCGAAATGTTCAGGGTGGTGATGCAAAAGTGTCTGGACGAGGGCGTCTTCCCGGACGCCTGGAAAATTCAGACCCTTGTGTTGCTACCAAAGACAGGGAAGCCACCAGGAGATCCATCGGCATATAGACCAATATGTCTGTTGGATACAGCGGGTAAGGTGCTCGAGAGGGTAATCCTCAACAGACTGACAACATACACGGAGGGTATAGGCGGTCTGTCTAATAATCAGTTTGGCTTCCGTAAAGGGAAGTCGACGGTGGATGCCATCCTGTCCGTCACCAAGACGGCCGAGGTGGCAATCCAGCGCAAGAGGCGAGGAGTACGATACTGTGCGGTGGTCACCCTTGACGTGAGGAATGCGTTCAATAGCGCCAGTTGGGCGGCTATCGTCGACTCGCTCCAAGGCCTTCAGGTTCCTGGGTACCTGTACAAGATTCTCGGAAGCTACTTCCAGAATCGCGTATTGGTATATAATACAGAGGCAGGCCAGAAACGTGTGCAGATCACTGCAGGCGTCCCGCA
Organism: Aedes koreicus; assembly: GCA_024533555.2. NCBI lineage: Eukaryota > Metazoa > Arthropoda > Insecta > Diptera > Culicidae > Aedes > Aedes koreicus. The sequence goes on along the minus strand of JAHHFK020004778.1, from coordinate 349,542 downwards.
AGGTTCGATCCTGGGTCCGATGTTATGGAACACGATGTACGACGAGGTACTGCGGCTTGAGTTCCCGAGCGGGGTAAGGATAGTCGGGTTCGCAGACGACATCACCCTAGAGATATGTGGTGAATCCATCGAGGAGGTCGAGTTAACGGCCTCATACTCCATTGGCATTGTGGAGAGATGGATGAGCTCCAGGCAATTGGAGCTAGCCCACCATAAGACCGAGGTCACGGTGGTGAATAATCGGAAATCGGAGCAACATGCGACGATTAGTGCAGGTAACTGCACAATAGAATCGAAGAGGTTCTTGAGGTATCTTGAGGTTATGATCGACGACAAGCTGTCCTTTGTCAGTCACGTCGATAACGTTTGCAAGAAAGCCTCTATGGCTATATCGGCATTATCCCGCATGATGTCGAATAGCTCGGCGGTGCAATGGAGTAAGCGTAAACTCCTGGCCAGCGTCGCCCTGTCCATACTTAGGTACGGCGGGCCGGCATGGATCACCGCCTTGAGTACCAAGAGCTACGCAAATAAGCTAGAGAGTACACACAGGCTTAAGTGCCTAAGAGTGGTGAGTGCATACCGAACGGTATCACGTGACGCGGTCTGCGTCCTAGCGGGGATGATGCTAATAGGCATTGTCATAAAAGAGGACGTAGAGTGCTTCGAGCAACGTGGAACAAGAGGTATCCGAAAGACCACTAGAGCCGCATCCATGGTTAAGTGGCAGAGGGAATGGAATGCGGCATACGCCCATATGAAAAAGTGCTCAAGATATGACAATAGCAATGCATGGTTCATACCGAAACAACCACCGTTTGTCGAAAGCAAAATGAGAACTAAGGCGTCAACTGCTGAAGGTCGCTGCAAATTTTGGATTAAACTTGACTTAAGTCTAAGGTATGGATCAGAAGCGCAAGTTTTTAAAACACATATAACAGAGCTAATAATTGAATTCAGCTTTTAGACTCTTTAATCAAACTATGAATTTCCTGACGTTTCCGGTTATGGTGGCTCCTTGTAATCGTACGTCTGGTAAAGTCAAGATGTACACTTTCAGAATAAACCTACACAGAGTAACTAACACGACTGTCCTTTCAATCAAAAAAGAATCGCTTGGATATTTTATTTCAATGTTGCCCGTAAATCTGAATTTCAAAGAGGACTTATGCAAGTTTATAAAAGCAGTTTCGACAGAAATATCACAACTTTTTTTTGTCAGAATAAAAATTGAAAGCTATGAATGACAAAAGTCGCATTTTTCCAAGGAGGCTGCCCTTACAACGGGCTTGCAAAACTGAGCTTACTCTTCTAGAAAATAGTTTGTTCAGCATTTGGTAGCCCCAGTTTGTTTGTCGTGTATTTCAATAATTGATTTCATGAAGAGGATCTCAAATCTTTCAAAGAGATTGAAAAAAAATCCCACAAATGGTGTGTGGGCCTGGTGGAGAAAAATGCACTAATCACCCTATGCGAATGCCATCGACGAGAATTCCTTACGCATTTCTACACTTTCAACAACAGTTACTAACCTTAAATTTCAACATGGTAGCCCGGAAAGCCCAAAATAATACAGTAAACAACCTCCGAATTATTGATGATATAATATTAATTTTTACGAAGCCAACTACCGTGCTGTCGTCTTCATCGAGCCCTTCTCAACACAGTCGTTTGTAAGCGTTTAACTTCCACCCAAGTCATGTAGCTATACCACCTACGTGTATATTCCTACATACAGCATAGCCCAGGAGCACATCGGTAGAGCTGAGGTAGGGAACATAAACCTGCATTTCTATCGATATGTGACTGGCAGAAGTTTCTCCTGTGGTTCACCGGGATGTCTTCAATGGTTCGACAGCTGACAGGTGATTTTCCTTCATGCGACACGCTTTGGGAGGGATATTTATCGTCTGGTCTGTTTCCCATCGACTCAGTCAGAGGAAAAGTCACGGGAACTTTTGAAAATGACAGCTCGGTTGGTCACTGCGGTTATAACAGAGGGACATGTGTGAATTTTGCGATTTGTAATTGCAATCATTGAAATTGAGTATTACGGTAGGTTTTTTTTTCTTGTTAGAAAATGTTTCACAGGCTTAGAGGTGAACATAAGAAAACACTGTTCGGGAGGCATCGTGCAGTGGGAAAAAAAAGTACATGAATCGCGAAAGAATTCGATAATTCAACTCCAAGTAGCACAAGGTTAGTGAACAATAGCATTTTTTATGTGAAAATTCCTAGGAAATTCAATGGAAGGGGTCCCACTTGCCGCAAAATTCAGTGGACGGAGATATTGGGCTTATTTTACCCTAATTCCCCCGTATTTTCGAATAATGCCCAGTAATCTATGCTTGAAGGGATCTGCGGTAATCAAAATAGGCCTATTCTTATGTAAAATTTCCCTAAAAATTGAATGGAAGTAATTTCAGCCACCAGGGTAACAGAGATATTGCTGATTTTACCCCACTTCCTCCATGTTTTCGAATATTTTTAATCTTAGGTCGGAGGGGTTTGCGGTAGTCAAAATAAGCCTATTCTTATGTAGAATTTCTCAGGAATCGAATTGAAGTAGTTGCAGCCACCGTACGGGTCGGGTAACGGAGATATTGGGCTTATTTTACCCCACTTCCCCATATTTTCGGAATATTGTCCATTTATCCATACGCTTTTCAGATGTCTTTGGAATAAAACAAGTTAACTGGGCCCTTCCGGACCACCACAAAAAAGTATATTATCCATTACCATCAGATAATTCATCTTCACTCAAAGTTGTCGCTCATCTTCACTATATTCGTCATCGTTTTCGCAAGATTGGGAATTGTTTTCGTGTTCCTGTTCGTCAGATACACAGAACTGTAGCATCTGCGCTTCGTACTCTGGGCTATGCTTCCACAATGATTTTTAGCCGCTTGATTTGACCGATGGATACGCCATCTTGGGATCAGACCAAGAATTATCAAATTATCTCGCGATTCATGTACTTTTTTTCCCACTGTGCATCGTTTGTATATTTGAAGGTTTTAACAGCCATCAACTGCGTGAGAGCTAATCCTCTCCAGGCTTTTCATGTTGATCCTCTTCGGCTTTTAAACTCTACAGTTATTAAACGAGAGCTTTAAAACACATACACACACACACACACACACACACACACACACACACACACACACACACACACACACAATTGGGCTTGTATACTGTGACGAAAAGTATATGTCTCTCGAAACTACCCTATCAGAGACTCATAAAGCCATCAAAAGATCAGATTGCCCTGATAACCAAATTGAAGTTGTTGAAAAAAAAATCACATTTCAAAATCTAAAGTTACCTTACAAGATACAACTTTTCTAGTAAATTTTCAAAACGATTGAGCACTGCGTCTAGCGGTTGTGTGGCAAACAAACAATCAACAAAATAACTCATAACTTTCTGAGTGAATTAATCCGTTCAACTCAACCAATCACTTACGACGGAGGCATCCAACCAACAGGTTGTGATAAGACACACAGTAATCAGCTCCACATGCGAAGGAAGCCACTGGAATATAAGGGATGAAGAAGCGTCAGAATCGTCGCTCACGGATCACAACGCAATAATGACTGTTAACAACGTTATTAACGCTCTTCGTCACGTTTCATGTTGTGAACACTGTGGTATCGTCGCCGTCCATGTCGGGAGGAAAAGTTTTCCACAAACCAGGATTACGCCGCTGGTGACGACGCCGACGACGACGACGATGACGACGACGGAAAGCAGAACAATAGAAGTTGAGTGAAGAAGTTCATATTTTCCAAACTGATGCTCTCCTGTGTCCCAGAGAGGAGAAAAAAAAACACGAAACGGGTTGAGCTTGTTAGTTGATTTAACCATGTGTGTGCATATGTGATGTGAACCTCTAGGAACAACGGTACGATACCATGCTTTCATCATCACATACAACCATTCTACAAGTCTGTTGTTGTTTCGATAGACAAGTCACGTTCGAACGCTTATTCTATTCGCGCGACTCGTGTCGTGCCTGATTAGATATGCGTTCCGATGACAGGGCGAAGTGATAAGTTGTGCTGACTCGTTGGTGGAATTGAATTTTCTTTATTAGAATAACAATTTGACAGGGAAAGAAAACATTTGCAATCATCTCATTTCCTAGGAACGTAGAGTGACTGTGTGTGTCTTATCCCAATTGTATAAAGTATTTATGGAAATAATACTTCTTTAAACATCAAAATGGAGGTTTAATCAATCCTCAAATGGCCTGTCCACTTCGAGTTTGGCACATATCTCAGAAATTTCGAAGGTTTCGTTTATACGATTAGTGCAAACAAGAATACATTCAATGTCATTCATTGTGATGTTTTAAGTGAAAAGATCCAAGGCGGCCATTTTTCGAATGGGCTGTCAACCTTCAGTCTAATATCATCCAATGGAGTCAACGTAAACAATACTGTTTCTACAATCAGATTCCCAATGTTTATAGATCCTATTATTTAGAAGATGTGATTCGAAGAGCTGTCCAGCTTCCATGTGGAGTGCAGGGGCATTCATCAAAGTTTGCGTCCATTAACACAATGCGTTGGGATAAGATGAGTTGTGAAGATATTGTTTTGACAGTTGGAAAATAACATCACTCATGGTGATTTTCAACATTTGAGTAAGTAAGTAGTATTATTAACTAAAACCATCTTCCTTAACATCTTTGAGCACGCTGCGATCGACTATATTCAAAACCATGTTGTTTCAATTCCTAACAGTTTGAACTTTTACAAATTTTTTATCAGAGCCTATACAAAACACCGTTGGTTTACGACAAAAATGAGCTCCTCGAATACCCAAAACATCATCACTTTCAATTGTTACTGTTTGCACAGAAAATCCTTTCAACCCTGCCTATCTTTCTTTTATATGCAATTTTTCGCAGACGATAAAATTGTATATAAATCAGAGAACAACGACTATGATTTTCGTGAACGATGTTCTGTTTTCCTCTATATTACATAGACAATGTCACCGCCGCAAGTTGAATCCATTCAGGCATACAACAGTTCTGGGTCGGACAGCTGAATAGAATTTCCAGTGTTATGTGGCCCAACAACATCAGTATGGTAATGACTGCAACGGAGATGTTGATGATGATAGAGACTGTGCTGAGATGATAGCGTATTTATGGTTCTTTTCTTACCAGGCGGAGTCTTTTGTCTTGTGATTTTCTTCATGCCTACTACAGCTTTTTCTTTTATGCTTTTTACGCTACTATTAGAACTTTAGGCACGCAATAGGGTGATTATGACTTTAGCTCCTCTAGACTTATTCGAATCCAAATTCCTTCCCGATCATATTCTTAAAATTTAAGCTCTATTGGATGCGAACTGCATACTGCACTGATTCATCGAAGTGTATAAGCGAATAATACAATTATTTAGAAAGCTGATGTTTATGCTCTATCAACTGGTCAGTAGACAATATAGGAATATAGGTGTGTCTAGAGCGATGAAAAGTGCTATTATGCCATACTACTAGCAAACAATATAGCCTTGAAAAAAACACATCATTCATTCGAATTGATGGCTTGAAAATCTTCCAATCAATGCACCCTTAGTTTATTCAGATATTCAGTTAGCTTTTGATAAAACAGAGCAAATGGCTTCTGTTTTCTTGGATATCAAGGGGGCTTTTGATTCAGTATCTGTTGAAGTTCTTTCGGACAAACTCCACGCTTATGGCTTTTCTCCATTAATGAATAACTTTTCATACAATTATCTATCAGAGAAACATATGAGCTTTTCACATGGACAAGCTTTTACAACAGCTTCTCAATTTAGCTATAAGGGTCTCCCCAGGGATCATGTTTAAGTTCCCTTTTGTGTATTTTTCATGTGAAAGACGTTGATGTTTGTCCAAGTCGCAGTCAGACAAGTCCAGTACAAGCTTGGCTTTTCTTCGCACGTGTAGCTAGCAAGTGTACGTTTTGAACCACACGCGGAGCAGAAAACTCGATACACGCGGTGAGAAGATCGGTTGCATGCCATGCACGAGAACTTGAAAACGGAGCAAGAGCATTGCCTATCGGGAGCGTGTAACATGCAGAAAGAGAGACACGGAGGAAATCAAAGATGCTCCGTGCTCTTCACTCAAAAAAATCGACACGTTGTTTTCACGTGAAATTTCACGTAACTTCCACCTGAACACGTAACCAAATCTTCTTCAGTAAAATCAGGTGGACATTACGTGTCCAGTGAATTGTACGTGAAAATCACGTAAAATTTATGTGATTTTCACGTAGAATTGAATTTACGCGGAAATCAAGTAGCTCTTACGTGAATTCCACGTGTTTATTACTGGTTTTGGCAGTGGACGAAAATTACGTGCGTTTCACGTGGAAGTAACGTGCCGATTTTTTTGAGTGTTGGATTTCGGAAATCTTTCGTCAGCGTTAGTACGCGGTCGTATCTCATTAGGTGTTTGTTGAGTCCTGTATTGTTTTTGAATAATGGCTGAAGAAAGGAAGCTAAGTGGGGATGTGTCGAGTTTTCGCACAAAAACAAAAAATCGTGATAATGGTTCCGAAAACATCGTCTTTATATGCTCATTGTGGCTAGAGATTTAATTCGACGTGTCATGTCATGTTACTTCCGTTCACAAGGAAAAAGCAGTGGAGTGCGGCCTTCTTACGGAGAACAAGGGAAAGTGTTTATTTCGATGCACCGTAATGTGTATGTCACCAGTATTGTGCCGTGGTTAACGGAGTGTGGAAATCCACTTATTTTCAACGTAGGACTACGTTTCTCTTTTCTATACCGGATGTCGTTTCAAAATTTTGAAAAATGAGAGCGTTACGCTGTAGTGAAAGGTTTTTGAACGCTTCATTCATACACCATTTGATTAGAAAAAAATTAGCATTAAAATTACAATTAAGTACTATTAGTATAAGTAGTTCAATTTTTTACTTTAGCAAAACCATACAAATCTCCGTATGAACAGGTGGAAAATATGTTTTTCCCTATCCTGGTCCTCAAAAACGGGTAACAAATGGTTCAAATTGTCTTCTTCTTGTTAATTCATTTAGTTTCATTCCATGTTGAATACAGAAATACCCAAGAAACAAATTTAGTTTTATTCCAGCCGTATAGCACTTCTCCCGGCTTTGTTGATAAAACTACAATCAAAACTGTTTTGTCTACCAACAATACCTCCTCTATGCTTCTTTAAAGCCGAAATTTGTACAAAATGTCCCACTCTATAGACGGTTGTGAAAACAAGTTAATAAAACCGTTATAAGAACATAAAGATTTTGAAAATGTTCTAGTGAAAGATGTTATGACCACTTGAGAACCTTCATCGAGGTTGGTTTGTTGTTGTTCTGCTTTGTTTGATTCTCTGCTCTTCTGATTCATTTAGAAGTAAAAAAAAGGTCTAGTGTTGCGGGAAATTTTGTTTGATAGCAAAATAACCACAACCTTCTACAACCTATTATGCTCCAAATTATATACGCATTTATTTTTATGGTGAATATTGGTGCGATAAGAGCCGAAAATTAATGCGCCTCGGAAATTATGCGAATTTACAACAACATAAATAGAATTAAATCAAATACATTCGATAAATTTATTATGAATTTCCTGAAAAGTGTTCGAAATTCGATGAGATTATTTAAAAAAATGCCGAAATTAGTCTCCGATCGACAGTTTATTTGCAAACCATTCAAAATTTGATGCATTTATTTTTCCACATTTGAATTATTTCTTATATTTCAATAAGGCGATTGGAGAATAATCACGGTTTTGCCATAAAGCCAATTTTTCTTCGCAATGACTATTATAAAACTATTTGGTCTTATGGTGACTTCCTTTAAAGCCAATTTTCCGTTTAAGGCATTTACTGGAGGCCAAATAATTATAAAATGCTTTTTCAATTGACTATAATAAGATAATATCAATGAGTCCTAAAACGGCATTTCAATACAGCATTTTACGAGTTCATAAAGTCGAAATTAAACCTTTGATAGGAGTAAAATGAATTTGAGAAACAAGGTTTAAAGATCGTTGTAAACAAGCTGTGAAGGTTCTCATAAATCTGACTAAAATATAAAAACTATTGGCACCTCTTGGTGCCATAATAAAACCAAAGGGATTTCAGGTTGCTTTCATAAAAATTTAATAAATCTTAATAAAGCAGGATGGTGTTAGCAATGATACTTGGATAGACACACCGTTCTTCTTCTTTAGCATTTCAAGCTTTTTGCTTTTACAATTCGCTTATTGCTTACTCTCAACTTAGTGTTCTAAATGCACTTCCACAGTTATTAATTGAGAGCTTTCGATGCCAAGTACCCTTTTTTGCATTAGTATGATTGTGTTGGCATACGCTATGCCCAGGGAGTCGAGAAATTCCGCTTTACGAAAAATTCCTAGACCAGACCGGGAATCGAACCCAGACACCTCCAGCATGGTGTTACTTTGTAGCTGCGCCTTTACCAACTGAGCTAAGGGAGGACCCACACCCAGCCACACTTCTCAGCTGCAAAATTATTTTTACTTCTTGTACGTACTTCCATCGTCGAGAAGGTCGCGCATTTTATTGTGGTATTCTTCGGTTGCTAAGATGACTGTTTTACTTCCTTTGTCAGCTTTCGCGACTACCAGGTTCGGATTCTCCTTTAGGAATTTTTGACTTAACCGGACATCTTTTTGGATCCACTCATCTGGCAGGTGGCGCGGTTGTCGATGATAATTGATGTGGTTAATCATCGCGTTGGATATTTCCGATCTGATTTCATCCGCGTTCTCCTTGTTCTGGATGGTTTTCTCGATGCTTGCCACTAACTCGATGTACGGGATGTCCTTTCTGTCTTCTATGTTGAAGTTTGGGCCCAACATGAGAGTCCGTTCAACATAATCTGGAATAGCCGTGTTCGTCGTGTTCTCGATCCATTCAGCTTCAGTATTCATTTCCATTACTCTCGACGTTTTCATTTTGGATATTTTTCGCAATTCTCTTTCTTTGACTTGATGAAAGATGGTGGTATTCTTTCTATTCACCATCTCCCTTATTCTCTGTGTTTCTTCTTGCTCGAATCTTTCCACCATCTTACGGTCCATGTTTTGTTTCATTTCCCTCAGATGCGCCATTGTTCGTTTGGTGTCCGAAATCATCAAACTGAGAAGTCTGATTCTGTGTTTGAACATTATCTTTGTCAGATCCCGTTTCGATATTTCATTATCTAATGTAATATCATTCTTGATTTTTAGAAATGACGGAATCACCTTGCATTTTCTGCAGCTTAGAAGAAATTTCTAAGCCGGTTTCCCTGTCTACCCAATGCAATGATAAAATTTCGGGCTTCTGAAAACTGGCCATTCGTCCCTTATGAAATTATTTTGGTTCGTCTCGCGAGCTATATACTAGCGTTGAATAGCATGGCCCAGATAGATGAGGATCACGGAAGTGCAGCACACACAAAAAAAATATCCCCATGATCAGGGGAAAATATCCACTAGAAATTCACTTAACTTTCATGTGATTCAGGAAGGGTAAAATGCTTTGCAAAATCAAGTGAATCTTATGTGTCCAGTGAAATGTAAATGGTTAGCCAATTTCATTTTCTTTTTCTATGTGATATTCATGTAAAAGTCACTTATTTTAGTATTGGAAAATATCTACATGTGGAAACAGCTAAGTGCTGTAGCTAAGTGAAATAATTTTTCAGTGTATGGAGCAAAATTCATAAGAAGGGACGGGTCCAAAGCAAAATTATAGAAGCAAAATATATATTTATATATATTATTAACATTTCAACCAACCATACGTTTATTTATTTATTTAAATAGCCATACATCGTATTTACGATATGACTTCATCTACAACATTTCGCCAATATACTCGTTCTATGGCTGTCTCTCTCCAACCTCGTTGACGATCCACACTCGCCAGATCCTGTTGCACCTGGTCCGCCCATCGTGCTCGCTGTGCCCCACGCCTTCTTGTACCGGGCGGATTCGAGGCGAACACCATTTTTGCAGGGTTGTTGTCCGGCATTCTCGCAACATGCCCTGCCCACCGTATCCTTCCAGCCTTCGCGACCTTCTGAATGCTACCAACCATACGTGTAATGATACGTATAAATTAGACGACACCATTATAACTATAAACCAACGCGGTCCCACTTGAATCTTGCGGTTATATCCCTGATATAACCCACCACTAACATTTTTTTTCTAAGAAATGAGTTCACAAAATGTTGCACCGTGTTGTAAATGCACTGAAGTTATCACATATCGGAAGAAGAAACATAATGCAACATTTGGATGTCGTGCATTCTAAGATTAGTGAATTAATTCAGGCTGAGTTCACCTGTCGCATGGATTGCAGCGGACTTAGAATCGCGTAGGGGAAGATCTGTGCTTGAGATGGTAGTCTAAGTTTCAATAAATTGCGTTGTTATGGTGGAAAGATTTGGCCGCGATACGGTGGAAGTTTTTCTTGACGAAATTCTAAAAGCTATGAAAAACTCAACATTGATCAGGGTCAAGTTCACTCTATCATTACTGATAACGGTACCAATTTTATAAAATGAATCGATTTAATGAAAGATGCTCAGACTCTTCATCTGACTGAACGTGAAGTTGTACAATCTTCAAATGGTGAAAATCCTTCAGATTCAGACAGCGAGGACGACGAAGAAAAGTTTGAGAGCAGCATTGCAATTTGGTAAGTTTGATAGCCTTTTTTTGGAAAAATGATTCTAAGGATGTGTTCCATATGACGATTTGAAAATAATTTTTGCTTAAGGTTCAATTTTTTTTTGTAGAACGACAGCTTAGCAATCCGAGTTGATGCGACGGGACCAATGGCCTTTGAATTTTTCGAAAATGTATCAAAGTAACAAAGTGCCAATTGTAAATTATTAATATAACCCAGATATTTTAGGGCTGTGTTCCAATTCGCGATTTAATTTTAATTTTACTTAAACTTCACAGATGGAAAATAATCGATTAATCGATTAAAATCCTTTTGTTATTGATCAACAAACTTTCGATTAGGTGTCTGTCAAAATTTAGTTGCCGTCTGTCAGAAATAAGTCAGCTCGAGTAGCAGACTTAATCGATTATTTTCCATCTGTCAAGTTTAAGTGAAAATTAAAACTAATTAGCGAATTGGAATTGAAGCCTAGAAGACTTATTTTTGACGGATGAGAAATAAACTTTCCCATATATCTTTTCAAAAATAGGGATCAATAACATTGTATTTAGTGAATTCTCACTCAAATTTGACACTTTGGAAATGAATTGATGACTGCGTAAATTGATTAAATTTTCTATGGGTCGCTAATGTCGTGCCAGAAAAGGCTTTCTATGATAGTATTTTTCAATTTTGATTCAAAATAACATTTACAAGCAAACATTTGGCTACTAATCAATATCTAAGGAAAATACATCCGAAATTCATTCAACCAACCGGAATTCGATTCAGAAGTACTTGTAGACGATGTTCGCAATGAATCATTGGTAGTGAATCATCTCGATTTGAATTAATTCGTAAATCAACTTATGTTTACATCTTGTATTCAATGCAGCATGAAATCAAATTACGGTTTCTTATGAAAAATCATCTAGTAAACCTAATGATGCAAATGAGTCTAAACGGAAAAACATTTTCCAATCCAAGGCGAAAGACGTGTTTGATGAATGTTTTGCAGATTTGCGGAGAGTAATGTTTATGTGCTCATTCCCATTTATCATCCATTCAATTTGTCAACACAATAGACCAAATCACCGTAACTCCGCCCCTCAGATTTGACAGATACTGGTGCCCTTGTGTTCAGAAATTCGTGTGTGACAAACAAGGACGGGTGACACGACGGCTGTTGCAATCTCTTATACCCTTTTATCCGTCCTTGTTTTTCACACAGGAATTTCTGAACACAACGGCACCAGTATCTGTCAAATCTGAGGTGTGACGTCACTGTGATCTACTCTATAATCCTTATGCAGAGGTAACATCAGAGTGCACGGTTGTTTGCAAAAACCCATTAATGGGTAAAATATCACCCATTTTCAAATAGCATTCCTATCTGTCATAAAATGGGGGAATTTTCAATCATGCAATGGGTAAAAAAAATACCCATTAGAGGAAACCCCATACAATAAAAAAATGGTTATATTTTTACACATTAATGGGTGAAAAATAGTTCAAATCCAATCGTATCCGGTACATCGTTGGTGGAAAGCGGAGCTTTTTCAGTTCATTAATTTTTCAAAATCTAATATAATATTTGAAACTATACACTCACGGAACAACGTATGTAAGACTAATAATGTATTTATCTAATCTCAAAATAAAATCTAATCTAATGCTTCAAAATTATGCTTCCAGATCGCTGGAATATGGAGGAATTTGGAAGAAGTTGGACGCAGACATATTCGTCGTTTCCATTATTATACCAGAAAAGGCATGAATAAAAACAAGTAAAAGTATTTTATTTTTTATGTTGTTGCATTTATTGATTTATTATTACGAATACCATGAATTTCCAATCCAAACCAAACTGCTAAATAATCTATATGCAAAAATGAGTAATTTTACACCCATTTTGGTTTCATTGCAATGGGTGAATAAATACCCATCTTTGCTTCTTTGCAATGGGTGAATAAACCCCCATTTTGTGACATTAACTGCTTTTACCCATTAATGGGTAAATCGGGTTTACCCATTAAATGGGGAGAGGCACTTCTAGCGAAAATGGTTGTTTTTTCACCCATTAATGGGTTTTTACAAACGACCGTGTGGTGCTTTTTCTGCACGACGCCAATAGAAAGGACGTTGTAAGGCACGTAGAGCAACACACACGTTTGCTCGGCGAGCGCGCTCTTACAAAACACGAGAGCAGTCAAGTGCACACCTTCGGGATTTCTCTTTTGACGAAGAGTGAACGATCGTTTCGCAAGCTCGATCTACCGAACGGGAGGAGCGTGTGTTTGTCGATGTAGAGCAGATGCCAAACACGCACGGCGCACCATGCAACTTATGCCGTGAGCGTACCCGATACACTCCACTCTTCGCACAAACGGAGGAGCAAGCCAAGCCTTGCAGATGATGGCGTAGTGTCCGTAACGGGGCCCAATGGGTTCGATCTGCAAGGATCCTTACAGGATACCTTAGACAATTTGTCTACTTGAGGTCTCGAACCAGACATCGAATTCTCGGAGAAAACTGAGTTGGAAGTTTGTTTTAGGACAACCGAAGTTTCAAACTCCGGCCTCCCTCTTCTCCCCCTAACTTTAGGATAGGTTTCTGATGTGTTTTTAAATGTGAAAACTCGTAAAGTTTATTCGATTGAATGTGTACAACTACATAAACTCAATAGACACATGAATCTGTTCTACCACGGTCAATTGATTATTGCCTACCATTAGCCGTGTTGATATTATGAAAGTTTGACTTTGCCAATGAATGGAAAACCAAAGATAATTTGATATATATTTCCATGGTATGCGAGAAAATTGACTTTCTACAAATTAACAATCATATATAGCATTGAAATGAAATTCAGTTTGCCGTTAAAATTTTAAATTCTGTTGAAACCTTTATTAAATGTTTTTTATCATTTTAAAACAAACTACGCAAAAGAAAACTAATCTAGTAATTAATCTAAATCTTCTAAATTAAATCATAGCAAATCCAACCCGTTCTGTATCCAAATAATTATATCCCAACAACCTCGATTCAATTTCGAGGACCCACTGGCAGAATTTACCCGAATAATACTAGCCACAATCAAACTGTCGTTACATCCGTTCTTCGCCGGCTCAGTATCTAATCCACGAGCTGTAATCCCCGATACACATTTACTAACGTACCGATATTTCCGTACGGATTGGGTGATTTCGAATGTCGTATACGCCAGATAAGCTCAACAACAACCCATGATGATGATCAAACACGATACGAATTCAGCATTCGAGAGCCGGGCCCGGGGTAATCTAATGTGAAATCTTTCCCTGGATGCTCTGCGTGCGTGTCGTTCAGCATTTTCTTTGTACTTTGTCAAAATAACAGTCAGCGCGAGATAGAGCGGGCGAGAGCGAGAAAAAGGCCGGTCGGAAATTTGAATCTGATAAAGCGATTAGGCTGATGCCGACCACCGGCCAGAGGACCTAAAGCTTAACGAGATAGGAAGAGGGTCTTGCGGACTGACGATGAATCAACAAAATAGCTTTCATTTTACGCCTTATGAAACAGCGTCTGGATCGAGGGGAAAGGATTCACGGTTCTACCAAAGTGGACGTGAGTGCCATTTAGTATTTAGCGAAATTTGCCATTTATTTACTTCAGTTCGTTTGGGACTTGATTCCGACGGTATCAGTGGCGGGCGTTGTTAAATATTGCTTCAAATCTGGGTCACCGTCGACCGCCGACACATCCATCCCAGCTCCACTAGTTTTGAATATATTCAGTGTGTGATGAGAACTTGACGTACGTGTATTTTTTTTATTCATGGAGCGTGAAAAGCGTATAGGATATATAAAATTGTGGGCAAAAAATCCCAGTTTGCCACGGTAGTCATTTGTGTTTGTCAAGTTGGCTGGAATGAAATATTCCATTCGTTTTTTTGTTTGTTGTTGGTGTGGAAACCGTGAGAATGTTCACAAATGGTTGTCCATTTTCACATTTAGCTTTCGAAATAAACGAGCAGCTCAACCAGTGATTATTGTGAAGAAAAAAAAAACGCTCGTGGAATGCTGCATGACAACGCAGATGTTTCACACGGGCCTCCACATACAATGGTATAACTGAGTTTATTAAGGGGAGATGGAAGTCAGCTAATTTTAAAAATTGTTTTAAAAAAATTAAAAACCCCCCCAAAGGTTTTTTTTTTTTTTTTTTTTTTTCCCCCCAAAAAAAAAAACAAAAAATAAAAAAAAAAAAAAACCAAAAAAAAAAAAAAAAATTAGTTACTTGAGAATTGAAGCTGGATAAATTTCTAGAAAGTATGAATAAAGGGCGAACACGAAATTATTGCGACATCGAAAATGTCATGCCAATTTTCTTATAAGGTTTAGAATCAAACCAAAATTTTAGGGTAGTTTTATACATATATTTACTTCAAAAATCAAAGGAAAAGTTAATCGATGGAGCCTTGAGTGTAAAATTGAACGCATTTTCGCTTGATGCCCTCCATCAAAGTCTTTACAGTGTCATCCGGTACCAGTTTCTCAGTTTTTTTTTTCATTTTCTTAACATGTCCTTCTCGTCTTTGACTGTCTTCTTGCTCTTCCGAAGTTCCCGCTTCATCATTTCCTAGTACTGCTCCACCGGGCGCAGCTCTGGACAGTTTGGCGGATTCATGTCCGTTGGAACAAAATGGACAGAATTGGCCTCATACCCCTCCAGGACACTTTTAGAATAGTGGCATGATGCCAAATCTGGCCAAAATAGCGGAGCTTTGTCGTGCTGCTGCAAGAACGGCAAAAAGCGCTTCTCGAGGCACTCAGATTTGTAGATCTCGCCATTTACTGTGCCCTTTGTCACGAAAGGCTCACTCCTCAGTCCGCAAGAGCAGATGGCCTGCCAAATGAGATATTTGGAGGCGAACTTCGACATTTTCTTCTTCTTAAATTTGTCGTCCACATAGAACTTGCTCTTGCCGGTGAAAAACTCCAACCCCGGAATTTGCTTAAAATCGGCTTTTATATACGTTTCGTCGTCCATCACACAGCAGCCATATTTTGTCAGCATCTTCTCGTAGAGCTTCCGTGCCCGAGTTTTAGCCGTCGATTGTTGCCGCTCATCGCGGTTTGGGAAGTTCTGTACCTTGTATGTATGTAGTCCAGCTCTCTTCTTTGCATTCTGGACGTAGCTCTGCGACATGCCGATCTTTTTAGCCAAATCACGGCTTGAGACGTTGGGATTTGCTTTAATCATCCGCTTCACCTTTCCCTCCGTCTTTTTGTTCTCCGGTCCCGGTTTTCTACCAGCTCCTTTGCCGTGGTCCAACGTCAACCGCTCCTGGAACCGCTTCAACACTCTAGAGACGGTTGAATGGTGAATGTTCAACATTTTTCCCAACTGCCGGTGCGACAGGTCAGAAAATTCCAGGAGTTTGGAAAGAATTTGTTCTCTCGACTCGCGTTGGTTCACCTCCATTTTCGTTGAATCGAAAAACACGACTTCGAGATTGACAGCATGTAAACAATACACATCAATGAGAAAGTGTGCAAAATTTGGTTGATTTTTACCCAATGGTAAAAAAGTTATGCCCTGTTGAATGTGTCGCAATAATTTCGTGTTCGCCATTTAGCAAACATTGTTGTATGTCATTATACCGATGAGCTGTGAGGACAACAACACAAAGTTTAGGTTTCCCTTAGAAATTTATTTAGAAATTATAAAGGTCAGTGCATTTCATGTGCACGACAATTGAGCCCAAATTTTGGGAGAAGAGTAAGTACCTGATTTGAAATCGACTGAGTGGGGTGGAGCTGGATTGATACTTTGAACCACCCTAATAATGTACCTGTGTTAGTTATAACTTTAAGACCAGTTTTGACATTGCCCTTCATTTTCCGTTCTAAAACTAAAGTCATTATCTTCATTTCTCCTGAATACAAGATCCATCGAGAAAAGACGCGGCTGTGTTGCTCAGTGGTTACCCATTCTGCTTATTGAGCAGATGATCGGGAGTTCAATCCCAGGCCCGTCCCCTTCCTTGCCATTTGGCACTTGCCTCTTTCTATCGCCATTAGATTTAAAATAAAAGCAGTCTACTGCGCTTTCTTTCATTGATCGCATCACTTACCACAGTGCATCCATGATCTAAAAATAACTTTCCTTACCAACACAACTCCTTCCCTTGGCAATCGTAGAGACGCAGTGGTGATCACGGTCTCTCTAATAACAACGATTGTTAAACTAATCATCCTTCCCCCTCCCCAAAGACCGTGAGGACGTGGCCGGCGCCGGTACTGATCTATAAATAGAATTAGTGAACTTGTACATTGAAGATGCAAAGACTCTCCCAAGCTCCATCTATGTGGTTCTCTGTGCAATTACACTAGTTCTGTTCAGTAACGGAGTAGCAACTACGCAATTGCACGACCTTTTTTTAAAAAAAATACAGATCCATCGAGAAGTTAGGAAGATACAGCTTTGCAAAGTTGACTTGTATTAATGATAATCGACTTAGTATGCTAATTGTCACGGCGCCACTGTAGAAGCGCAATGAGAGATATGTTGATAGTTTATGTAATCGATTCATATTCTAAAGGATCAGAGCCCAACGATGTATACAATATTAGATCGGACGGATTTTTATTTGTCTTCCGAGAACTACTTGAAGTAGAGTTTTAAAATCTTCAACCGTATCCAGTGTTATTTTGATAGTTTATCGTTTCTCCATGGATGAAACAGTTTTTCAGGTCTTTAGATCCATGTTTGTTCAGTTCATAATTTAAAATTTTATGAATTTGTATCGCAGGTATCTTTAAAGTACCAAAAGGATGATGGTTTCGCTAGAAGATATGAAGACTCTTCTTCAGTGAGTTTTACATTCTAATCAGACAATTCAACTCAGTATTCCTCTCATCTTAAATCACTTTCAGCAATATGATTTGCACAGTAAAAAAACATAAACTAATGGATCCCCCATTGTGCTTTTCGACACAAAAAACTAAACTCCTGAAAGTTCTTGTATATCCTAGACAAGGTTGCGGATTATCGCAAACATTCTTCACTCACCTCGTTTGCTCTTCGCCACAGAGTCGAAGCAGCAGTGAACATTCATTCAAACCATCGAGCCCGATCGGTCATGCAAACGGAGTAACATCGGTTATTTCGTCTTTCCCATCTTCCTCGCCATTTGCTGTGTTACCGCTTGACATATTCAAGCTTATGTCACTCACTCTCAATATTCTATTTGCACGATTTATAGAAGCATTCTTCGGATGCGATGCAGTTGCGATCACATAATAATATGTTCTTCGTGAAGAATAGGCTGCTGCTTATTCTTCACGAAGAATATTTTGTTGGTTGGTTGGAACCGAATGCTTAGGTAGCTTAGTTGGAAGGATAGTGAAATCGAATATTTTTTGTGCCCATCTGCATATGGGGTGGCTATGTGGCATTACAGATATCAAATAATAATATTTTTTTAGAATAGTAAATTTAGGGTGCATGTACCAGTTATTGCCGTACATTCCTATTATGGTGTGTTCTCATATAGTTTGTGGGAATGCCATACCAATACAATGAAAAATCACACTTTGTGGGTGGTCCCAACAGCATCCTCACTGCTGGTAAATATCGATATCCAAAATGGCTGCCACCCATTATTGATAATTACCTTGTCTTTCCAATTCAAAACTACCATCACACTTCGTGACAGCTTTATTTCTATTGGTTTAAGTTGGTCCAAATCGGTCCTCGAATATTTTTCAATACCTTACCTTACCAATCAGACTAAGGCCGGTATGGCCTCTGCTGTACACAGAAGTTGTTTCCATTGTAATCGGTCCATGGCTGTACCTCGCCAGCCTCGCTGTCTGCGGAGGGACTGTTTTTCAATAACCTTGCCAATAAATATCCACCATCATATTTTGTGAAAGTTTCCAACAGTTTCTTACTGTTGACATGAATCGGTCTAAATTCGACTCTCAAGTGTCATTTAAAAAGAAACCTGTCTTCGCAGTGAAAAACCACTGCCACACTTTGTGAGTGGCCTCATCCTTACTGTTGGTTGAAATCGGTCCATATTGGCCTTTGACCGTTTTGAATAACCTTGCCTTCTCAATCAAAAATCACAATATCATCACAAATTGCGAGTAGCCCCAACAACATTCGTATAAATCGGCTTTGAAATGACAATCCACCATCACACTTTGTAAGTGGCCACAATGGCCATCCCTACCGCTGGTTTAAGGAGTTCAATGCGGCTATTAATCGTAGTTAAAAATGTTGTTTTTTCAACGAAGTAAACCATCATCACACTTTGTGAGTGGCCCCAATGGCATTCTTACTGTTGGTGTAAATCGTAACTAAAATTCAGTACATCGCCTTAAAACCAACTACATGGAAAATAATCTGCAAATAAAGATAAACAAGCATTCCGTGTATCGATTACCAAAACGAACTCTACTGCCAACCCAACCCTGTTATCCAACATCCCATTGATTTCTCGTGGTAGTGCAGAGCATTCCTTGGCTTCCGAAAAAGCGTCTATTATGTCAACATATTCCTACCCTTTCCTTATTTGACCTGCACTCAATTGCCTCAATTTAGGATTACCATCCTTGTCACATTGAGGGTGTATGTGATCCTGTGCATCATCTGTTGGTTCTCGTTAATATTTAGTTCTGGCAGCTGATCGGGCAATAAAGGAGTAGCACCCGCGGGCGGTTAATCATGCTCGTGCTCATGCTTTAATGCTTAGATTATTGAACCTACAGAAACATGTTTTATGCCAAATAAATTAATTGAATGCTTGTTGTGGTAACGATCCGAATACCTATACTCGAGGGAGATCTTGTAAAACTCAGAACACCATGTCGATCGTAGTATAACTATAACTACAACAAAGGATGCAGTCTTATAGTTATACTAGCTGGTAAAAAAAGATTAAAATTTACTACAAAAAAGATTGCATTGATGAAATTGAAAACTGATCCTGTTATAAACAGGAGTTGGATGATCTCCAACGAATAAACCCTCAAATATTCTGTCAAAATAACATAGCGAATCAAAACAAAACAAATATTCTAATTTCACAAAGCGGTGTGCTTGGGACCAATGGGGTTCTTAAGCAGTGAGCCAATTTGAGGTCGCTATTTTTCTATTGATTGTTGCTTCAAGTGAACGCACATTGAGATCTCAATATGATATTCATTATTTTCAAGTTAATAACGTTGGCATTAAGAAAAATGGACAAAAAATGCCGATGTTCCATGGGTTTACCTTCACCCGCACTGACGAAACTACCCATGCAGCATCAATCATAGCAACCCATGAGTCAGCAAATAAAATTTGACAGCTCTATCAGTCGAACTCTAACAACCGTGATGGCAAAAACAGTGAAACAACTCCGTTCAGAAGTGTGCGCGTTCAAAGAATGGCACCCTGCCGCGTCGAAAACGGACATCGTGTGGCACTTTGTGGACGCCGGATACGCCCGTTCTGGCATCTATAACATCTTGGCACTATTAGACAACAATCAGGGCATCGAAAGAAAGCCCGGTTCCGGACGGCCGACGACCCTGAGCGACAAGAAGCGTCCACTGGTCTCGGAGCTGCAGGCAATGACGCAGCGGTAGTGGTTAAATAAGATGGTCAACTCGATTTTCCCGGCGAATCGTGACGTGGCGGTGGTGATGGACGACGAGACCTATCTCACCCTGGATGGCAACGACTTCCCCCGCGAAGAAAGTGAGCTCCGAGGTGAAGTTCATTTCACACACCAGGTTCCCCAAGAAGGTGCTGCTATGGCTGGCAATCAGCGAGAAGGGGATGTCAAAGCCGCTCTTCTTTCGCTCCGGACTGGCCGTGAACGGGGAAATTTATAGTCCGAAACACCTAATTGCATCGTTCATTAAGAAATACCATAAGGGCGAAGACGCGGTGTTCTGGCCGGATCTGGCATCGGCCCACTACTCGAAGCGATCGTTGGAGGAGATGGAGCGGCTGAATTTCGATGTGGTACCCAAGTCGGCGAACCCGCCCAACGTCCCTCAGCTGCGTCCCATCGAGAATTTCTGGGCCAACCTGAAGCGTAAGATCTACTCCAACAATTTTGTCGCGAAAACTGAGAAGGAATTGATAAATAAATCGAAGAAAGAACTCAAAAACATGCCTACACGCATGTTTTCATCCGCCATGGCGAATGTTTCGGTTAACTACCGGAAGGCCGCTCGAAAGGGCGTAGAATTTTTTTGCAAGTAAGCTTAAATAATTACCTTCCATGGGAAATTTATCACAAGCAATTCTGTGCCTTAGCTTTTTTTATCACCATCCGAAAAAGGTATATTTTCTTTAATGCAAACTTTGTGATATTCATTATTTTCCAGTTGATAGGGAAATGAGTATTAAACTTGATGTTTTGCCACGAGAAAGAAGAAAAAAACTACTCTCCTCTAAGGAAAGTGTTTGCAAGAATACAACAAAATAAAAACTAACTTTGGTATTAAAGTTTACAATTTTAAAGCACAAGAAGCTCACTAACGATATTTTTGAGTATAATTAAGTAGGATATCAAGAATGTTTTCTTCTATTTGGCTTGTTTGGACCATAAATCGGTGATTAGAAGTTCTGCTGGAAAATAAATTTTGCGTCAGAACCAGTTCAAATATTCGCTAACGCAAGAGGCAGGAAAAGATGCAGCCTTGGTTTTGTCTCGTGCGTTGATACTATCGGTTGATCCACTTCTCTGTTAAAGTCAGCAAACTTCATCAAACGGTTCATTTCAAGGATCGTTAAGATCCATTGTACCACATTGTTTACAACATATCGAAAATGCGTTCTTATAAGTCAAAAAAAAACTACATCAGCCATTCAATTTCTGAACTGTTTTTGCAATTGTTCAAAGTGCCTACCAGTAATGAAATTGAATACTGCATTAGACAATTGATCTATTGCCTCTCTGCAGACGCACTCAGATGAAACAATAACTAACATCAGATTGGATAAATAGTATTAATTGGTACATATATTAAATCCCATCAGTTGCACAATTAGCCCCACACAAGAACTAATCCAACGCAACATCCGCTCATTACGTTTGCAATTCTGTCATCTAACAGGAAGCCGTGCCTTTAATCCTTGTATCCTAAATGTATTCCGTGTTTAGTACTGTGTGACAATCGAATTTTCCACACCCACCTATCTTGATGTCCACCTCGAGTCTAACGATGGCACAGGCTGAATCCTCCGAAACTAGCTTAAGTAGATATATACCCACAATTGTGCTTATATTATGCGTTACCGCACTACTGCCTGACGGAACACATCACAACCAATACCCCTCGGCAGATACGGATAGTTGGCGGAGGCGAGCAGGAAAATGTGGAGCCCACTTGAGCCTAGCCGGTATGAGAATGATGGTTATTGCTACAACTGAGCTTGGCTGTAAAAGAGCACTACAGTAGTGCTTGAGCTTCTGCTTTTTGCATTTGTTCAGAAAAAGGTCGTCCGAGAGCTGGTACCTCAATTAATGTTAATTACCATTTATCGCAATATTTGCGTTGAATGACCGAGTGGGCACAATCGTGGTCCTACCCGGATGGGTTCATGCTAGGAGCAACGCACAAAACCTTGCCATGCTTAGAACCTACCTTCCAAGCATCCTCATGGAGGATGTGGACACATAAATTAATGTTCCGAAAGAAAATTGTTTTAGGGGCACGAAAATATTGCTGAAATTCCCGTAGGTGGTGAGCCACAAAAACAAGGCAATTTTGTGGTTCGCATAGGTATGGTCTACAAACTAAATCATAAAAATTGCATGCTGTTGAGAATAGACACTCTCTTCCCCTCAACCTCTATCGTTTAAAACTTTGTCTTAGCAAAAACGGGTTAAAACTTTCATTAAATTTGAGAAGCAGTCTTCGATCTCATCTCGTCTCGCAGATTTGTATTACGGTAAATATTATTTCAATCTGCTAGCAGTAAGACAAATTAGGTCGTTCACTCCAAATCGCATGGCAAAGACAATGCCATCAATAGTGTACCGCCGAGAAGATTAATCTTTCATGAACAGCAGCTCGTTACATTTCCAATTGCTATCCGCGAGTCAACGACAGCAAAGAACCGAAGGACGACCTACTTGAAGACCAGCAGTCGGTTAAGTAAAGCGTTGAGGTTAAGCGGTGCGATGAGGAGAGAGCAAGCACCCACGCTTTCCCTCCACGTTCTGCAGATGAATCAGACCGGAAAATTCCGTTTACACTCAATTCTGTTCCAACGCGATTTTCAATTTACGCTCATGCTGGATGACTACAGTATTTTTGAATTGTTTTTTGTTAAATGGTTTCCATGCAATTTTGGCGAAATTCATGAAAAGGGAAGCGAAACAATCGCTTTAAACAGAATTGCGTGTAAAGGAACAAAGGCGTGCCTATCTTCAGTACCTTTCGTCACATAGTCGGTCATGGCCTGATGGCTGAGGTTGAGCTCTACAGATGAAATGAACAAATGGAGCAAATCTTTGAGATGAATGTACAACGAAACACACGCCTAATTTGGGATAGACGGTGTTGGTGATAGAAGGTGAGGGGTATTAACTTGCAGTGATAAGGAAAGAAGGACGAGTTCGTTCAAACATTAGTCGGATCTGCAGGGTAACGTTTTTCGAATTAACTTTTCTTTGATTGGCGAAGTGGACGGGATTGAGTTGATTATTTTTCGTCTCGCTTTGCATTTGAATGGTTGTTATTCTGCGTGTTTCGGTGCTCAATGTTTGGAATAGCTGTTTAAAAATTCAGAAAGTATTCACGAAAGAAAGAGCGCCTGAGTTTCAATAGATGCAATTCAAAGCAAAAAAAAGGTCGAATTGAACTAATTGCTTTTCGCATATGAAACGTGATTATTATAGAGATAGTTTGCATGCTTTAAACGTTGAGCGTTTGCACACGTTTGCAACAATTTATCATAATTGGAATGTATTTCTATTTAGGTCTATGAAAAGAAAGTGTCAATGATATGTAGTTGACAAACAAAATGGGTGTTGAAATGTCAATATACTGTTACTTTAACTAACCGGACTCTTTTTAAAACTTATACTTTTGAAATAATGCACATGCGATCGAAATTCTTTGTTGAAGTATTGCTTGGAGTCTGTACTTTTAGTGATTATGCTATGTCATTTACGAGACCCGTACAAATATTTACCGAAATCTACTGTTCATGATGTACTACAGTTGTCCAAAGTAACGCTTCATCGAAAGATATTGGGCTATAATGAGGCGGAAAGTATCTGAAAAGAAGCAGGGGTCTGAAACGCCAAACACAGAAAATATAGAAGTATATAACTAGAAAATGAGAAGAAAGATTAGTTATTTCCTATACTCCTAATACTCGAGTCGAGTATTAGTACACGATACTGAAAAAGTCAACACATTGTAGACGAAATACGCGTATCTGTCAGGATAAGCAATAAAGGTAGATGGAATTAAATGGAAATTACTAATCATTCTTCTCATTTTCTAGTTATAGGTACTCCACAAAAAAGCTCACACTCTCCAGGATTCATAGAATTATAAGTAAACTCCTCTGGCTGCACAGAAAATAATTGAATTTTCAAAATTCAATGTGCAAAATTGTGTCTAAAAACTGAGTGTATTCAATATATTTGTCCTTGACCGATTCATCTCAGAGCATTGTACAATTTGTAATTTAATCGTATATGATATAAGATGCTCCATTTCTGTGCATGTTGTTGAACAGAAACATACTTTATTTTTTAGCATTGAAAACATTAACTTTACTTTTCCAGGTCCAATGTCCTTTCAATACCGCACCTGCGCCACAATGTTTCTCCAAAAAAAAAACTCGGTTGAGGCCTGCTAGTCTCCAGTTTCTCGAGCGTCTTCCTAGATATTGTTCCACGTGGTCTAACCACCTGTACCGACCGGATTCGAGGCAAACACCATTTTTGCGGTATTGTTGTCTGGCATCCTTACAACGTGTACCGTCCATTGTACCCTTCCAGCTTTAGAGATTTTTTGGATAATGGGTTCGCCATAGAGTTGCGCCAGCTCGTGGGTCATTCTTCTCCTCCATACTTCGTTTTCAAGATGGTCCTAAGCATACGTCGTTCGAAAACTCCAAGTGCTTGCAGCTCCTCCTCGAGTATTGTTTACGTTTCGATCCCGCAGAGGACTACCGGTCTTATCAGCGTCTTGTACACTTGGTGCGGGAATTAAGTTTACCTGACCCTAGGGGCTTGTGGAGTCCAGCGTTTTTACGTCCGAATTTCTCTGCTGCAGAAGTTATCCGACGTCACACATGATCCGAGGTACACAAACTCGTCTACCGTCTCGAATCACACGTCTGCCTATGAAAGCTCCATCGCGTTCGGTTCCTAATGCCAGAAAATACTTAGTCTTCGACGTATTCACCCTTAATCCAACCTTTTCTGCTTTAAGTTTCAGCCTGGTGTACTGCTCAGTAACCGCCTGGAACGTTCTTTCGACAATGTCCATGTCGTCAGCTGGATTTATTGAAAATCTTGATCGCATGTTTAAGCCCGCACGGTTCATAACACCATAATGCTGAACATGAGGCAGAAAACACAATCGCCTTGCCGTAGTCCTTTGCGCGGCTTCAAACGAGTCCAATGACGCACCCGATATCTTCACGCATCGCTGTACACCTTCCATTGTTGCCTAGTCTAGTCAGTGTGTCGAGAAACCCGTCGCCATAATCTTCCATAGCTCTTCACGATCAATAGTCTCGTATGTAGTCTTGAAATAGATGAATAGGTGGTGAGTAGGAACTTCGCGTTCGCTGATACGGATCAGCCGCAACGTAAGTTGGTCTGTTGTCGATCTCCCGTTCACAAAACCGGCTTGATCAGGGCCCAGTTTTATAAGTTCCACTCCGATGCTATTTTTCTCTGCTGCCTTGTTGTTAAACTGTTTGATGGCATCCTTAACTTCGCTTATCATGAGAGTTGGCACCTGTCCCTCGTCCGCCGTTCCGATTAAGTCATTTCTCCTGCTGAGTTGATGTTCCGCCTCTGCGTCATTTAGATAGTAGTAGTGCTTCCACCTCTCGATCACCTCATGTTGATCCATATTTCCAAACTTATCCCGACATATTTCTGCACGCGGCACTAAGCCTTAGCGGGATGCATTGAGTTTCTTGTAGAATTTTTGCGTTTCTGGCGGTGATCCTGGTATAGATCCTGGCTTCTTATCCTGGTAAACATGAGTTTGCTGTCTTCACTTCTGTTTCTACCGCTCCACATTCTGACATATTTTGCCTCGTAAATGACTGGACATTGCGTACCATGGGTACTTCCCTTGCCTGCTGCGGTCCTTACGTTCTTGTCCAGTAACTTCTATTCCTTGCTCCCCGGAGTGCCGACTGGGGTAAGAGTAACCATAGGAAAGATCGGGTAACCAACCCCTGGAAAGGAGGCTCCTCTTTTCGAAGGGTGCAGTCTATCCAAGTGTCTATTCTTCATGTTAGGGGTGGCTTATCATTGACTTCGTGCCAACGTAGAACTATAGTCAGTGCTGAGCAATATAGTCCTCCGGCGAGACAGGGAAGCCCTGCAAGCCAACCGCAAAAATCAGAAGTACTGGAAACACACAATGTTGATACGGAACTTACGGAGAGTTGACTGTTTCATAAACATACATAATTTATAAAACAGTCAACTGTCCGTTTCATTCTAACGATATTATGTATGACTTGGCAACCTAACCCAACCAATTTTGATTATACTTTCCATTCAAATTTATAAAAAAAATCACTGTATCTTCATATTCCCTCTATCATGATGGTCGTCTGAAGTTGAACCAGGACGCTATGTAATTTTCCCTTTTCTTTTGTCTCTTTCTAACTGTTGCACTTCGAAATTACTGAAAGGCAAATCTCAATGTTTAGTAAATAAACATTTCGAAAGTAAATAAACATTTCAGGTCTGCACACCTTTTGAAATAACTTTTAGATACTTCACTGTTTTGAAAATCACTTTTACGAGCGTTTCAGTAGAACAATTACAAATAGAAAACAAGGAAAACTTAAACTAACACTTCACTTAATCACTTCAAAAAAAAAAAAAAAAAAAAAACTGAAACACTTTTTCAAACAATCAGTAATCAGTCAGAAAATTGTGAGTGGCAGCTGAAATATGCCTATATGTCAAAAGACCAACTTTTACTAGTGGAATTTAGAGGAATTTGTGATTCAGTTTCAGATTTTTATTTATGTTTTTTTATAAGTGATTAAGTAAAGTGTTAGTTTAAATTTTCACATCTAGTTCAGTTTAGTTTCATTCCAATCTAGTTTAGAAATGGAGATTTTCATCCTTAAAATAGAACTGATGCATTCGTTTAGAGGACCGGGGATATCCCTTTAATATCCATTTATGGTGAGCGTACCTTAATGAAAATCGTTTCCTATTGAATTTATCGTGATAATATTTCTCTTTTACTTATTCCTCATTTTCTCTCTATTGTCACCTTTTATGTTCTCTCTTAAGCTCCCATTGCACAGTAGGCCAAAAAGGGCACAATGGCGCTAGTTTCCAGGCCAACAAGATACGTCCGAATTCATATTAAAAAAAAAACAAGGAATCGATTGGTCATGATTCCATCTTGTGCAGATCAATGAAGGAAACCATTTTTTTTATTCTTTCGTTAACACATCAAAGAAACTAATAACACAGTATGAAATCTAGAAAAAACTAGAAAAAATCAGCTCAAATAGCACCTAGACATTGTAAAAATATCAAGGGTATTGAAAAGAGTCACTAAAAACAACGCTTTATCCAATTTCATTCTGTGCCATGTTGAATATAGTCTATTTTGTCCAATTTTTCTCAAAAAACATTATATAAGCAAGAAATACGCTGCCTTGGATCCTCCTGATATTTTTACAACAGAACACACCCCACTGTGTGATTGGAGCTTATGAGAAAACATGAGAGGTAACAAAAGAGAGAAAAACGAGAGAATAAAAAGAGAGGAAAAATATCACGGTGAAGTCCCGGTAATGGCCGTTTATCAAACTTACTCAATTTAGAGTCGATTTTGACTCATTTACATCAAAAGTGGCCAGTCGGCAAATCTTTAACAACCATTCCATGCAAGCCGATGTTGTTGATTTGTCAATTTTATAATCCCTTCATCTTCTCGGATAGTCTCAGTTCTATTGAGGCTCTCCGGTCGATGGAAATAGTGAGGCACTCATCTTACTGTCTTTCAAAAATAAGGGAGCAGATGTGTGCGTTGGTCGAAAGATCATTTGTAATTACCTTTGCATGGGTCCCCTCACATTGCTCAATTCCAGGCAATGAGAAGGCGGACTCTCTAGCAAAGGTGGGCGCAAAAGAAGGCGAGATTTTTAAAAGAAGAATTTCACATGATGAATTTTTCCCATTATTACGTCAGAGTTCTCTTCAAAGTTGGCAAAACGATTGGACAAGTTATTCTCTCAGGCGGTGGTTACATTCCATTATTCCAAATGTTTCGTCGAGATCGTGGTTCAAAGGTCTGGATGTAAGTCACGGTTTCATTCGTGTGATGTCAAGACTTATGTCCAACCACTACTCGCTAGACGCACATCTCTACAGAATTAACCTCGTCGATAGCAATGTATGTAGGTGCGGAACCGGTTATGATGACATCGATCACGCAGTTTGGCATTGCCCGGGTAATGATGCCTCCAGAGCACGACTATTGGATACCCTAGTGGCCCGAGGTAGACAACCCTCCCGCGAGGTAAGAGATGTTTTGGGAATGCGTGATCTCCCCTACATGCAAGCGATTTACGAATTCCTTTGTTTGTCTGATCTAAGAGTGTAATGTCATCACCCCCTCCCCTCCAATCTAGTAAATTCCCTGCCATTGTATCCCAGTTATACTATCCTTTTGTTTCCGTGCTACTTGTACCTGCCCAGCAAGCAGTGGTCACCCATCTGCGGCTTAGTTCCTGAAAGGGACTACAGGGACCGTGGATTTGGTAGATGTCGCAACCATGAGCAGCAAATAATACCTTCAATAAGTTACCTGCCTAGCCCCTTCCAAACGATAATGTGACCCATTAACCTCGAGCTAGCCACGAGTAATTGGCACCCCATTTTACTAAAATTGAAAAATTATACATTGTAAATAACAATATTGAATATCGGCTCCGTACAGTGTTACACACGCCTGAGCCTAACAAATAAACGAACTAATTAAAAAAGAAAAAAAAAAAAAAAAAAAAAAAAAGAAAAAAAAAAAAAAAAAAAAAAAAAAAAAAAAGAGAAAAAAAAAAAAAAAAAAAAAAAAAAAAAAAAAAAAAAAAAAACCACACAAAGAAAAAAAAAAAAAAAAAAAACACACAAACAAAAAAAAACACCTCCCCTATCAAAAAAACGAAAAAAAAAAAAAATTTTTAACCTGACCCAACCCGATCCCGAACTTATTGTCAGTGCAAACCTCAGTTCGATACGAGTTAGAAATAAAACCGTACACACTGACGTTTAACACACAACAAGCCGACCCAATTTTGATATCCGATCCAGTTTGGAACTGGATCAAAAACGAATTCGCTATAAGTGTAGTACTTAGTGGAACTTTTTTTATAACGAATGCCGATAGAGTAACAAGAGACATCGTAGACATCGGTTCCCATCCAGAAAATTCCCCAATTGAAACCAATATCCTGTAAGGCATGGTCCACTTAGTTACGATTCTAAAGTGCGACGATTACAAAATATTCATGCATCATCAAAACGATGACTTAAGGTTCTTCGCATATTTTTTGTAACGTGACTAGGAAGGGTTTGTGACGAACAACTAGTTGGCGTCACCGAACTTGTATTTTACTTTTTTCAGCACTGCGTTACGAAACATTTATTGCTGCACGACGAATGGACGTTTTCAGTAGCTTTTAACGTCTACATGTTTCGTGGACAATATTGAAGGCAATAGACCAGTGTATTCTTTTTCAATTCCTAAAACGCTCATCTCATCGCGTACCTGGAACATCCATCGCATCCGAGCAGACTAAAGTGTTGAATTTTCCTAGAAACACCGTATGGCGCGTACTTAAAACGTAAAGGGAAACCTTGACGTCGACTCAGAAGCTTCACAGTAAATGCCGGAGTGGATCTGCCAACCGTCATCTCCATGGAAAGGTCGTTAGGTCTATCAGAAGTAACCCAGGATATCCGATCGCGATCGCGAAAAAGTATGATGCCATCCGTAGTACAGTGCAACTTCCAGGATCGATATTTACAAGGTGAAGTCTCGAGGAGGTGTCAGGTTCAAAATTGTTTTTGCGAATAAATTCGTACGCAAATGTATGATCTGGCAGGAATTTTGAACCTGCAGCCAGAAAATGATGCACTCGTAGGTTTACAAAACCTTATATCTCCAGAATTCTGCCCTTCATTCAGTCCGGTGATATTTTGACCGGATCTTGTCACTACAGCCGGGAAGTACAATAATTATACAATGACAACGGAGTTCAGTTTGTTCCAAAAACCCTCAATACGCCTAATTGACCCCAGTTCCCCCCAATTGAAAACTACTGGGCAGTTATGAAGAGAAAGCTTGAGGTAATAGGTACAGTTATCAAAACGGCAGTTCAGATGAAAAATGGCATGAAAGAAATCGCCAAAACAGTGGGTTGACCGTTGTGCGCCGCCTGGGTCTTATTAAGGGAAAAGTTCTAGAATTTCTCCGAAACCG
Organism: Aedes koreicus; assembly: GCA_024533555.2. Lineage (NCBI taxonomy): Eukaryota > Metazoa > Arthropoda > Insecta > Diptera > Culicidae > Aedes > Aedes koreicus. Next base: position 319,159 of record JAHHFK020004778.1, on the reverse strand, counting down.
TGACGACTTATTCGTTACGTATTAAAATAATTGTATAAAAAATAACGAATAGTTTGCACTTAAGTGAAACCCGTTTTTAAATCCGTTAATTTAAATAAAAAACAGACCCAAATGATGTTATTCCATTACTAAGTGGGCAATGTTTTAGTGATAGTAGTTCCTGTTCAAATAGCATTACTTACGTGACAGATTTGTAATCGATTAAGGTATTGCACTAGATTGATGCAAATTTTAAAATTTTAAGCTTAAACGATTCCAAATCGAATTCGGAGCAGCCTTTTGAAATTTGAGATGCTAATGCCTTGTTCAAACTACAGAATTATAACATGTTATAACGGTTGTCAAATAATTTCCACAAGAAATTCGAAAGTTATAACTGAGATAACTGCTCAGCTTGTTTAAGCCTCTGAATCAGGCGTCTTATTCTCACTGACTGGCAGCTTCATCTTTTAAAAGTCCTTGTTCATGTGAGAATGCGATGAATACCTTTCTCTTGTTGTCCTCGAAATTGAATATGCAATTGAAATATGAGTTCAAAAACAGTTCAAAGCGAGTATGAGTTCAAAAACAGCCTGAGCAAAACATCATGATTGAAGAAAGAAATTAATTCAAACCAGAAAATTGTTTTCACATGCATCGCTTTCGTTAATATAGAGATCGAAGGTTATTGTATTTATATGCTTTATTATGATTTTATAAATTTTTCGCAATAACAAAAAGTGTATGAAGTATGATGTTATAAATTGAAGTGATCATTTTTCTGTAACTGGCTACCGAACAGCTCAAACAATAGAACAGTTGCTCAGCTACATCGCACTCAGTTTAAAAGGCCGCATTGTGGGTTTGAATGAATCTTGATTGACTTCTAATCGTTTGAGCTCGGATGAGTTCGAAATTTAAAATGAGATATTTACGTTTACATAATCGGAAAAAAATTTAGTAAAGTTTTAAGAGCAATTTGCTACATTCATAACCAAACCTCGCATTTCCATGATATGCCTTGAACATGCACTGAGTCCATACAAACTGTTATTATAATTGTACACACCAATCGAAAATACCTTTACTTATGAACTGCTGTTAATTGTTTAATTATATTGCGGAAATCGTTTCTCTAAGCCGGTTCACACGAGAGAAATCCGCGAGAAAAATCGAGTGACAAACACTCCAACTTTACGTGACTGAACGTGAACGTAAACATAGTGTTTTCTCCATATCTAGTTGTCAAGTTATTTTTCATCGTATACACGATAAATCACACTAATGAAAACATGTGCTGAAACCTTTTTATATTTTCGATTTATTAACAGGTTTTTGTTCAAGCTACTTCACAGTTGCGGCAGATTTTAAAAACGAACAAAAAAATATGCTTTGAAAAAATTGACAAACCCAATCTCGGTTGGAAATGAATAATGAACGAATTCTATTAAAATAAATAATTTAGGGCCACACTCGCCGTAGGCGGATACATTCAGGTGCGTCAATGCAGAACCAAGTCGAAACGGTTGTTTTCGGCGTTCATACTGAAAAAAAAACTGTCCGTACCGACGTATCCAATGCGACCCAAGTTTTTCTCAAAATGGCAAATTAATGCCATTTCTGGAACAAATTAGTGCGACGATGGTGTTTTTGACTTTAATTCACAGGCAATCCATTTGCTCTCTACAACAACTGCCATAAACAAGAATATGGCAGACTCTCGTAGGGGACAGCTGACCAATCCTTCGTCAGTTTAATGTCTCGAGGCTGATCAATAAGTATTGCAAGTAAAACACGACATCATGATTGTATTGTAGGTCCACACTGGGCCAGGAATGGCATCTGGCTGGAAAAATAATTGCGTAATAGATTAAATGTATTCTGCAATATTTCATTGTTTATTGAGGTTTCTAACGTGATAGGTATCCATGTAACACAAAAAACCTCTTTTTTAGAATCACTGATGATAGCAAACACAAACGATTCAGCGGGGAATACTTTTCACTGATGCTAATAATAAATCATAAATCATTGTTTTTTTTTAATATTATTAAATACATTTTTTAAACATGAATAAGAGAAGATGTTATAGTTAGTTGAAAATAAGTTTAAATTTACATTACACCAAACTTGTTTTGCATAACTTGTTTTTTGACATAACGATGAATTTGTTGTACAAGATTATGATTTCTCTGCCAAATAAAAGCAGACTATTCAACAATAAGAGAATGGCGCAGCAAAAAAGCTACAAATCTATCACGTCAAGGATTAGTGTTCGAATCCCATACTTGGAGATGACGTTTTTTTGTGTGTGGAGAGATTTTTTGCTTGTTGCTGTTTTATTAGGAACCATTTTTTGCGTTTTTTACAAGGGGCAAGACAGCTCTTTATCGCGAACAATTTCAGAGTTGATTTTGAGGTACCTCGAGTAACTCACATTGCTCAGCAAGCGAACACTGTCATATGTTTTCTCTCTGTGTTTGCACAGCAGCTGTCAAACAAACCGCTCGTTAGTATTAGAGTCCCTATAAAGAGTCACGCCAAGAGTGAAACTAAATCTACCTATCGAACAGCTCATCTGAATCATACAGGCACGCAAAATGATAACTAATCGAAATAAGTGTTGCATGTTCCTCTTTGCGTGACTCTTTATAGGGACTCTAGTTAGTATATGAGCTTTCGTGTGTAAACAATTTGACAGAAGCAATTTTAATTTTTTTTAAATTTCTCAATTCAACTCTAAATTTCAAAATGACCTTTGTTTACTCAAACTACTTCTTCTTCTTCTTTTATTTTTGTGAGGGACTTTAACCCTTCGGGTCATTCGTCCCTGGGTACTCAAACTACATATCTGCTCGTACAATTTGATATCGTATTTACTACTTTTAGTGTTATAATTCGCTATTTTTTTTTCAATTAAGTTCAAATACTTTGAATAAACCCACCAGTTTTGGCTTGACTTGCTATTTGCTAATGCGGCATCATTCCGCCAGACTGACCTATGAACTGGTGCTGGGAAACAAGGGTAGGAGAAGAGACAAACGAGCTCAACCCGTTGCACTTCGACCTAACCTTCAAGCTTCTTAGAATCGATATTTAGCAAATTACCAATCTACAAATACCGTTACCAAACCTGATCATTGGACTTCAGTAAAGCCATCCGTATCACGTAACATATACTCAATATTCCTAGAACCCTCATAGTCATGGAAAACGGGTCGCTGTTGTTCTATCTTCTATTGCCATTAGCGAAATGTCCACTATCAAACAAATTGGAAGTCAAACTTTTTGAAACCCTGGCAACCGATAAGCATCAATGAAGATTAATTCAATTTTAAGCTATATTGAGCTACTCGCGAGTTACTCGGTGCATCAAGGTAACTCAGAGTAGAGCTGTCTCACTCCTAGGTTTTTTACGTCGTATAAAAGTGTGAAATATCGTTTTATGAACTTTTTTGATTACTTGTATTTGTTATTTAGCAATACATCCAACTTCTCAGTAACAGCTGCTGCTTGGGTAGAAATAGTTCTGGAATTTGGCTGCAAAGATGGCGTTGTGATACTAACCTTTTTCATTTCGCACGCTAGTGCTATGTTGTCTTCGGAAAAGTTCTAGGTCGTAATTTTTTTTATCTTTTCGAATAACTTTTGTCTGAAATTCACGTTCTTTGTATTAAGTTGCATAAAATTGGTCACATGAATACTTTTCATAATTTCAGTCGATAAGATTTGATCAAATCAATCTTTTTCAAGACAAATCTTAGTATTGAAAATTAAGGACTCTATGATATTTAAAAAAAAGAAGATTTTCTGAATTAATTTTCTTAAAAGGGCGCAAGTAAGCCCAAAATATTAACAATTATTAAACATACGCATCAAATAGATCGTTGCTTCTCAAAATCACTCAGAGGTATATTGGGATACAATTGATATTTGGATTTAAAGTAAGCAGTTTAAACTTGCTAGCGTGGTTGTAATGGTGCCAAGAATTGTGATTTTTTTTTTGCGAGTATCATGCAAATCACATAGTTTCGATTGAGGCTTTGGTTTACTTTGATTTGCTAGGCCACAAATTTAGTTTGGCGGTTTGAAGTTTGTATGGGAAACTAATCAAAATATACAGAAAAGAAAACAGCTTAAGCTAAGACTTTTAAAAGACAATATGAATTGCACTGAGCCAAACAAGTTTGATGTTGGATTGAAGTGATGTCGGATTGACAGTGTATTTTTATGTTTTTTTTTAAATTTCATTTTATATTAATTTTAGGTATACTAAAAATATTAGATAAGATTTGCTCTGTGAATGATTGAGTTGATCAAATTTATGTGACTGAAAATGATAAAAGCATTCATTTGAATAAATTTATGCTCCGTAATACAAACAACATGACAAAAAATTTCAAAAATTCAGATACTTCAGTTGTTTGAAGAGATAAAATAGTTATGTCTTCATCACTATTATACAATATTACGACCAACAACTTTGCCCAGGACAGCAAAGTTCTAAATTACGAAATGAAAAGAAAAATGAAATGGGAACGCCATGTTTACGGACATATTTTGAACTTTTCTTATCTTCTTGGTATGAAGCCCTAATGGTTTAGTTAGGTTTGCTTAATACGTCAACTCCGTTGGGTGTAATCTCAGAGCGCTATTATTTCTTTCCGGCTAGATTCCATTCCTGATCCAGTGTGCAATAGAATCACATCCACACCAGCATTTGGACACTAGGAAATTAATTGCTTATGATGTGGAAATGCTTTAATTTATTATTTCAATTACTTTTGGAGCAACCAGGGCAACTGGTGTACTGCATATGACGGTTCACTGGACCAGATGCAATCAACTGGTGTACTCCGAAGGCCTGAAATTGTGATAACAAGCAGATGGTGGTGAAGTATATAATCTGCCGTCCAGCTGTCACACGCCAAAGGGTAATCGGAAGCCTTTTCGCTCCAGCAGTGTGCTCACCCGGATCATCCCCGGGATGGTGATGTGTTAAAAATGAAAACCATCCACTGTAATTTCACTCACTGTTGGTATAGCACGGGGGTCCGGTTCACGCTGCTCGCAGGTACAAGTGCATAATGCAAGAGTTATTTCTCTTTTGCTTAATGGCCATAACGAGAAATTATCCCTGTTGTACTTACTACTGTTGGATATGTGGCTGCTGGTTCGTTTGTGTGGAATCAGTGCACTGTGGGTGGATGGTGGATTGTGTGCGTAAATAAATATGTGTTTATGCACGATGCCAGGGGATCAAGGTGGTGACGCGCCCACGGGGAAGTAGGGAAACATCATATATCATCATCCCAGTTGTTTGAATTAAATGTTTTCCATGAGAATGGCCCGCAAAGCTATTGACGTAGCGAGAGGCATTAACTTGGTGATGGTAATGAGATTCGACATTTGCTTCTTGATAGTATGTTTATTTGATGCAGTGGGTACACCCTTATGATGATTGTATTACAAAATCTATCGAAAACAATCAGGCATATTCGAATCGAGTGAGGTGACTCTCCATTTGATCTGCACGGACTCGGACTCGAGGGGACAATTCTGGATTAACAATAGAAAAGGGCCTATCAACATCTGTAAATACACTTCTGAGCCTATTTACTCGCAAAGCCTAGGCCACCCACGCAAACCAATACCATCATCATGTAGGGGAAAGTTTCCTCTACACGACGATTCTGTAGGTTTGCTTGTATAGTCATCGGCTTGCGAGAAAAAGGGCTCAGAAGTGTTTCTTTACAAATGTTGATAGGCCCTTTTCTATTGATGATCCAGAATTTTCATCTCGTAGGAGGAAAACGTGGAGTCGCACGTCAATCGCCACGCATAATAGGTCTGAATGTGAGTTGTCTGTTGACATTAATTTGATGATTTTTATGCACATTTAACTACAGTTTTTTCTAGGATTGAATTCGTTTTCGAATAAATTTAGGCCTATCAGTCAAGGCACGGAGGTTTCAATTGTACGGATTCTACATTCTTCTCTGAATTTGGATTTGCCAACATTAATAGGGAGCCTCAATTAATTTTGCTTCAAGGTATAATTTCTGCCATTATTATATGTTATGAAATTTTTATGATAGTTTTTTTTTTCATAGTTGTATGTATAGTACAACAAGTTTTTGTTGCATTTTTTTTCTAAATTATATAGGGTATAGCACTACTTCGGTAGGCATATGATATGACATGAGGCTTTCTACACTCAAAAAAAAAATAAGGTCGTAATGCAATTTCGCATGATTTTATAGCATTTTTCGCTATGGATCGTAACTTGCAACATTGGTTGTGGGCAAAAATACAACACATCAATTCGCTTTGAAAAATTCAATGTGTGCGTGAGGTTGTGTTGTGTGTTAGTTGATAGTGTGAGATTAGAGTCCGAAAGTCCAAAGGACCACAGAAATAAAACAATACAGACTTGTAATCGAGATTCGAACCGTGGCCAATAGCGTGACAGCTCTAGATAAAAACAATACAGTTGCTTCGATTGTCAAGGCACTCAACAGTACAGCAATGAAGGCAAATGAACATGTGTTCCACCAATCTGTGTTCAACATGTTGCTCACACATACTTACATGGTTTCGATTATTTCATAACCGTGTGGATCAAGAAGGGCAAACTTCATGAGAGGGAGATCGGAGTCCAATGATTTGTTTTTTTTTTTTTTGTTTCTTGATTATCAAGATTTTTAGCCTCGGGCTGGTTCATCTCCAGTCGTGGTCACTTAAATACCTCTTTGAGTATTTTCGTAACATTGCCGGGGTGAGATTTGAACTCGTGACTTTGGCGTGAGAGGTGTGGATACTAACCATTACGCCAAGGTCGCCCCCGGAGTCCAATGATGGCACATATAAGAGAAAAACAAAAAAAAACATATGACGGCGGAATTCTAATCGTGCCAATAGCGTTGTGGCTCTCGGTGGTATCCACTCATACATATTGAAACCCCCTTTTAGAGGAATCTGTGTGCAGCCAGTCGTTCGCACACAGTTGCTCGGCTTCGTTTGCTCCATTAAACGCTTTATGGATCAAGATTCTCAAGAAATGATTGCAACATTTGCGTAGCGCATTTTTTGCCCCCATTTCAATTGTTTAGGGTAGAGGCTTTTCTTCTCTCAAGATGTAGCACATCCAAATGCACATGATGGCCTATGTGGAAAACTTCCTTCATAGCCGGAAGCTTTGAACGCCGATGCAACCTCTGAAGGTTGCAAGAGAATGGCATCCCGCAAGAGTTTGTCATATCTGTCACACTGTTTCTCATCGCAATGAACTCCGTGTTTAAACACATACCAGCCAATGTACACATAATTGTGTACACTGATGATATAACCTTTGTCGTGTTTGATAAATACGCTAGTATTTAGGCAGGTAGGCATGGCATACAAAATGTAGAGGATGTTATGGTTGACTGAGCAGTTGGGACAAAGTGGTTATATCAACGGCGTACACAATTATTTGTACATTGAATAGGATGCGTTTGAACACTAAGTTCATCGCAACGAGAAACAGAGTGACAGATACACAGTTTGAAAGAAACATCTAATTTTCTGCGTCATCTAATGCACATAAAGGGAACGCTAGATTTGGCAAATTTTAATGGGGTAAAATAGTGTAATGGGGAGCGTAAAATTTTCCCTTGTTTAATTCCAAGCCAAAGGGGTCGTGAACAACGAAATTGTTTGCAATCTTTCATGCGCCATACAACAATGTTTGCAATCTTTCATACAACAGACTAGATTTAGGCGTTATCTGACTTAAATTTATATGAAATATCCCATTATTTCCTGCCAAATCAAGCATTTTCTTTATGTGCATTAGATAACGCAGAAAATTAAATGTTTCTTTCTATCTGTGTAATTCGTGTGTCAATCGACCACAAACTATCTGTAGAGCTAAAGATTGTGGCATGGCCACAACCTAGATTGTGGCAACGGGCAAGGGACTCTACGTGCCTTAATGTGGTTTGAAGTATCAAGCAATTGTGTGGAGCAAAGGCAAACCCTGAGGTGGCTGAAGTTACCTACGAAGGAATTGCTTCCACATAAGAGAGGTCGACATTTGCCCTTCCCAACGGTTGATTGATCGAAAATAAGGTTGGTTACGTGGTGTCTGTGAAGGCCATAAGACGCTGCGGCCGGTTATCTGGTTTCTGTGGTATCTCCTCAGCTGCGGCCTATGCGATCTGGCAGGCATTTTCCTCGTCATTCTCCCCAATTAGGCCAAGGCCGGAGTTGTCTCTGCTGTATACAGAAGTTGTCGCCATTCTATTCGGCTCATTGCTGTACATCGCCCGTCTCGCATTCTGTCAAAGGTACGACAGTCACCTTCTACTTGATCGATCCACCGTGCTCGTTGCACGCCTCTGCGTCTTGTGCCTGTTGGTTCGTTATCGAGAATCATTTTATGTGGGCTTTCGTCCGACATTGTAGCGACATGCCTACCCCACAAATCTTTTGCAGGCATGCAAGTTGTCAAATGGGACTCAGACTGTTGAGTTTTCCGACCCCACAAGTTGTCTATCTGCACTTGAGCATGGACAGGTTGGAAAACCGTGGCTGTTGGAAGCACAGCAGTACACCAACGTAACCTTTGTCTGAGTGCCTAGGCTCGCAGGTATACCTGGTAATAAGGCCGCTGATAAACTAGCGAATCAGGGTCGTATTGCTCAACTGGAGAATATTCCCGTACCGAACAGTGGCGTTACCCGCTGAATAAAGCGCATCCTACACTGGGTAAAGCGCGCTTGGGATGTATCTTGGTATAAGAATACTACACAAAAGTGAAAGGATATGCCCAATTCCCGAGATCAGAAGATTATGACACGACCCTCGTGGACCCCGGTACTGCCTAGGTTCTGCCAAGGAAGTGGAGCGGAATTAGATTCATATAATTTATAAGCGGAATGTCCTGCACGGGAACAACTGAGGGGAGCTATCTCTGCAAAAGTATATGACGGTGGATGACATTTGATAAGATTTAACTAATAGAAATATACAGGGAAGGAAAAGTAACTGCTGACTACATTCATCAAGCTGAGACACGCAGCTGTAAACTCTGGGGTCTATGATGACTAAATCGATAGTCTGTAGGTTCAAGATGAAAAAGAGAGAGCTGTAACTAATTGTTAAGCTCATTGTTAAGGTCAGGCAGATACGGTCATTGGCCATCTCGAATAACTTTAACCCTTAAATGCGCAATGTTGCTTTAAAAAAACATACCGGAAAACGCTTAAAAATAAATTAATTCTATTCCTTTTGGGGAAATAATCAGTGAAATTGTTATAAAGACTTCGATAAAGCAGTCGTGTGAACTGGGAGCACTGCTTGTCATTCGACTTTTTTTCCTTTCGGTATTTTGTACTTTCGACCGTTTTTTTTTTTCGCCATTTTGTCTGTGGTCGTTTTATCTTTCGACCTTTTATCGTACAATCAAATTCAAATAAAATTCGTCAGAAATCTCGTGAAATATTATTAAATAATTCAAATAACACTTTCAAAATTCAAATAATACTCTCCATTTATCGTTAATATAGAGTTGAGAAGAGCTCAAAACTGTAAGCCATCGTAAGAAAGGGATATTGTCCTATCCAAAAAAAAACATAACAATAACTCTTCAATCCATCAATATGTACGCGATGGTAAATTAATAAGGAAAGTGTCAGAAGCAGAAGAGTTTCATTTTGAAGCATAATTCGCATTCGAAACAGAACTTATGAGCATGTTGTTCAGAATATGACAAGAAATGGCTTGAATGACGACTCCCTCGATATTTCCGTCTAAACATTGTACTCGAAAAAATGCAACAGACAAAAATGATCACCAAAAACCTCCGCTCGTAGGCTAAATGCCCGAACCTTGTACTAAACGCTACCCATAAAATCCTGTGCAACGCTTCTTCACACAACACCCAACTTCAACACTACAGCCATCTTCCTTGCACACTTTCATCCACTCTTTCCTGTCGTTCTTGAAGACCTTTCCCTGTTTTCCCTTCATAATTGCCCAGAATTTTTCCATTGGGCGAAGTTCTGGCGAGTTTGGCGGATTTGCCTCCTTCGGCACAAAAACAATATCGTTGGCTTCGTACCACTCTATCACCGGTTTTTCGTAATGGCACGATACCAGATCCGGCCAAAATAGAGTGTCACCTTTGTGAGACCGGAAGAGGGGCAGCTAGTTGCGCTTGAAGTAATCCCTTACTTTCCTTACGTTCACGAGGTCGGTCGTCTTTGCTTTGCTGCCAGCTCGCCTCTGCACAGTGATCGGATATCACTACAAGTTGAAACTAGAAAATAAGAAGAATGATTAGTAATTTCCATTTAATTCCAACTACCTTTATTGCTTATCTTGACAGATACGCGTATTTCGTCTACAATGTGCAGACTTCTTCAGTGTCGTGTACTAATACAGTCGAGTATTAGTACACGACACTGAAGAAGTATGCACATTGTAGACGAAATACGCGTATCTGTCAAGATAAGCAATAAAGGTAGTTGGAATTAAATGGAAATTACTAATCATTCTTCTTATTTTCTAGTTACAGGTATTCCACTAAACAGCTCACACTCTTCATAATTCACTACAAGTTGGACAACTTTTTTAGGTACAACTTTGTAGGCGACACCATGATTTGGAAAAGTAACCCTTAGGAGTTATTAATTTCGCCGTGAAAAATGACTTTTCCGATCACTGTGGCGCTGAGTCATCTGGGTCTCCTTGAACGATCGCGATCCACCTGTGGAACTGGCCTGGATTTTCCACGACCCCACCCCTTTTTTTCGAAGCACTTCTTGCTTGGAAGCCATCTCGATAACCACTTGTAAAAAAAAGGAAAGAAAAAGGAAGATTGCCAACAATTTCGTTATTTACGCTTGCTTTGGCATGCAAATGAACGAGGAGAAATTTTACACGACTGTTAAAATTCAGTATTTTTTCGATGTTTACTCAAAACAGCTACTGTTGAATTTTTTTTTTTGGGTTGAAATAAGAAAACTCCCTATCGCCTTGACCAATTATTCATTTTCAACAAATTCGGAGTCAATAAACCTATCTGCAATCAAATTTTTCGTAAGTTTAAATAAATGAGACTCACATTTGACGAGTCCAGAGGCATAATGGTTTGAGATTAAACCCTTAAATGCATTTTGCAACATGCATGTTACAACAGCATACATCACTGAATAATTACCCTGTCCATCTATGCTCCATGATACTTCAAGATTCTAGATCATCAGATTTTTTTAGACTGTTGATGCCAATTCTTAAGATCGGACTAAAATGCATTACAAATACATTAAGGTTTTTAATTCAACGTTTAACTGATGTGTGGCCAATAGAGGAAAACTATACTCAATACTGGTACCTTAATCCTAGAGCATATTTTTTTACAATAACAGTAAGGCAGTTATTTGTTAAGTTTATTTCACTTACAAGTTATTCGTTTGCAGTAATTATCAAGGTAATGTAGTGTCAAGAACACCAACCTGAAAATGCGTTAGACAAATAGGTTGACTGTATAGAGTATGGCTCGTGATAAACACTTCGAGCATCAAACATGTATAATACGCACTAGACTAATGGAAATTCAAATGGTTTCAAATTAGATGCCTATTCAGTTCCAACAATTTTAAAATATTTGGTTATATATCGACTGCGGGAATTACTATAATAAATTCTAAGCTTAATCTGCTTTCCAAATGCTATCCTGATGCTGATAGACAATTTGCAAAGGAACAATTTTGCTGAAAATTACTTTGTCGAAAAAGATTGAAGATTAGTAATCATTGAAATTGCTAGTAAATGATAATCTAGTTCAATCAACTGCAAGATATTTTGGTCGTTCTGGTATGCGGTTTAGAGCAAGAAAATCATATCCACTATGTCACACTGCACAATGCAGTGTTGCTGATTAGGCAGCCGCCTGATCAAGCCAAAACATTATCCCTCACTAAATTATTTAATAACTATTTCATATGACGTTTGGCTGAAAAACGATCTTGAACGAAATTTTGATGATCAAAAATTCAATTAGCATAGTTACAGAACATTCTATCAAATTCTGTGCCTTTTAAATTTGTTCCTTCAAAAAATCGATGTGGGTATGCAAATCAATAATAATATTGATGATCCACTAAATTTCTGTAATAATTTTTTAAATATATTTCTTAGTACGAGACTGTTCTCTCGTTTGTGTTTCATGTTCAACGTGTGTAAATCTTTAGATATTTATTGAATATGAATTTATGCAAATTGGTTGGTTTTTGTTCTTGGTAAAGGTCGCTAGAGTATGAAAATGGCCACTATCATTATTTTCATATTCTAGCGACCTTTACAATCCGCAAGAACAAAACTAATATCTAAAGTTTTACACTCGTTGAACATGAAAAACAAACGAGAGAACAATCTCGTACTGAGAAACATATTCAAAAAATTATTACAGAAATTTAGTGGATCATCATTATTATTATTGAACATTCCTGTCCCTTTGGAACCAAACGTCAATACCAGCACACATTTTGGAGGGCGAAATAAATTAATAACATCAAACACTAATACATACAGATTACAGATTATAGTATGAAGTATGGTTCTGCTTCAATTGCGGAAGAAACATATACAGTCTGCGGAAAACATAAGAGGGTGCCTTTTCCGCCCGACTGTTAATAATGCTCTTGAACCCCTCATTATGGTACACTAATGACAGCTCCAGTCTTCGCAACTGTGTTTCACTAATGGAAAGTCTAGTGTACCGTTTTTTTCCTATCTTTTCCTGGGGAAGTGTCACAACGTCACATCTAATGACATAATTTTTCCGGGGCCATAATCAACTGATGTGCATACTCCTCTACAGCAGCTATCCAGAAAATGAACGTCGCTCGTAGAAAAAGGCTCAGCGAAGTTCGAGTAAGTAATCCATGCCAGTTAATTGAGGCAGACATTGTGTGTATGTTGTTGGTTAAGTTCTCTAATTTTGGCATTTCCTTCCTTTCACATCATGGCCCAGTAATATGCTTGCGTTACCTTCAATGCATCGTGGCACATGGAGCCGCGTGGTGGATTGTAAGATTTTCCAGAAAATCCTAATGTCATCAGATGAAAAATGTACGTGGCTCACACTTTTTGTTAAATAGAAATCCATGAAGGTAAAGGAGCTCAAGCGACTCAAGAATATTTTAGAAACAGTTAAATTTAAGAGCGATGCAGTCCTGCTGCAACCACCTGCTGGTTTGATTATTTTTTATCACCTCTTGCAAAAAAAGACAGGACACTTAGTGGTCCATTCGGGGGCAGAGAGTTTAAACTTTAATATTATATTCCAGTGGAAGTGTCGAAACAAACAAAAGTGTGCGCACAAGATCTCGTGAATTGAAGCTTTGCCACAGCAGCCAGTCTCCAAGTTATCTGCTCCTTGTTGTTTCTGCGACCAGCTCTCGCATTGCTTGGCTAACAAGACCAAACACAGAAGGAAGACGATTCAAAGCCGGATTTTTCCCCCCATTTTTTCGGTTGTACAGAGAATAGGTACTACGAGCCTTTTCCCAGATTTGATGGTTTGCCTTGATGTTTACTCTAAGCGACCATTTTCCCAGCTCCGTCAGTACGGGAAAGTTTGTCCAAGTGGCAAATTTAGGACCAAAGTTTCATTTGTTTCAGTTTTCATAGCTACAGAGAATTGTGCCCAGTGGAAGGAGTTCCTTCCGTTGGCTGTTCGACAAAATAGAGAGTGTTGGAAAGTTTTTTTTTTTGTTGTTGTTTGACGATGTGATAGGAACTGTTTTGGGAAGAGGGTTTGTTTACCTAGTGAACGGTATGGTTTTATACTGACAAACAATGGCACATGAAACAGGTTGGTAGCGAAAATTTCCAGAACGGTATGGATTCTGTCGATGAGGGTGCGGTGAATATTTGATGATGCATTTTTTTAATCATGGCAGTATTAATTTGCTGTAAAAGTATGCCCGGAGTTACTTATCGTAGTAATCGAAAACAAAAGTTGAGGTTGCTGGTTGGAAATTTAAAATTACTTGAGTGATAAATGACAAATAGTAATTATTAAGATTTGTTTGTGCTTCATTTGTGTCATCGTAATTCACTAATAACGCATTTTTACTTGAACTAGAAATGAGCGTTTTTGTTTGCCTTTAAAATCTATGCTGTTTTTGTTACCAGCAATAGTTTACTATTTGGGAGGCCAAAATGTATCATAAAAATATTATATAAATATATATTGACCTCATTTTGCATTCTAATATGAAATATTGTGTAACATTGTTCTTATGCGTCGGCAATAGCATAAGAGTGCCGTGTTTCAACACACTTTGCGTCAATAAAAGAATATCATCGACTCAGTTTTCTATAAAGTGGAGTTACCAATAAGCTCTGAGTAATTAGTAGTTTTAGGAAACTGCGTCGTATATATCACGTGAAATTCCTTAATCTTAGATTTCTACAAAGATTAAGGAAACTTTTGCATTGATTTTGTCTTTGACCGTACGAGTTTTTGTTTTAAAATGAAATTCTCCTTATTTCTTGTCTTGTTCTTGCACTGAGTTCGTTCTTGCGCAGATAATTTAACTCTCTGGAATAACACGTAGTCTTGGGAGGTCCATGGGAAGTAACAAAACACCCAACTTAATGACATATCTATCGTGCGCTGCTCTTTGTACTAAGATCAGGAACAATTGCTATGAAAAACCAAAACTTTCTTGATTAAGCCAATATGGGATGATCAACATCTCCCGGTACTGTCTCGGTTTTGTCCATGGACAAATTCACTAACATTGGGTTTCGATTGCCTATCATCTATTTTAAAGAAATTAAAACCACTCGGAATAAACGAACGATTTATCTTTCGTACCATCAAATGCTACAAAGAAACCGGTTCTTGGAAAATACCTTCCAGACCTGGCCCTAAACGCACTGTCAGACGTTCGGAAGCCATCAAACGAGTAAGAGAGCTAATTCGAGTCAACAATCAGGAGTATTTTGAAAGGCGACCTTGGACTGAATCTATACAAAAAAAAACAACGGGTTCATGGCTTGACTGAAAAGCAGAAGATTGCAAGAGTCAAAAGATGTCGAAAGCTGCTCAAGCAGTACGGCGAATGTGAAATTCTGTTTTCGGACGAAAAAATGTTCCTACTACAGGATCACCTCAACCAGCAAAATGATCGGGTGTATGCAGCACATGCTCCTGATATTCCTCGTAATAAATTAGCTGTTCAAAGGTTCCAGAATGTTTTAAGGGTGATGGTTTGGGGATGTTTCCCTAAACCTCTGAAGGTTTCATTGCTAGTCATTGAAGCTGGTGTTCAAATCAACAGTAAATATTACATCGATAATGTTTTAAAGAACCATTTGTTTCCCTTCGCCAGAAAACACTTCAAGAATGCACCATACTGTTTCCGACAGGACTCTGCATCGTCTGACCAGGCGTTAGCTACACAGGCTTGGTGTGAGGAAAATTTTCCGGATTTTATTTCGTCGAAAAACAGTCCAGGTGAAGAACCTGATTGAATCCTCTCGACCCTTTTTGCATGGGACTACATGCTGGGAAAACTGTTGAATATCAAATGACTAACCATGGAAACATTTAAGAAACGTTTGGTAAAAATATTGAATGACATGACTCAAGATATCGTGCGTGCCAACTGCGACGCTTTGCAACAACGCATTCTTCTCCTTTTTTACCATTTCAAGCTTATTGCTTTCACAATTAGCTTATTGCTTGCTCTCAACTTAGTGTTCTAAATGCACCTCCACAGTTATTTATTGAGAGCTTTCGATGCCAAGTACCATTTTTGCATTAGTATGATTGTGTGGCAAGTACAATCATACGCTATGCCCAGGGAGTCGAGAAATCGAACCCAGCCACCTCCAGCATGGTGTTGCTTTGTAGCTGCGCCTTTACCGACTGAATTAATGGAGGACCCAACAATATCAACAAAGCATGTGACTGGCAATTAAGGCAAAGGGATAAAAAGATTTGAACTGAACTAAACTAAGACAAATGTTAAAGATATACCAAACAGAAAATAAATAGAATTCTTATAACCATATACTTCACTGAAAGAAATTTCCACTCACCCTGTATAAAAATATCAAATATGCTTTCAATTTATTTTCATGAATCTTTTTTTAAAATAAAACATAACATGACTCACCGTACCTAAGAGTGAAGTCCTCCGGCGTTAGATGAACTAAAGTGAACTAACAATCTACCATTAGGCATAAAAGCAGTAAAATCAGTTCAAGTTCAGTAGTGAGTGCCGTTGTGGTATTGATTTTGCTAACTTATGGCTGGTTGCTCGATCGACACGTTTGGTTGAGCGAACCTCGATCCGGTACAAATCCTTTGAAGATTTGATGACTTTTTTCGATTTTCTGTCCCATCTTTGGCCAAGTTGTATGAAACGTTCGTTAAAATGAGATGCTAATAGAAAAAGATTTAATTGGGAAGAACATGCAACCTATTTTTGTGACATCGCGAAAATTTAACTTCGTTAAAAAAATCCGCTTGAACAGTTCGTCAATTAAAGAAAGTGGACACCTGTTTCTCAAAGTAAAATATTTATTTTTGAGCAAATTCATAAATTTGCTTTATATAAATGAAAATCATTATACATATGACCAAATTCACGTGAGTTTGAATATTTACTTTTCATTTCTGAAAAACGCTCGAACTTTTCTCTTGATACCTTCCATTAGATTCTGCACAACTTTCTCCGTACATTTTCGTTGTGCTACAGACCAAATTTTTTTGAAGCAGTCAAGCTTGCTTCTCTTTCAGCTTTCTTAAGGCGCCGCTTAATTATTGCCCAGTATTTTTCGATAGGACAGAGTACAGGGCTGTTTGGGAGATTTTGGCATTTTTCGTCAAAATCGATTTTTTTCCTTCTTGAGCATCTCCAACGTAGCAAAAGCGTAGGGAGCAGATGCCAGATCCCACCAAAACAATGGAGGATCCGTATGCTTGCGGTAGATGGGTAGAAGCCGTTTTTGATGCATTATTTTATGCAATTTTTTTCCGTTGATTGTGCCCGTTGTGAAATATAAAGAACTTTTCAAGCCACATGAGCAAATGTCTTGTCACACCAAAACCTTTTCCCCAAATTTTTCGGTTCGGATGTATCCGATCACTCGGATCGTGCCTGACATCTGTTCTCTGCTCAGCGTTTAAAAATTGCGGCCCCTGTACTGTACTGGTATCCAATTTGACGTACGTCTTGTCGTGCATCAAAATGTACCGGTTCGGCTTTTGGAGGAGAACGTCATACAAGTTCCGTGACCATATTTTCGAAGAAGCTTTCTGTGAATCCGTCATTTTGAGTGCTTTCTGCTTCTTGTAGGCTCTGATATTGTTACGCTTTTTGAATTCTGCCTAGTTGCGGCGCTAATGTCCACATCTTTGGCAATTTCACGAACGGAACACGGTTCATGGGATTTAAAAAGGCGTACCGCTGCCAGCTCCTATTTCTGGTCCGAAGTTTTTTTTGCGCCCCCAACCCCATCTTCCCCCCCCCCCACCACCGGATGATATTCTCCGTTCCTTTTTAACCCCCCCACTCCCCCCCCAAAAAAAAAGGCAAAAATGGATCTCGGTATAGTGTTAAGGACACAACCGGGTAGTCAAGCTTTCAAGAGGAATCCCAACAGTTCAATTCGAGATGTGGCGAAGAAACTGAATCCAACCAAAACTTCCGTGCAAGATGCGAAAAAACTGGAAGTTTTTTTTGTGTCCAGATTTCAGTAAATCTTCAAGACAACACGTTTTCCAAACTTCTTAACAATCTCAAAAAGTGCAGATTTAGTGCACTTCACGCTTTTTGCCAATTCTCGAAACGACAACTATTCGGAAACCCATCGTTCAAAATTTCTCACTTTTTTTCGATTTTTCATGTGAGTTGCCAAATTCAACAATGTTTTTACACACTGAGTGAAAATTCACATTTTTTCGTTAAGTTTTAACACTAAAAAGGTGTCCACTTTCTCTAATGAATAGTCCTTATTCAAGCCAAGCAATATTGAAACTACTTTTTCTAACAAATAAACACTCACCATCACACTTTGGGAGAGGCCACAGCAGCACCCTTACTGGTGATACAAGTAGGTTTAAATCGGCTCCCTAGCATTATTAAAAATTACCTTGTCTTTTCAAAAAAAAACTCAAACTTCATGAGTGGCCTTAACAGCTTTCTTTCTGATGGTTTAAATCGGTCCAAATCCCTTCTTAAACGTTTTTCAATATCCTTACCAATGAATATCTTCCATCACATATCTTGTGAGAGACTCCATCAACACCCTTACTATTGACATGAATCGGAATAAATCGATCACTAGTTTTTACGCATTGAGGATGTATGTTAGTCCCAAGCAAGGTTACTGATATCCGCCTCGTACAACTCGAATTATGTCATCTATTACAAACGCATTCGTAGGAGGAAATCAATGCAAGCAAACCCGAGTTAACCGAAGCATTTTCGCGGCGGGACAGTTTGACTCAATTTTGCGTCTTTTTTGACTCACTTTCGTCAGAAGTGGAGTAATTTATACATGAGTAAATGTGACTGGGGTTGACAAGTTGACATATCTAAGACACCGACTTAAATCAGGTCGATGTCAATCCCAGTCACATTTACTCATATATGAGTGACTCCACTTTTGACGAAAGTGAGTCACAAACGATTCAAAATTGAGTCAAATTGTCCCGCCGTGTTCTGAAGCGAAATGCAAAGATCTGTGAGCGAATAATGAGCGAGCTGTTTGTTTACTATTCTTGCTTTACTCCATTCACACTTCATCCACCAGTATCGTTCGTAACGACCAATGCGATCGAACAATAAGTGGATGCGAAGCGAGTAAGGCAATGCGAGTGAGACGATCCGAGTGATCTCTCTGCTCTCCCAAACAACATCATCATAGATCGTTACGCCGCGTATGGGAGAATACCAAAATAACAATCATAATGCCGGCCCCGGTGGTGTAGTGGTAAGCGTGACTGCTACTTGGTACCCCAGTGGGTTCAATCCCAGTCGAGATCGTTGATTTTTCTAAGGCAAAAAAAATCTGGCCACGTCTTCCTTCGGAAGGGAAGTAAAGCCGTTTGTCCCAGCTCATGTGTTGACGAGTGCGATATGTAGGGTCCAGGTGGTGGAGTTGCCTTCCTGGCGTCGGTGGTTGTCATCACGTTGTGAGGAAATAAGCCGACGGAAAATAAACGAATAATAAAAAAAAATACAATCATAATGTCTACAACCTGCAAATACAACCATTATGGTGAATTCGATTAAACCTTACTGGTGGGGATCAGTATTTACATCACTTTACCGAGATGGATATTAGTTCAAACTGGCGTTGTATGCTAAAAATAAACACAAGGATTGAGATAGTTTCTCCGCTCTCCCAGGCATTTAGCAGTGTGAACAGATATTTCGTAAGAACCACATCAAAAAGCTACTGGTAGTATGTGAGCATGATCAAACACACATTCTTTTGCCAGTCAAGGTGGCGGATTCGTTCCAGCCTTGACCTACCCCGCATTGTGTGCTTGCTTCGAAATACTGCTTTACAAATGCCCTACGCTCAATTTCAAAATACTAGGGGAAAGTGCTCTAATGTAGGTCTATGGATCTAGAGTTCGGCCTACCAATAGAATTTGCCTGTCCTTAAATGTTTCCCATATTGATATATCAACGAGGCAATATTACTGTATATTTATGATTTTAAGGATAAAACAGGTGAAAACATATTTACCTCGAGCTTTAAGCATAGGCCGAATTCTAAATCCATAGACCCACATTAGAGCACATTACTCTACTATTCAATTTTCACAACCTGCCGTGCTCTAACGGATTTATCAATACTTTCTTTTCACATCTTTGTTCTAACAAAAAAATACTGTCCACTTCTGAAGCCTCGTGGTGATGAGAAATTATTTCCTTCTTAAACAACATCCCGAATCTATGAAAACAAACACTGGGAAACAAAATTTTATGGGTGGAGTGAAAACAAAGGTGCGGGCATCCGGGATGGGAGTTAAAATTGAATAAAACAAACGGTTTAATCAGCGGCTCGATAGTCATGAAGAAAATGAATATATTTTTAGGCTCAGGAAGTACTAGCACACCGGTCTTAAGTTCGGTCTCAAGCTTAATGATACGCCCCTAATAACGTAACTCACACCAACACACCCTCAAAATAACATAGCGAATCAAAACAAATACAAAGATACTTGTACCAAAAGGTACACAGCTCGAAAAAGTAGTGTGAGTTTCTGTTCAATATCATGCACATAAATGGAGCGTCGCAAAACATAAAATACTACATCATACATCGTGTAATGTTCTGGAACATTGCATACATTGCGGATTATATTGTATGCAAAAGCTCTTCTTTGTTAGAACTGTTTCATGCAATTGGCTGCTTCGTGTGGAATGTAATAAAATTTTGCGTGCTCTGATATTTACATCACAATGAAGCTTCAGATTTTTTTTCTGTGTAAGAAAGAAAAGAGGAAAGACAACTATATTCTACAAAGGAAACATTTAAAATCACGTTTTTTATTTTTTTTTTTTTTTTTATTTTTGGGAAAAAATATGTGTTTAACTTTTTTATCGAATACACCCTTTAACAAAGCTTTGGTATTGGTTTGATTTTCTACGAACACGTATGAAAAAGTGGTTGTATATTTTTCAAATGGTGTAACCAAACAAAAACCAAAGCAAAACTAAGCACATAACATTAATATTGTTCCAGCTCAATTACTTTGTGAGTTAAGCACAACTAGCTAACAATTTCGGGTGCTATTATACCAAGAAGGAAAGAGGATGAGATCAAAATGTTTGGCTTTCCCTTAGTAATTTCTATAGAAACTTCAAAAGGCCAGTTCAGTTTGAGTTCACCACCAATTGAGCTCAAATTTTAAGAGAAGAGTCAGGACTCGATTTGGAATCGATAAAGAAGAGATACATAAAAGCACCCTACTACATATAAATAATATTTAACCAGCATACTTACAGTGTTGGACATAATATATGCTACTTTTATCTTACATTATTTAATAACGTAACTTAACTTTAAAATACCATTGACGAAATGAAGTAGCATGCTACAATTGATGACTCATGAGTCTAGCATAATTCTACAGGTTTGCTGGAGTAATCTAGTATTCAGTGACAGCACGCCGCTAAAATTTTGTTGATAATTGTCAATTTGTATGCAACTTTCTGATTTCGCTTGCTCTTCAGTGATTAAGTGTTAATAACCTTGCAGAAAAGTTTCATTTTATAGTAAAACTCTTGTTTACTGTATATTTCAGTGACAACAAGGTAAGAGTTGCGCTACCCAACAAACCTCATTGTCGAATGACCGCTTGTTCAAAAAAAAATTCGAGAAATTATCAAGCTTTCTAGAAGAAAAAGCTGAACAACTTCTCCAAATTGGTTTGAACTAACAGTTATTCAGCATTGATGTTTGTTGGGAACTTTGAAAGAAAATAATCGAAGATTACGTAGACGGAACGTTACAAAAAAAAACATTTGTGACAAATTCAACTTGAAAAAACCGACCATATCCATACTGTGTTCCAAGTTACGCTCAATCAGAAAATTTGCCGCGGGTTACCGAGGAGAAAAACCACATTCCACGACGTCAAGAGACGACTCGATGATTGCAAGAAGCATCAAAAAAGATCTTTTCAACTCGTTTTTTAAGATCCAAAAAGAATTACAGCTGCCTGTGTCGGACCGGACAATCAGGCGTTGTGCCGTTGGAGCCCGATTATTTTCCCGGAGTCCTCTGAAGAAGCCTCTGATATCGGTGAAAACCCAAACGAAACGGTTCCTGTTTGCTCGATATCACATAACCCGGAGTATGAGGAAATGGCGATCGGTACTGTTCAGTGATGAGTCGAATTTGAATCACATTGGAAGCGACGGATGGGCCGTGTACGGCGACCAATTGGAAAACGCTTGGATTCACAATACTGCCAGGATTTTTTTCCGCGAACGGTCTGGGTCCGATTTATCGAATTGATGGTATTATGGATCGTTTCATGTACAATGGCATTCTCAAAGATGGTATGCTACCGTATGCAGAGTGCAATATGCCAATAAAATAGATATTCCCACAAGATAACGACTCCAAACGCACCTCCAAAGTCGCTAAACAGTGGTTTAAGGATAATATTGTAATAGTTATAGATTGGCCACCGTTGTCTTCAGGTATCAACCCGATCGAGAGCCTTCTGGAGATCGTAAATCAAAAAATCAATCGCGAAAATATCGATCACCTGTTTGAGTAAATCCAAGAAGCTTGGGCATAGATCCTACAAAGCATTATTGACAACCTGATCCACTCCGTGCTTCAACGGTAAAGGTTGTAATCAATCGACAATAATGGATGCACAACATATATTGAAAGCCGATGACAATCTGGTGGGCACTATACAAAGTTGCATTTGTTTTGTCCAGGAGGATAATTTTTTGTTTTGTTCATTTGATTGTAATATCACTGTTAGTGCATAAATTCTGTTTTTTTTTTCGACACAATAACAATGAACTATGTTTATTTTGATCACCTGCATGCTTTTTTCTATTTGTAAATATTCCACAAATATTTAATGTACAACTTTATAATCCTCTTTGGTTGGTTGCATATGTTTTGTTCAATACGCACTGTACTTCACATTCAATAGGTTAGCTAATCGTGTGAAAAATTGTGTAACACCATAAGTGTCGTCGTACTATGTCAAATCTGGCAGCTCTATTCCACAATAATTATTCGATTTAAAATTTCAATGCAAAATTATTTGTTATTTTACAATTTGGAACTATTTTCAAACAAATAATAAGGCTTTTTGTCATTTTGCATATTTTTGTCATTTTGCATATTTCCAACATAAAACTAAGTATAAAGAGCCGGACTTCAGACACTAATTTCATTAGCATTTAAAAGCCGAATAACTAACAATTTCAAAAGACAACATAAAGTCCAATCAATTAAATATTAAAACTCTTCCAGAAAAAAAAATACTCTCCACCGTGGCGGTGCGTTGGTGTCAAATGAGGCGGTGAAATGATCCAGCGCCAAAGAAAGGCTCCGCTGGGTTGTGGCAGCTTTAACGCATAAAGATGGCAGAAGCGAGCTAGGAATCAAAATGTGTGCAATCTGTTGATCTGTTCCTAATAGAACAACATACTGATTTTATTAAAAAGACGGTAAGGGGTGAGTTGGGAGGGACGAAATTGAGTACGGTGTCGGTGTGACTTGAAATGGTTGCTCTGCTTCAACTCGCACCAGCACAAGCTACTGAATATTTGAGATGGCACCGATGGTTTGCCGTTCGTGAAGAAAATTTGGTTGAACAGCGAATACGCAGAATGCTGAGGCGGAAACGGCACTGAGCTGGTGAATTTTCCTTATTCGATATTATTTTCCATTTTCGCTATGACCGATGAAGTTATTATTACCTGGAAGTCGTTTAAGGATTTATATTTCTAACGAGCTTAGAGGTTTTTCTTCTTCTTCTTTTTCCTTTCGGCAATCTTTGTGTGAACCTGTGTTACTGGTTTTAAATCATCTGCTTCGCTTATGATTTATAAAAGCCTTATCTACCATGCCTTTCCCCCTATTCAATATACACAAGTGTTTGCGCTCCGAAGAAAGCAGTAGATCTCTGGATGTGTTTGGTTCTTAGCAGTTTTCCTGCTTATCTCGAGTAGGCGCTATAAAATTTCGCAGCAAGTGTTTTTCTCCACAGAGGGTGGGTTCAGATCGCAAGCTATTTATGTGTCTTGGTTATTTTATTGTTTTTTCTTAATCACTTTGTTCCCGAAAATAGCGCCTTTGTTGTGCCGTTTTCTGCTGCTAATTGTATTTTTCTTGGCGGAGAGCGGAAAGGGTTGCTCATTTTGAATTGTTTGTTTTGCTCTCAAATTTAAAAAGCTGAAAGGACGTTTTTTTATTCGAAAACAAAAATGTTTGGAAAAAGGTGAATGCAATAATAAATAAGTCGAAAATATTATAAATAAATAACAATAAATATGTCATTAGTTGTTCAGGCCTCTATATAACTAATTAATATTGTTAACAATTGTGAATATAGACCTCAACATGCAGTAAAAAGGCAACCTTTCAATTGAACAGAATGAACAACCCCATCCCAGATAGACTGGTTTTAATCCAGCACTTTTTCATTTGGTGCTTTTAATACTCTGGCATTGTGCTCACTGGATACTTGTATATTGTTAATTTTGCCGTGTAGTTCTGTTGTGCTAAAATTTATTTATCTACACTATTGCTGACTTTTGTGCCTACTTTTCATGTTTTATGTTTTCTACCATATTCCGGCGACACTAAATACTATTCTGCCCACTTAATCCAAGACCCATCTGGCGTTCTTAAAAGATTATCCTCATGATGTTACCTAATACTCTACATTGCATCTATGTCGTTCCTTTTATGGTGCAGCTTTAATCACCCTATACATAATTCATTACTTCCCTTCTATAGCAAAAAGCATATTAACTGATGGTGCCTTCATATTCCAAGTAAACATATCGTTGTGCACGCCTCTGTTCTTAATCACCATACATAAATCGCCAACTGATTGTTAAAACTATTTGGTTAATAAATAGAACTGATCTGCTTTTAGTTAATGTACCGAGTCTTGCTACCGATGATTAGATGTCAAGCTCGAAAAACAGATCAATTATTTGTAGTTAGGTGGTGGGAGTTTCCGGTGTAGACGATAGATTGTTATCAGACGTGGACAATGGCCGGCAAAGGCCGATGCGCGCCGTTCCCAAAGGTATTCCTTTCAATATACTCACCGCTTGGTCCAGCGTGGCACCTTGAAGACTATGCTCGTTGACCGACACGAGCCGATCACCAGGGAAGATAAAACTGGTAGCTTCGGCTGATCCGCCCGGAATCAACCCACGAACAACAATGACTGTTCCTTCGGTATCCAGTGGATCTTGGTAGTCCAAGATCGAGAAACCGAAACCACGTTCCGTTTTTTCGATGCTGCAATAAATTATCTCGTTGGTCCACAGCGCCAGGCCAGATACTTGTTCGACGGACTTGGATCGTTGTTGATCCGTCAAGGTAGCTGTGCTGGATGTATATAACGAACTTTCCGACTGCGCTTTCGTAAGAATACCTTGCAAACTCTGTAGGCTTTGCAGTCCACCGGCGAGCAGACTACGTGCTTCGAATGCTTCTGCATTTTGAGATGTATTAATCACAGTAGGGGCCGATGAACCACGTGCACAGATTACTCGCACTTTTGAGGGTAATTCTTTAAGAATCTTAACAACTTCGATATGTTTCAAACCCTGCAGACGATGTTCGTTCACTTGCAGCAATTCGTCTCCAGGCTTCAACGTTCCATTTCGTCCCACTGGACCATCTTCCAAGATCGATCGTATGTAGTGATGAGGACGAACCTCCACCCCACCTTCCACTTCCACCGTGCCTTCCAAACTGATGCCCAATCCCGATAACTTCTGAATATCAGCAAATATAACCTGACTGTTACCCATCTGTCGTTGCCACAATTCAATCACTGGATCGATTTCCACTATAGGCGTAACTAGCTGAGAAGCACTTCGAACTTCTTCACCGTGGTAGTCAAACACTAGCTCCAGATCTTCTCTAAGTGGTGTTGTGTTAGCCGATGCCGCCATCGCAGCCACAACAGCACCATTTTCATATAAACCATTTTCACTGCAGTCACCATTTTCCAGCAGAAACACATTTGAATCGAACGTGGTCGCCGATTCCATTTCCGGATCAATTCCACACTCTCCACACTCGGTTACCATTGAATCCGCGTCCGATTTAGCCGCACATATAGACAATGTCGTGACCGATGGGGACTGTATCATGGAACACCTTTGATTACACTGTGATAACTGAGAATTGCTGGTGGCTACAGCGTTTGCAGAACTTGTATCGATCAGAGCCACCTGCAGATGTTCGTATTTTCTGCCTCGTAGGAATCTCTCTAGGGTTAATTTCACAGCAATATCCGTATTTCGCAAAATTTCCACCGCTTGATGATTTGTAACCCGACTGAGAGATTTGCCATCTACAGCCACGATACGATCGTTAATCTGGATCATCCCACTCATCTCCGCAGCACTTCCCTCGATTATACTCTTCACAAAAATTCCCGAAAGATCTTCCTCTTCACAAACGTAACCAGCCACCGTTATTCCCAATCCGTACACATTTTTTCTTAGCTCCACCTCATAGGTTTCCGTTTCGGGAGTCTCCGGAAGATCCATGTAATCCTGCGGATCTGGTGGTGGCAGTGGCGGTGGAAGAACCGCTTCCAAAAATGGTTGACTAAGCACTTGTGGAATCGAAATCGACGAAGGAGAAATTAATGCTAGGCTATTATTATCGATATTTATTGTATTGTTCACGGCGACAACCTCTATATGGGTCGGACAAAGCTCTTCGGATTCCTCAACAGGAGACTGCAGAAATGCTCCGGATGTATAGCCGGCCGTCTGCAGCAGAGTCCGGTCGAGTTCCTCTGGATCGGTGAGCATTTTAGTAGGAATAATCGGTGCATGGCTGGCTAAGGCTTGATAATCTGGAGAGGTAGGTTCCACTGGCCGAGCCACTATCAACCGTACCTGTTGGCCAGATTGTCGTAACACCGTTGCCACCTGCTCCGAACTGAAACCGCGCAGGTTAACGTCGCCAATTTGGAGCACGTGGTCACCGCTCTGCAGTCGACCATCGCGCTCGGCCACCGATCCGGGAATCAACGCTTTGATGACCACACCCGTGCTGCGGCCCCCAACGAGCATAAATCCGAGCCCGTTGCCATCGTTGACGAGATCGATTATCTCCACCTGGGACCACTCAGTGCTTAGGACCATGACGCCAGCAAACACCGCACTGTGTTGATATGAATTTGCATAATCACTGCCACAAGAGGGCGTAGTAGTTTTGAATTTCAACAGCCTGTCAAATGAGAAGAAAATGAACACATGTTAGTAACCAAAATCGACTTATATATTTTATAATAAGCATTAAATAAATTAATTATTGTTTATTAAATATTTATTAGTAGATAAGATTATAAATGCGGTATGGGTTTTTGCGTTAAACTGAATGGGTGCTTTCTAGCTATCTGATGAGTAAAATACTTTATTAGTCAGAATGAAGTGATTTAGTTTCTCAGTTATTTTAAATAAAGTATAAGCATAGCATATTGAATTTCTTATTTATAAATCCCACATGGTCGTGAAGTTTTAAGCGTGGGTGCCTCTCACCCCAGTCGGTATCAATTCCAGTCGGCGCCGTTGGGATTTTCTGAGACGTGTTCTTTCGGGAAGGGAAGTACAAATTTCGACCCGGTCCATGTGTTTATGGGTTCGATATTTAGGGTCCAGGTCGTCTTCCTGGACAAACGTCAAACGTAGCTGATGACATCAATATAATTTGAACGTGTAAATTCTTGTGATTTTCACCTTATAGATGCATGGTGCCTTGGGGGAATTTTGTGGGAAGGGCAAGGGCTACCTCGCGGTGGTCTAATTAATTCAGGATTGAAAAATGTTTGTGTTCATTGGTTCCAACGTGGTATATGTTGAGATCCTGATCATATGGAAAGTATTGTATAAGTATTGTCTTGAGAAACGGAATTAGCTCACTACGCGGCGCTATTTTACATATAAATATATTGTACAAGCTGTATCTCGAGAACCTGACCATCTAGTAAGATGCCGTCTTGGACAAAGTTGTACAGGTGGCCACCTGGAGGCCATGTGTTGATGTCTGATGCCGTTTGGGAGTCCCAGATGGCTGCTTCCGGTTTAAGAAAAACTGGCAATTACTGTCAAAAACCCTGCACAATGTATATTTTTGGATCGGAAACGGCATTTAAAGGCGGAAAATTGTTGTCTGACGCCATTTTAGAATTGAATATGGCGGCTTTTGTTGCGTCAAAACTGATAAATACTGTCAAATACCTTGCAATATGACAATTTTTGGATCAGGAACGGTTAATTAAGGCTAGAAATCAAGCATATTGAATAATGTTGTCTTTGAAAAAGCTGTTCAGAAGTACAAGTGGTCTGGATTTATGAATGAATGTTTCGGCTTTTTTTCGGGCTCTTATTTTAATCAACGATTTACCGTAATAAAATATTTGAAGATTGCTAAGGGCTAACATATTGTCCAGGTTCTTTCTTCTGCAATAACATACAAGCTCACATAAGTATCATTGTACGTTTTTATTAATATATTTTTTTCTAACTTTACGAATGTGGCATTTAATAAAAATTTAACTGAAATCCTACTTAATGGAATCGGCTTAATCCACTGATTTTTAGACATGCTTTTTAAATCCAGCACTATCATCGGTGTGTTGATGAACTCCAATATTTCCATTGGATTGAGCCATCAATTTTGAGGTCTGGCACCTTGCGTTGTCTTACTTTCGTATTTCCATTGTTTGCTTCGTTCCTTATCTTAATCGTACTCTGAGAACAAATCATCGCGATCAGTATGCGTTTTCCGAACGATGCATAGTTTGGACGACCAATTCGGAAAACGCATACCACGCGGCTCACTACTGCTAATACAATGTCTTTCACTGTTTTCTGTTAGCACCGTATCTGTTCAAGCTGGTATAAAATATGACGGGGTCCTTAAATCCAACAGTGTTCCAGTCTTTAGACGTGGTTGGCGATCCAAAAACTAATCATATTTTGGTTTTTTGTTTACAGTATTTCCCATTTTTTCGGCTCAAGAAGCACCAAAATAGCATCGGACATTGAACACCACCCAGCAGTATATCTTTCTTTTATGAAGCAGAAGTTACCATCTTGGATTCCAAAATGGCGTCATACATCGATTTCCAGCCTTTATACGCCGTTCCGGATCCCACAGAATGCATATTGAAGGATATTTGACAGTATTTACAAGTTGTTCTGTAACATAAGCCGCCATTTTGGATTCCGGAATGGTGTCAAACATCAATTTACAATTTCTTTTTTTTTTTTAACCCTTAAACCCTAAACTTTTGCGAGCGTATTAGTAGAACGATTGTTAAGGCTCGAACGCAGTGATAGCGGAAGCAGAACGGCAACGGCAGCGGAAGAGCCCAATCTGACTAAATCAGCTAGTCGAATAAAAAACTGATTAGATCCAAGTTGACATATCGGCGTCATTTGTGACATCCCTTCCTCCCCCCCCCCCCCCCCCCGGGGGGGGGGGGGCAAACAAAAAAAAATAGAAGAACCAAAAAAAAAAAAAAACAAGGGGGGGGGATGTGGTTACAAAAATCACTTTTTGCGTGACATAATTAATGGATGTTCCCTAATTGAAAAACTAGGAAAATTTCAGATAACACTTCACTTGATCACTTTTACTGAAAAAATTAAAAACTGAAACACTTTTTTAAACTATCACTAGTAAACGCGAGCAAATTCCGTTAAATTCCACTACAGATAGCTTGTCTTTTGACAGATAGGCTTATTTCGTCTGCGACTTACAGATTTCTTCAGTTCGAGTGCTCGCGAATTTGCTCGCGTTTACTAGTGATAGTTTGAAAAAGTGTTTCAGTTTTTTATTTCAAGTGAATCAAGTGAAGTGTTAATTTAAATTTTCCTAGTTTTTCAATCAATTTACAGTCTACGCCGTATTGCAGGGTATTTGACAGTATTTCTCTCTTTTTACGCAACAACGGGCCACCATCTAGAGTTTCAAAATGGCGTAAGACAACGAGTTTCCATCTTTATAAGCCGTTCCCGTTCCAAAAATATCCATTTTGCAGTAATTCTCAGTTTTTCTAAAACCGGAAGCCATCATCTGGAATCAGGCTTCCAAATGGCCACTTGAACAACTTTGGTCAAGATGGCATCTTCCGAGATGGCCAGGATCTCGAGATACTGCTTGTACCGGTCAAGCTGTATCTGGAGATCCTGTATAAAGGTTCGAAAACTTGGTCGACTTAAATATGACGTGGTTTTTTTAATCGTGCATTAAAAAACTTGAACACCCCTCATTTTGTAGATGTAAGCATACGGAAGGTTGTCTTTATTTTGTTTTTGCCATTTTCTATTTAGTTGTCAAAATGGCGCCGAAGCAAGAAGAGCAGCGTATCAATGTTTTGCACGCGCATAAGCTAAATCCAAATTATTCCTATGCCGACTTGGCAAAATCACTTAATATTGCCAAATCAACCGTGACGATAGAAGTGTTAGGCCTGGCGCCCACTGATGTGGCGGAGGTGCGGCATCTGCTAGCATGTCAAAACACCTTGTCGACGTTAACCTCACGCCACAAGACAGTGACTCGATATTTTGACATGGTATGTGATACCACACCTCCGCCACATCAGTGGGCGCCTCGACTTAAAGAAGTGTTCGGAGAACGTCTGATGACTCTAAAATGTAATATTTTTTGATAATATGCAAAGGTTGTTTAGGATGTATCACGAATATTTCATTCAAACACTGACTATTTTATTGCAAAATTAAATTGGTCGTCCTGAACATGACGAGGGTTATGATACGCCTAACAAATTAATTTAAATTTTCGGTTTATATGGCCAGCAGGGCACCATCATGTGCTGAATTCAATTCGGATAGTAGTTTATTTAACTCCTCGTCGCTGTGAATGGCCGTCGGCAAGATAGTTGGGATGATTATATTAATCTAGTTGTCACAAACATCGTTTTGCGCTGGGATGTGCCCGGCTCCAGTAAGGCTTCGGAAGTGGATGCCGCCCGCGTGGATTATTGATGTTTACGACCCATTGCCACGGCAAAAGGTCGAGCGGGAAAACTTAAAAAACTTTCCAGCGCTTCTTTCTGGTTTGTAGATGAGGAAGCGCAGGTGATAATAAGCGAGCCAGACGCGCAATCGCAAGAAAACGGATGAGATAAAGAAAAACTGAGAAAAAATCTTCGTATCGAGAGAGCGAAAAACACAACCGTACGGGGGGTCGCTCAATCGAACTTGAATATTCCAATGAAAACATTTTGGTTCAAATCGTAAGCCTTATACTGGTGTTGATAGGATTTCCTTCAAAGAAGAGAGGCACACACATGCAGTACGAAGCAAAGTTTATAAGAGGGGACGGGCTTCAGTTATAAAACCAGACACCAGCAACAAAGCAAAATAATTTTGCAGCTGAGGGGTGTGGTTATTGCTGTATTAACATGAAATGAAACGAAAAGAAATAAAAAGAAGAAGACAATTGGAACCATTTGTTACCCGTTTTTGAGGACCCGAAAAGGGAAAACCATATTTTCAACCTGTTCATATGCAGATTTGTATGGGAGCAAAAGTAAGTATTTTTTAATGTAAAAAATTGAACTACTTATACTAATAGCACTTGATTGAAATTTTACTGATCAAATGGTGTATAAATTAAGTCACTCTGTTAAGTCAAACAAGAGTTATTAACGTTCAAAAACCTTTCACTTTTGCGTAACGCTCTCATTTTTCAAAATTTTGAAATGACACCCGGTATAGAAAAGAGAAACGTAGTCCTACGTTCTAAATGTGGCAATTGAGGACTGCCTTAATAATATCAAAGCAGCCATCAGCTGAGAACGTCGTCGGATATGTGGAACAGAAACTATGGAACGATTGTTTCGACGTTAAAGTCGTCATTGGCGACATTGATGCTCAGGTACGACGGGTGGCAATGTACATACCGGTTATTGCGCCGAACAGCCTGCATGCCACATCGAACGATAACGGTCAGTGAAGCGTAAACTTTGCGGCCTCCCGTGGTTTAGTAGTCCAAATGACCTTCTCTTCCCGCAAAGACTTGAAGATACTTGGAGATCACCCGACCAAGGAATAGGGAATCAAAGCGACCATGTTCTAATCGACGGTGAATTCTTCTCCGATATCATCATCGTTTGCACCTACTGCAGTGCGAATATAGACTCGGACCACTACCCAGTTGTATGTATACGTTCAAAACTCGAAATGTGCAGGGACTGGGACGGTATCCTTATCACAGATGAGTGTGAGGTGATCGAAAGGCGGAATTCGTAGCTCCTGAACGGCAATTATACAGCTAATGAAGGTGTTACGGTAATAAATCAAGAAATACGCGCAGAAGATGACAACTTTCCGACTCCAGCCCTCCAGAAAGTTGAGAAGGTAATTGATCGGTTAAAAAACGACAAAGCTGCTGGTGTTAACCAACCAACTTCCAAGCGAGCTATTAAAATACGGTGATGAAGCACTGGCAAGGGCGCTGCACTGAGTAAATACCAAGATTTGGGAGTTGCATTTACCGGAGGATTGGCTGCAAGGCGAGATGAAAGGTATCGTGTGTCCCATCTTTAAAAAATGGCGACAAGCTGGATTGCAGCAACTATTGTGCAATGACTCCACTGAGCGTCACCTACAAGTTCACGCAGAAAAAAAAAACGGTAATAACAATCATATTCTAGGTAAATCCAAACATAAACTTAGTTTATTCTGGCTGGAAAAATAAACTTGCTCTATTTCAAATATATTCTATGTTCAAAATCAAGTGACATCGATGTTTGAAACAAAAATCTTGTTATGTTTATTTTGAACATTTTAATTATAAGAACAAACGTATAAATTTTGGATTTTAATGGTTGCGTTCTAAATTTATTTAGTTTATTCTATGAGTCTGGGTCATCTGTATTCTGGATTTGGCTTGAATGCTAACAGATTCTAGGTTCAAGGAGTTTGCTCAGAGTTCCACTACTGGAATCGAGCAAATAACCTAACAGGTTGGCTGATAAGTCCCCGGTCTGACACATATATGGCGTCGCTAGTATTGAATGCATATTATTTTTATATAGTACCAACCTTCAAATGATTCGTGTCAAAATTTGACGTCTGTAAGTCAATTAGTTTGTGAGATAGAGCGTCTTTTGTGAAGCAACTTTTGTTATTGTGAAAAAAATGGAAAAAAAGGAATTTCGTGTTTTGATAAAATACTGTTTTCTGAAGGGAAAAAATACAGTGGAAGCCAAAAGTTGGCTTGATAATGAGTTTCCGGACTCTGCCCCAGGGAAATCAACAATAATTGATTGGTATGCAAAATTCAAGCGTGGTGAAATGAGCACGGAGGACGGTGAACGCAGTGGACGCCCGAAAGAGGTGGTTACCGACGAAAACATCAAAAAAATCCACAAAATGATTTTGAATGACCGTAAAATGAAGTTGATCGAGATAGCAGAGGCCTTAAAGATATCAAAGGAACGTGTTGGTCATATCATTCATCAATATTTGGATATGCGGAAGCTCTGTGCAAAATGGGTGCCGCGCGAGCTCACATTTGACCAAAAACACCAACGTGTTGATGATTCTGAGCGGTGTTTGCAGCTGTTAACTCGTAATACACCCGAGTTTTTGCGTCGATATGTGACAATGGATGAAACATGGCTCCATCACTACACTCCTGAGTCCAATTGACAGTCGGCTGAGTGGACAGCGACCGGTGAACCGGCTCCGAAGCGTGGAAAGACTCAAAAGTCCGCTGGCAAAGTAATGGCCTCTGTTTTTTGGGATGCGCATGGAATAATTTTTATCGATTATCTTGAGAAGGGAAAAACCATCAACAGTGACTATTATATGGCGTTATTGGAGCGTTTGAAGGTTGAAATCGCGGCAAAACGGCCCCATATGAAGAAGAAAAAAGTGTTGTTCCACCAAGACAACGCACCGTGCCACAAGTCATTGAGAACGATGGCAAAAATTCATGAATTGGGCTTCGAATTGCTTCCCCACCCACCGTATTCTCCAGATCTGCCCCCCAGCGACTTTTTCTTGTTCTCAGACCTCAAAAGGATGCTCGCAGGGAAAAAATTTGGCTGCAATGAAGAGGTGATCGCCGAAACTGAGGCCTATTTTGAGGCAAAACCGAAGGAGTACTACCAAAATGGTATCAAAAAATTGGAAGGTCGTTATAATCGTTGTATCGCTCTTGAAGGGAACTATGTTGAATAATAAAAACGAATTTTGACAAAAAAATGTGTTTTTCTTTGTTAGACCGGGGACTTATCAGCCAACCTGTTACCAATAAATATGACGATTGGCTCATGTTGCAAGCGTCGAAACTTTGCCTCGGCCTCAAGTTCTGGAGAGGGAAGTACACGCTTAAATTTACCTAACAATGCCCTGCATTTGATTCAAAAATTGTTATTTTCCTTCAACTCTTTTACTTTCCATCTTTTTTTTCGTGCCCATTTTTTATTTTAATGGGATTTGTTCCTGTTGTTCTCCAATTCAAGCCCCGTCTGTCCTAATTGCAAAAGGTTTGTGAGGCGTCCACGGGGTTGGGGGCCCCCCGCACGATTTACCCGCCGGCAAATGCTGTAGAAATGTCGCGAATATAACGATTTCAAATCAGTTTGCGACACAATCGATTGAGACCAGCTATGGCAGATTATGCACGAACATGAACTTCGAGAAAAACTGACCTGGTTGGTCAAGACAACGATGGATTGAGTGATGTGTGTTGTGTTTGCTATTGAACATTGTAATGGGGGATGTGATTTGAAGAGCAGGTATAGACACGAGTGATACGCCATTGATATCGCAACTTTGAGACAATGGTGGGAATCAGACTTAAGACTGAAGCTAGTAAGACTAAGGCATTAAAGATAAAATGCAAGAGGCGGTAGACGAATATTTAGGTGTATCTGGCCTCATTGCTGCCCGCCAAAAATGACACCAACAGAGAGATACAAAGGCGCATCATGGCTGGCAATCGTGCTTAAAGACTGTATTCGATGAAATTTGGACACACAAAATAGGTCACCAAAAATTTTCCTTGAGCCCGATTCTTTTCAAACTTTCTGGAAATAAAGTACTACTAAATGGTTAAGTTTTGACATCATTGGTTTATTGAACCTCTTCTCCCAACCCAAATGCCCGCACCTTTGCCTTGACCCCTTTCATCAAATTGTGGGCAATGATAGGACCGACTTGCTTACTTACTTTTAACCACACTTTCTTTAGTTCAAGTTCATTTTCTATCAGTTTTGGAGTTTTAACGAGCTTTGCCTTCATGATTGCCCAAAAAATTTCAATTGGGCGTAGT
Organism: Aedes koreicus; assembly: GCA_024533555.2. Taxonomy (NCBI): domain Eukaryota; kingdom Metazoa; phylum Arthropoda; class Insecta; order Diptera; family Culicidae; genus Aedes; species Aedes koreicus. The sequence continues at coordinate 284,089 of JAHHFK020004778.1, read as the reverse complement.
TCCGGAGTGTTTGGAGGGTTGGCGTCTTTTCGTACAAAAACTACATTATTATCTTTGTACCAGTCTAAGCCGGGCCGGGTAGGTCTCATCGTCCATCACAATGCAGAACGGTTTTGTGAGCCACTCCCTGTACAGTTTTCTTGCACGAGTTTTGGCCACCGATTTCTGTTTATCGCTCCGGTTCGGTGCCTTCTGGACCTTGTACACATGTAATCCAGAACGTTTCATTGTTTTCTGCACAAAACAAACTGAAACTTTCGCCTTTTTCGCAATATCCCTGATCGAAATGTTGGGATAACGCTTAAATTGGTTCAATACCATCCTGGCCTTCTCCGGATTTGATGTGCCACTTTTTTTGCGACTACCATTTTTCCGCTTGGTTGTCTTACGGTCCTTGAACGTTTTGATCACATGAGATACGGTTGAATGTACGATTCCGAACTGTTTTCCGATCCATCGATGAGAAGCGTTTTGGTTTTCGAAGTGAGTGCCCAAAATTTGTTGGCGTACTATTTCTTCATTCGAATCCATCACTGAAATCACTCGACCGATTTTCACGAAACTCATTACACAATTGACACAACACAATGAAATACATTCAGTTAAAATTTCAATAATTTTTACCCACACGCTAAAAAGTTACGAACAATTGCGTGTGTCCAAATTTCATCGAATACAGTCTTTACTTTGAACGCCGAAGGACGCTCAAAGGATCAAACAAAGTTCGTCGAATTACAAAGTTGACCATCTTGACCATTAATTAGACCGGTAGTCCTCTACGACCACGAAACATGAACATTGCTCGTGGAGAACCAACCCGCCTTGGTGTCTTCGAACGGAAGGTGTGGCGTACGATCTAAAGGTGGAGTGCAGATCGAAAATGGAAGGTGGAGAAGGCCAATGAACCACGATTTGTATCAGTTGCTGGGAGAACCTCTCATCGTTCACGCCGCTAAAATCGGTTGACTACGATGGACTGGGCATGTCGTACGAATGTCGAACGACAGCCCAGTTAAATTGATTCTCTATAACGACCCGGGCACAAACAAAAGAGGTGCGCAACTAGCAAGGTGGATCGATCAAGTTGAATGCGACCTGTGGACCCTTCGCAGATTGCAAGACTGGCGAAGTGAAGCTATTGACTGAATAGAATGGAGACCACTTCTGTATACAGCAGAGGCCACCCCGGCCTTGGCGTGAATGACGCACGCACACATGTTTTCTGAAAATGAACAAACCTATCAAATATTACTAAATTCTAAAGTTTGTTTATTCTTTTTCCATGGGATGGTTGTCTTGGAGGCTGAAATGTTTTCGAAAACAACATCCAAAACGTAGTTCTACATTTTTTTTTATCAATAGTGCATCTATTCAGAAGTTTACAAAATAACGTTATAATGGATTATTTCTACTACTGATGCGATGGTGCACAAGCCACTACAACTTTCTTTGCCACAAGCCCCACAGTTATATCGAATAAACACGAAAATACATCCGAATACCAGAAAGGCTATAAATCCACCATTCAAAACTACAATGATTCATAATTTAACACCGTCAACACAATTGTAATTAACGAAATAAACCTTTCATTAGCCCCTTCACTATTGGAACGTAAAGCTGAACCGTGGTTCTTAAGTTGCATTATGTTTTTTCACCTTTTTTTTTCAACTTTCAGCTCCAAAACGCCATAGATATGTAATTTTTGGGAATTCCAACCCAGTCATTGCAACGAATCATCTTTTTACTCTCTGGTGAAATTCTTTTCGGTTCCTTTAGGCGAATCACAGTTTTAGCTTATGATGAGTTGGCAAGATAAATATTCCAGTGGAAGTTGTCCGGCTTCACACATTATTGCTTTGGTGGGACTGGGAACGCAATCAAATTAAAAACTGATCCTGCTATCAGTGAGAGCAAATTGAAAAGTCAATTTTCTGTACATTTTTTCCCGTTGATAGCGAAATGGGTATTCCACTTGATGATCAATACAATGAAAACTTAACTACGGATGTTCTAAAACAACTGAAAGCAAGATTACGCCAAAATGAAAACAAAATTTAAATTTCATAAGGTTGACTTATGAATGGATTTTGTTTTACACGACGTTGTTCTTGTTCGACTTTAAACTTTCCTATTAACAAGTGTTGATATATACTAGTGGTCAAGTCACTCAACACATAACCTCAACGTTAAAAGTACGAATCCAGGTTGCTCCAAATTAGTATTTTTTAATCATCATTATGTTTCATAAGGCAAATTTATGAAATTCATACTGCTTTCTTATAGCAAATAATTATAATGCAATCTTATGAATATCGAAAGATTTTTTCGCTGAGTGTGAAATCAAATTTTGATTTCAATTTGATGTTGATATTAAAATAAGTTTTCGAATCGCTATACTTATGATGTAAGCCTTTACTCGGAATGGCGCTCCAACCCTTGATATTGATGCTTAGAGAAGTTGGCCTTCACTCAGGGAAGAACTTGGTCCTTTAAAACACTGATAGACACGTCGGTATTGATTTTAACACCAGCAACAATGAAAACAGGTTGCATTTTCAAACCGTTTCACGCCACCAAGCCAAACATCATGACACTTCGTTGAATTATACCGGTCTGTGCTGCTCTTAGATACAGCATCGATGCTGAACAGCTTTTCGTCGGAGAACAGGATTATCATGTTTTCCTTCTGCAAGAAAGAAAGAACTCTCTTCGAATGAGCCACTCGTAGTTCCTATACTCGCTTCGTAATCGAGTAGCGTTTTAGTCTACCTCTGAAAGAGGCGTGCAAGTTTTCTGTGATGATTCTTCGCATGGAATTGACAAATTTCCTGATGGAATGTACCGGGTTGCGAACAATCTTTGCACGGACCGATTGGATCACATTTGACGTACGTGCAAACCGTAAACCGCCACTTCCCGGCTTCCGCTACTTAGGACTGTACAGACTTTTTGATGAGATAAATTGTTTCCTTCGGCGTCTTTGGAGCGAGCAACAAACTCGTAATCCCTTCTTTGGTGAAATTTTTCACAAATTTGCAATTAAACAATTCCGATGGTCTGATGCAGCAATGACGTTTATACAAGGTCCGGGCTACCAGGCTTAACGGTATTCTTGAGATGTGGAAATGTATAGCATGGTGTTTGTGTTTCCTCACAATGTTTATCTATTTACACGGCTCAGATGTTTATGGTGATGTCAAACTATCAGTTTACAGTATGGAATGTTATGGTAGTACGGCGCTCGCTTGCCCAGCAATGTTTACTATATTTTTGCTTCCAACACAAGTAAACTGCCTGATGGGCAGGACCTTAGGTAAACGTCATTGCTGATGCAGCACTTGTAACACGGAGAAAAAACAGTCCCATTTGAAACAACAAACTTATTTGTTGACATCCGAATCAAAGAACTAGTTGTTTTCAAAATCCGTTTTGTTGTTTTAAACTAACGATTTTGTTTTGAAACAAACAGGCAGATTGGTTGTTTAAAGGGTGTATTCGATAAAAATGGCACACACATATATACTCATCAAAATCAAACTGATTATCGGATTTTCTTGAAATTTTCAGGGAATTAAGAACTACTAATGAGTTTTGATTTACAACATTTGTTTTATTCAATTTCGTCTCCCATCCCGAATGCCCGCACCTTCCTTTTCACTCCACCCATCAAATTTTGTACAACCGATTTTCCCAGTGTTTTTGTTGTTTTTACCCAAATTTTCTTCAATTCTAGCTCTGTTTTTATAGTTTTGGGATGTTTGCGAAGTTCCGTTTTCATAATTGCCCAGAATTTTTCAATTGGACGAAGTTCCGGTGAATTTGGTGGGTTCATATCCTTTGGCACAAAATTGACTCCGTTGGCTCGGTACCACTCCAATACGTTTCGAGCGTAGTGGCAGGATGCTAGATCAGGCCAAAACAGAGTTGATCCTTTGTGCTTCTTAATGAATGGCAAGAGACGCTTCTTAAGGCACTCTTCCGTGTAAATCGCACCGTTTATTGTTCCGGAAGTGATGAAGGGAGCACTTATTTCACCACATCCGCAAATCGCCTGCCAGATTAGAAACTTCTTTGCAAATTTCGATAGTTTCTTCTTTCGAACATCCTCCGGAACATCGAACTTCGACTTGGCAACGAAATATTCTTGCCCAGGAAGTTGACGGAAGTCGGCCTTGACGTATGTTTCGTCATCCATCACGATGCAACCGGATTTGGTGAGCAGCTTCGTGTAAAGTTTCCGGGCGCGGGTTTTCGCAGTGATGTTTTGTTTTTCATTCCGGTTTGGGGCTTTTTGCACTTTGTAAACATGTAACCCAGCACGCTTCATGGTTTTCTGCACAAAACCGACTGACACCTTAGACTTTTTAGCGACATCTCAAATTGACATGTTTGGACGGTTCTTGAATTGTTGTACGACTTTCCTGGCCATTTTACTGTCGATTGGACCACTTTTACGACCACTCCCTTCCTTCCTTTGGACACTCAGACGCTCCTTGAAGGTTCTTACCACAAAACAACGCAAATTATGGTTGTCCTAAGCTAATATTTTTGTTGTTTGCACCTTGAAAGGTGTTTATTATTACTAAAACACATGTTGCATTGACTCAGGGAAACGAATTAAAATTTAAGATTGATGCAACCATAGTGGCAGTTAAATCAAACTGATATTTTGTTAGCAAAAAAAATTAACTAAAAATTCAGTTTGAAACAAACTACTTTTCTTGGGTTATTTAATTTTCCGTTATCCGGTCTCTGCTGCATGTTGAGTGACAGCGTAAGAACTCAACAATACTCAAAGTTTTCATCACAGGTAAAAATTTAATACTTAACAAAAAACAAAACATGTAAATAGTAGAAATTCTCACATTCATATTTGTAGATTTTTCTTAGACTGAGAGGGTCTTTAAATGTAAGTGTGCCCTTTTCTCATGTTTGTTAGCATTTTATTCAAAATAATAAATATTCTTGAAATTGCAATAGTAATGTAGGGAATTGTAAACGGAAATGTTTTATGTTTCAAATGTTTTCGTTTGATTGTTTTAAGCACCAATCCAGTTTAAATCATACTCAAATTTGTTTGAAACAAACCATAAGCGCTGGTAGAATCAACCAACAAATCTGTTTATTTTCGTAGCTGTCATAATGAAACAACCAACATAATGGTAAATTCAAACGGATGTCAGTTGAACTTAACTGCTTAATTTCCGAAACAATTACTCAATATTTTAGTTTGTTTTAACTACCGTACGTAGTCAAATCAAGCTAATATGGTATTTGTGACCAATTCAACGTGAAATTCCGGTTAACAGAAACTAGAAAATGTTTGCGTTCACCAATCTTTTATCTCAGTGAAGTAAACATAAATAAATACACAGTTAACAGAAATACGTCATTAGTTACACAAATTTACCCAATTTTAAAGTTTAAATATTTTCGCCGTTTTTTTCCTACCGCACCTTGTAATCATGTTAACCTACGTACTTGTGGTATCGCTAAATAAGTAAAAAATACATACTTTTGGGTACTTTTTTCTAACCTCTAAACTGCATACAGAACTATTGTAAATGAAAATTATAACTAACATCACTAAATGTTTACCGACGGTTCAAAACGCGAGGGAATGGTTGGATTTCGTGTTTTTGCTGAGAACTTGAAACTAAGAGGCAGAATTAACGACGAATGTTCAATTTCATTTGCAGAGGTAATGGCAATATGCACAGCAATCCGCAATGCCCCAGAAAACGAGAAGACAGTTAATTTCTGCGATAGTGTAAGCAGTCTAAGGGCACTTAAAACAGGTTCTTCAAAAAATCCATGGATCCAAGCCTGTGAAAATGCAGCGATCAATAAAGACATATGCTTTGTGTGGGTTCCAGGACATGCAGGAATCCTAGGTAATGAAGAAGCGGACTCATTAGAAAACGATGGAAGATCCTCAGACGTGGTGTATGAGAAACCTCCTAGATTCGAAGCGAATAGATTCATAGCTAGGAAAATGTGGGAAGCTTGGCAAATGGAATGGAGTTCGCCAATGCAGGTACTCAATTAAACAGAATAAAAGAAAAAGTATTAAAGGTAAGGACCGTTGCTTAATACACGGATACTCCCCCCACAACATAACAACCCCCCCCCTTTTTCTATATATTCAAAAAAAAAAAAAAACACACACATTTTTGTAAAAAAAAAAAAATTAACCCGGGAACCCAAAAAAATTAAAATTTTGGTTAAAATTGTTTACACATCGATATATCGATTTGTAAACAACTTTAATAAAGCATTTTCAGTGCGTTATTCTAATAATATATCAAGCATAAAAAATGCAGATATCAGACAGCTAACATTACAGTAGCTTTGCGTATGCAATTATACAACAACTATGCATTCAGACTGCCAATGTACAGCAAGAAAAATCGTAAATGCAAGTATGATACAGAAATAGTGCATATTTCAATGCTTAATGATTACCTGGGTGACGACATTGAAGTTTATATTGGGCAAATATTAAAACCGTTCCCATACATTCCATATAGAGACTGTTCCAGAAAGTATAAGCAAACTTTTAAAATAATAAAAAAGTCATGTTATTTTTAGTTTTAATAATTTTATTTGGCAAATCATATTTGTATTTGTGTTTAATATGATATTTTACTCTCGTTTAATCAAAATATTCAATCATAGCCAAGACTCCTAACTTTTCCTCGAACATGACCCATTAGCGTCTGCACAGTGGTACTTCCCACCATTTTGACCACTTTTGGCCAATATTTTTTAAATTTTTGGATGTCGTCCGCTGGTTTTATGAATTTTCAAAGCTTTGCTTTGGTTAAAGCCCAAAAAGTCTCGATTGGCCGTGCCTCCGGGCAGTTCGGCGGATTCATGTCTTTCGGCACGAAACATACATTTTGACTTTTGTACCATTCTAAAGTGTCCTTTGCGTAATGACATGACGCCAAATCAGGCCAAAACACTACTTGACCTTCGTGCTACCTGAACATCGGCAATAATCGCTTCTGGAGACATTCCTTAACGTATTTCTGAGTGTTCATCATCTCCGTTGTGATGTACGGACTAGATTTTTTACCACACTCGCATATTGCCTGCCAAACCATAACCTTTTTACCAAATTTTTCGGTAAAAATTGCCTTCTCCGTTTCGGGGATGTCTTTGTCTTCGCTTACAGTATAGAATTGTGGTCCGGGAAGGGTTTTGTAATCTAGTTTCACATACGTTTCATCGTCCATTATTATACACCCAGAATTTCTACACAATAACGAATCGTAGAGTTTGCGGGCCCGTGGTTTCACGGACGCGGCCTGTTTTGGGTTCCTTTTGGGTGTTTTCTACTTCCGGTATGTATTTAGCCCAAGTCTTTCTTTGGCACGCATGACGTTACTCGACGAGGTCCCTAGTTTTTTCGCAACATCCCGAACGGAAGTCACTGGTTTTCGCTTGTAGGCATCCCTGATCTTTTTATCGATATCCGGACTAACAGGACCGGATTTCCGACCACTCTTCGGCGCATCTTCAAACGTACACTGTTTTCTATATTTTCGAATCGCAGATCGTACCACTCCGATGGTCACACCCTCTTCCTTGGACTATTTTCTCAAGGAGAGTCCGCTCACAGTGCACCATTTGTGCACGATACTTTTTCGTTGTTCCGGAGTAAGACCGCGCATTTTGATAGGTAACACAAAACTGAGCACTTTTTTGAGGCTATGTCATTTAGAAATGTTTAAACAAAAGGACGCAGCCAAAACATGTTGAAATATTTCATTATATTCGTATGTCTTCGCTTACAGTATAGAATTGTGGTCCGGGAAGGGTTTTGTAATCTAGTTTCACATACGTTTCATCGTCCATTATTATACACCCAGAATTTCTACACAATAACGAATCGTAGAGTTTGCGGGCCCGTGGTTTCACGGACGCGGCCTGTTTTGGGTTCCTTTTGGGTGTTTTCTACTTCCGGTATGTATTTAGCCCAAGTCTTTCTTTGGCACGCATGACGTTACTCGACGAGGTCCCTAGTTTTTTCGCAACATCTCGAACGGAAGTCGCTGGTTTTCGCTTGTAGGCATCCCTGATCTTTTTATCGATATCCGGACTAACAGGACCGGATTTCCGACCACTCTTCGGCGCATCTTCAAACGTACACTGTTTTCTATATTTTCGAATCGCAGATCGTACCACTCCGATGGTCACACCCTCTTCCTTGGACTATTTTCTCAAGGAGAGTCCGCTCACAGTGCACCATTTGTGCACGATACTTTTTCGTTGTTCCGGAGTAAGACCGCGCATTTTGATAGGTAACACAAAACTGAGCACTTTTTTGAGGCTATGTCATTTAGAAATGTGTAAACAAAAGGACGCAGCCAAAACTTGTTGAAATATTTCATTATATTCAAAGTGACCGTTAAAATAAGGTGTGCTTATACTTTCTGGAACAGTCGTTAGGTTAGAGGACTACGAAGCAGCGAGTTTGAACCCCATCCTAGGAAATGCTAAACAGCAGCGAATTTCAGTTTCCCCGTTCATAAGAAAAAATTGGGGGTCTAAACAGAAAGCAAACGTCCATCATTATCAGTACAGGAGAAGAAAAAATAAGGGGGCAAAACAGGAAAATGCATAAAATCTATAATTGAAAACAGGCCTTATGTTTTTTGCTTCGCATTTTCAATGAAGCATTTAACCATCATTCTAAAAGCTTAACTCCCCAGCAGTAGAAAAACATTTAAACTGCTGTTACCTAGTTATCATTTGCAAATGTTACCCATTCATGCTACCAATGAATGACGTGTTGTCGACATAGACGTCTCCTTTTGGTGGGGTCCAGCATTAAATTAGCCGTATAGCGGGCCAAAATCAGCTTTTGAATAGCATTTAAGATGACTATAATGCTCATATACATTATATCGCTTGTCGTTAAGACGCATATAGGGCTACTAACGTGCTTTATTTAATGCTTATTGGTTACCTAGGTAGTAAACCAAAGAAAAAAACATTTTAAAAAGAAAAATTTCAGGAATTAATTAAAAATGATAAAAAACAGGAAGACGGGTTTATCCCCTTTCATGAAAGAAATAGGCTTAATAAATAGTAAACAAATTCAAATATAATTACCAATGAAGACGCGAATGGCCTTCAAGGTAATAAAAAAAAAGGAAGTTTTAAATTTGATGTCACAGGAATAAATGTTTGCTATCAATTTTGATCTTTTAACCGTTAAACCGACGACAGCAACCTGAGTAATCATTATCGGCAACATCACAACATCATATTTAGTTTTCTATTTGATCTCAGACTCTACTCGGGATGTCACACGTCAAATCGGACCCAACGATGGCTGATGAAAAAAAAAGAAATTTTGACCGAATGATTTGTGGCCCCCTAGCAAGCCCAACCTTAAGCCGGGTTGTTGGGTTATTCGATTTGGGCGTATGTTGAAACACAACCCTGCAAAACATCTACCTCCGGGGGGAAGACTCTGAAGTCTGTCATAACGCGCACTTCAGTCGATGTGTTCTATTTTTCGTGTTCTCGTTTTCGTCGTCGTCTAGTCATTAATAAAAATGGAGGAAACATCGAGTAAATTTGATTAAAACCTTATAATTATAACTGAACTTGAAAATGTTGTTATTATTGCTTAAAGTAGTTGAACATGGATTTTGACCGAAAAGCCATAATTTTTCGCATTTTTTTTTCTGCCACACCCTGTATACCCAACATTTTTATTCCTAGAATTAATTATCCTTGTGGCTAGCTCCTCTTTTAATGGAGCCCAAATGTATATTAATGTTAACTGGTCGTTTCTAATCATGTACATGTACTGCATGATAAAACATCAGTGTTGATAAACTTCAACATAACTTACAAACAAGTACCTTGCTGAACTTCGTGGAATACCTCGAACTTTGCAGCTTCAGACTACAAACATGTGATACATGGCTAGAGGTGTACAATGTGCGAATTGTACGTAATCGGCCAAGATCCGGCACTGAAACCCTTTTAAATCGTTTACTGCACTGTTTAGGACCAAACAGGATCTTGAAGGGATTGTTGATAATATCTCGCCCACTATATTCCAACATTTCGCCAATAAGTGTAGAATTCAATAGAGCCCAAAAGTTTTCAGAAGGTATACAAACCATGAGTGGTTGAACTTGCTCAATGAAATATGGAATATTTGAGGAATAGGTACAAAAGGAATGGTTTGGACAAAAATTTGTGGATATTTTTGCAGCTTACTAATAAATTGAAATTCTAGCCGTAGTTACTATAAATAAAAAGTTTTTCATTCAAGCTTATGCTGTCTAGAAAAATACTTTTTGAAAATAAAAATGCACAAGTTTCCAATTGTAACACCCCCTTATTACTCATTCGGACAACTCTTCAACGCTCCTAAATCAACCTTTATACCTGGGTAAGGCTCAGTGGACATTGGTATGAAGCAGTGACACATTGCTTCGCTAATGCCAAGTTAGGACATATCCCAAAGAGGGAAGCCAAACCTTGCAAACTGCCTTTAATTTCGCCTGACGATATATAAATTTTCGTAACACACCATCCGTGTGTCAATATTTACACTCGCATAACTTGACTACCTCTGGAGGAGGGACGATGGTGATTTTCCAAGTGCGAGTACACAATGTAACAGCATAAATAACCAGTTTTCCGCTCCCAATGGCAATGTTACCGTTGGACATGAATGACTTTGCTTATGATGATGATGCGGGTGGCTGTTGGTGATGATTACGACAATGGTTACGCTTATGGCATTTTGGAGGAATGAGTTGGTGTAAAAAAAAACATGATAAATGTCAAAATACTAAGCACACACCTTGCCTTGCTTTACGAGTTGACTGTTCCCACTGCCTGCTGGCAATGAAACTTGTTTTTCCTCACTTCTGCTCAAGCGTTTAATGATATATCCTTTTTCCGATAACTCCTTATACACGGGTCTCACTTGTCACACTGTTGCTTGCTGTAAAGGGATTTTCATTTTCCTTTTTTTATTTTCCTTCAAAACTCCTTTGGGTCAGGGCAGGAAATGTTTCTCATGTTGAAGTTCATTCCCGTAGCACGGTAGAGCTTTGTTATTTAACTGCAGCCTTTTTTCTTCGGAACACAATTCAACCTCATATGATCCAATTTGTGCTCGTAACACACTAAATTTTGTGTTCACGAAAACAAGATTTTTCATCGACTTGTACCCACCCCTTTCCAAAGGTTTTTTTCACCAAACATTTTCACCAACCTCACCCAATATTGGACTTTTCTCGGCTCTCGAATAGCCAAAAATTGGTGCCATCAACAGTTCCCACGATTATCCAAGGAAATATACATCTCCACCAGGGAAGAAACACAGGTTGCAATTACACATAGGAACACACAAAAAATCGAAACGTCCAGTTTACGCGGAACCACTATCCGACAGAAGAGTTGAAACGCGCCCGAATCGGAGCAAGACTAAGTTATGATTGAACAACTAGTATGCGACCAAAACCGACTTTCCGAGTGAACATTTTTACACGGTTAGAACGGGACCAGACGATTGTTGGTGCCTTTTCGATCACACACCCGTGCCTATATGTTAGCATTTTTGTTGTTTGTACGATTTTCCCAATGCTGTTCTCTGTGTATGGAAAATACTCGCGAGTTTCGAGTGGGAAAACAGTAGGAACATCACATCTGACAGAAATGGCGCGTGCGTTCTGCGTTGAGAGCACGTGTTGGATCGAGCAGTTAAAACGGACTGGACGAGAGGCTTTTCCGTTTGGGGTGGTGAAAGGTTTCGAGCACTTACTTGAAGATTATATTTTGAAAAATAATTTTACGACTATTTCAAACAATTTGGATTTGTCATTGATTGTGTACACACACTGAAAGAATCAGCCATGCCTTCATAGCATGATTCATCATTCACAAGTATCAAATTTTTTTAAGTATGAAAATCATATGATACATCGAATTGACTGATATATGCAGTTAAATTAGATTATCCATCATACACATCGCAAAGAAATACAAATTCGTCGATTTAAATTTAAAAAATCGATGTTCAACTTGAAATATAAGAATTATTTGAAGTACATTGAAAGCATGTTTCCAACATTCAACATAACAGTTGAATCAAATTCAAGGCGAATTTGAACGTGTACTTCTTTCTCTAGAACTTGACGCCAAATCTATGTTTCGACGCTCGAATACATGAGCCAATCGTCATTTTTATCGGTAGATTAGCAAAACTCTGACCAACCCATTGGTATGGAACCTGTAAGCATTCAAGCCAAATTATATTCCAGAATTGGGATAACCCATATTCATAAAAAAATAAAATATATTTAGAACAAAAACAATGAAATCCAAAAAAAAATTAAATTTGCTTTTAAAATAGGTTTGAAATTAAGGAAGTTTATGTTTGTGGCCATTAATAACTTAGTTTATGTTAAACTGGCCGGCTGCAAGGGCTCAGTATTGATTCTTGGTCAAGACCCGAAGCTAAGAGTCAGTTCCATTGTGGAAATATCACATCAAGTAGCTTTTCCACCTGCTACAGAGGATCGTGTGCTTGGAGGTCACATTGAGAATTACTATTAAATTACGTAAGAGCATGGCAGGTTGTGAAATTGAATAGAAGTAGTTGAAATTAGCGTCTAGTCTATCTTTTCGATCAGATACCGCCTTCCAAACATGCCCTACACTCAATTCCAACTACTTCTATTCAATTTCCCAACCTGCCGTGCTCTTACGGACCTATCAATACTTTCTCTTCACATCTTTGGTTCTAGCAGAAATTGCTGTCAACTCCTAGAGTTGCATATTGATAAGAATGATATTTCCAATTTTCAAACATTATAATTAATTACGTGCTTCGTGCAACAACAAATAACATGATTAGTTTAAATGTATTTGGAACATTTTTTTGCCACAATTCATTTTTATTCATCAATATAATCTCTTTTTAGAGTGATACAATCATTCCAACGTTACTCTAGCTTTTCGATACCACGATGTGTAGAACGATTTATCGAGACTTTCAAAATATGCTTCAGTTTCAGCAGTCACTTCCTCATCTGAGCCAAATCTCTTTCCACGGAGCATCTTTTTGAGTTTTGCGAAGAGCCAGTAGTCGCTTAAGGCCAGATCTGGAGAATACAGTGGGTGCGGTGGCAATTCGAAACCCAATTAGACCATTTTTGCAGCTGTTATTATTGACTTGTGACACGGTGCATTGTCTTGGTGAAAGAGCACCTTTTTCTTCATCAAATAAGGCCTTTTCTAGGCGATTTCGGCCTTCAAACGATCCAACAAACTGATATAATAGTCGTTGTTGATTGTTTTTCCATGTTCCAAGTAGTCAATGAATAAAATTCCATGCGTATGCCAAAATACAGAGGCCATTACCTTCCCAGCCGATGTTTGAGCCTTTGGACGCTTTGGACGACTTTCTCCGTCTGCACGCCACTCAGCAGACTGCCGATTTGATTCCAAAGTGAAGTAGTGGTGAATCCATGTTTCATCCATTGCAATTGTATCGACGCAAAAACTCCTTCTTATTTCGCGTGAACATCTCCAAACAGCTCTTTGAATCATCGACTCGTTGTTGTTTTTGCTCTGGTGTGAGCAAACGCGGCACCCATTTGGAAAACAGCTTTTTCATACCCAAATGTTCGTGTAAACACTACCTTTTGATACCTTCAGAGTGTCAGCTATCTCTTGCAACTTCACTTTGCGATTTCACATGATGATTTTCAGGGTTTTTTTCAATATTTTCCGGAATAACTGCCTCATCTGGCCGACCAGGGCGTTCAGCATCATCGGTGTCCGTATGCGTTTGAAATTGACAAACCATTTAGTGGTGCCATCTGTTAGCTAGGCCTGGGACTTATTGAGCGATGTGTTATACCCCGTTCGCACTACAGCTTATAATACGTGATATAGACTATCTTGATATCAACATCAATACATCTAGTTTTCGCTGGAAATAATGTGCATGGCATTTAAAATCAAGATACTCTATACCACGAAATATATGTTGTAGTGTGAACGAGGTATTACATTGTCTAAATTTTCTGGTTCATAATGGATGCGCAAGTTTGTCTCCAATTGCAGCAAAACAGCAGGCACACAAGTAATGTTCAGTTCATAATATAATATCCCTTCACTATTAACATTATCTTATATGACATTGTTTATTAATTACCATTGTTTATCATTCATCTTTTTCAACATCATTACCATTTTTATCATAACTTCTGTTTTTCACCCTTCCCCTCCTTACAGCAAAAGAAGGGTATAAAGACCGCTTGAAAAAGTGTCATTCGACTCAGCTCGACGGACTGAGCACATGTATCTGTGTGTGTGTGTGTGTGTGTGTGTGTGTGTGTGTGTGTGTGTGTGTGTGTGTGTGTGTGTGTGTGTGTGTGTGTGTGTGTGTGTGTGTGTGTGTGTGTGTGTGTGTGTGTGTGTGTGTGTGTGTGTGTGTGTGTGTGTGTGTGTGTGTGTGTGTGTGTGTGTGTGTGTGTGTGTGTGTGTGTGTGTGTGTGTGTGTGTGTGTGTGTGTGTGTGTGTGTGTGTGTGTTGCAAATAATGTCAAATCAGTTTCTCTGACATTTGTGAACCGATTTCAGTTCAGTTGACGGCAAATGAAAGCTACAACATTCTCATAGAACGTTATTTTTTTTCATTCGGACATTTTGTTACGAAGATATGAACAAAACAGTACTTGACGGCATATTATAATAGTAATCAAACAGTTTAGTCTCCGATTGCATACTGAGCTATTTGTGCACCGATTTTAGTTTTGTTAGCGCCAAATCAAAGTTATAATATCCTCAAACAACTCAATCCTCAAAATTTCATTATGATTGGATAATCCTTTCATGGAGATATGACCAAAACAATACCTGAGAGCACATAATTGTGAGATGAAAATATACTCGTAGCACTTCAAAACCCGAACAAGACCACTCCCCCCAATCGATGCCGCTTGTATTCTATTGTTCTGCATCTGGTGCGTTGTATAGCACATACAACGGACTACCCACACTATGCGACTCTATAGAATTAGAGCAGGAACGATTGGCTCGAGTGGTCCGGTTTTGAACTGCAACGAGTATATTCGAAAATTACACAAAGTCTCCATTTACTATAACTACACAATTTTCAACGAACATGTACTTATTAAGCCTCTTGAATCCATATCGATAATCAAAATTGACGTCTAATAATTCTTTCTATGGACTGATTACATGGAATTTCTAATGTTTATGTAATTTCCCCTTTTAAAGATTGGAATCGGAAAAAATGCGACACTTTGTTTTGGGTGTAACTTTTTATCGCGTGAGTAAAAATTAATGGAATTTTGAGTAGTACTAGTTTAGAGTGTTTTACTTATGTGCGCAAAATTTTATTGCGATCTCTCAAGTAGTTTTTAAGATGCATTCGAAACAAGAAGAGCTACGCCAGCAAAACTTGGGCGCGGTGATCTATAATCCTGGTCAGTCGCACAGATGGATCGGCAAAACGCTTGAAATCCACCGTTCCACCGTGTCCCGCGATGTGAAGATGTTCCAGGAGACAAAGACCATCGAGCGGCGCGCTGGAAGCGGACGAAAACCGAAAACGGAATACCCAGAGAAGGCGTGGAAGATAAGGCAGTATTTTAAGAATAACCTGAACCTTTCCACCCGAGACGTGGCCAAAAAGGTCAATTCGTCGAAGTGGTTCGTCAAATACACCAGAACTTCGTCCGATCGAAAAGTTTTGGGCGATAATGAAGAAGAAGTTGAAGAAAGGCGGAAAAACATTCAAAACCGATGAAGCTTTGAAGAAAAACTAAAAAAATGTGTAAGGAAGATGGACAAAGCCTCGCCCAAGATCTCATGAGCAGTGTAAAGAGAAATGTACGAGCCTTCAGCTTGCGGGAGGAAATTCAATAAATAAATTTTGCCAAAACATAGTTAATATATAGTTTTTTAATTCCTGAAAATTTCAGAAGTATCCGATTTAATTTTTGGTGATCATTTTTGTGTGTTTCATTTTTTCCGAGTCCAGTCTTTATATAACTAAGAAAAACCGGTCGTTAAAGACTATTAATGGCAATATTTTAATGACATCGACGAACAATACGTTCAGGATTGACAAAAAGTTCATTTTATAAACTGAATGTACATATGAACATATGAACATATCGAATATTCCTGGATTTTCCTGGACATTCTGATGAAAATATGTATCCAGTACCATATTGAACACATTTTAGTTCGTAATTCTGGTGAAGTGCAAGAAGGGGTCAGTCTCACCATCGGTGGATTAATTCTGGTTTTTATTTATTTATTAACATAAAAATAATTTTATAATTTTTACCTAATAGGTGAAATATTCTTTTAATTATTATGTCTTATGTGTTGTTACCGGTCATTCACCGCAAACAATGGCTTTAAGCCAATTTGATTGTACAAATCTTTAAAAAAAATGATTAGTTTAGGTAGATAGTTTAATAATTATTGCCACACATAGGAAGGCTTGATCTTCCATCTATCCATTTGAATTATATAAGTTGTCGCTATTCACGTCACATTATATTTTTGTTTAATATAAAATACACCTACATAAAGATAATTAAATAAAACTTACTAACAACCCACCGTGTAAAAATGACGTTTCCGTGAACGACCGGGCGAAAGAGAGAAAAGAGAGAGAAGAAGAGGGAGTGAGAGAGACAAAGACCGCTAGAAGGAACATCGAAAAAAATGATTAAGGCACCTGCCATCGCGAAAGTTGCAGACGAAGTTTGATTGCGTGGTACAGGACGATGAAACTTACGTCAAGGCAGACTTTAAACAGCTTCATGGACAGGAATAATATACGGCAACAGGACGGGGAAAGGTGGCAGATATTTTCAAGCACATTAAACTGTCAAAGTTCGCGAATCAATATCTGATGTGGCAAGCCATCTGTACCTGTGGCTTGAAGAGCAACGTTTACATTGCGACCGGAACCGTCAACCAGGAAATTTATCTGAGCGAGTGCCTACAAAAACGTCTACTGCCTTTCCTGAAGCGACACAATTGTTCCGTTCTATTTTGGCCGGATTTGGCTTCTTGCCATTATGGAAAAAGGCCATGTGGTGGTATGCTGCCAACAACGTTCAAGTGGTGCCCAAGGACAAGAACCCTCCCAACACGCCAGAGCTCCACCCAATCGAACAATATTGGGCCATCTTCAAGCGGAACCTTAAGAAGACTCAAAAAGCTGTTGTGAGCGAGAAACAGTTCAAGGCAAACTGGCGTTCTGCGGCGAATAAAGTGGACAAGGAGACCGTACAAAATCTTATGGCAGGTGTTAAACGAAAGACCCGGCAATTCGCATTCGGTAAAAAGGAAGCTTAGCTGAATATTTCTCCTGTTTTCTGTATTAACTGAACTTGAAAAAGAAAAAGAATTTGACTTATTAATAAAAACATTGATCGACTCACACACATTACTGTTTGACCAAATTTTGATCGGATACGAATGATTTTTTTTTTTTTCATTTACATTAATATATACACTATTATATAAATATTTCATGGGAATGGGAGGGACCATCAGGGCACCTGATTGAAGCACTCTGGATGGGGAGAGTGGGAATGCCAACTCCCCATTGCTAACAGTTTGTGAATAGAGGGTGGGCTCTTCTCCCCACCCATTGGGGCATCCTCGTGTTAGATGGCTCGCTCTTATGACCAATTGTTTAATCTTGTTGTTGGAAGGAGATTCTTCATATATCTGTGGAAACGTATAAGTGATGTTGCCTATCGATCCACCCAACCCGTTTTTGGCCCTTCATACAATGGCATGATTAGGATAATCAGTGGTTATTAAAGCTTGGTCAAGTCTAACAGAGACGAGAGCTCATTGCTGTCGGACTTAGTTGCCGTGCTACATTGGTTGGAGTACATATCATATCACATCAAATTTACCTGAAATATGTTTGTTATGACGGTACTTTTTCCTGCGTTCATATATGACCAAAATAATGGTCGCTGAAAGAATTACTGTTCATATGTTGACGGACACCATATGAGTTCAAGGATTCAAATGAAGGAAAATAATCCACGTTAGCCCCATGACAAAACTAATGCAATTGTCATATGTTTGTTTTCTAATCGGCTCTGTCTCTTTTTTTTTTGTATTTATCTATGGTCTATTATCAGACAGATGGATTGTTAACTTTTGGTTCTTTGTATTAACGTCTCTTTAAACTGTTCATCTGCTGTAGACGATTCAAGTTCATTCAAAATGGCATTCACTGTTGAGAGTGCCTGTAGACTAGTACGTGAACAAATGTTGTGAAATTCAGATTACTAGGCTAGTCAAAAAACCAAAATTCCCAATCTCCAAAATTCTCAAATTCCTCTTCATTATTCTTTTTTCAAGGCTTGAAGTTGACGTGTCAGTGTATTTTTTTAACAATGGAAAAATCCAAATATCGAGCAGTGATTAAATCCTTTGTTTTGGAAGGTTTACCGGCTACTGAGATCCATGCAAAGATGGTGAAAGTATTAAAGAAGTCTTCTCCTTCATTTCCAACCGTTCACCGATGGGTTTTGAAGTTTAAGCGTGGCCGTACAAGCGTTGAAGACGATCCACGCTCAGGACGTCCAAAAAATGCATCAACACCAGAAATCGAGTTTTGGGTTTCAAAAAACGGTGTGCACAATGGGTGCCGCATATGCTAACAATGCAAGAAAAACACGGTCAAATGCGACATTCTGAGCAACATTTGGAGCAATTTCGAAAGGATAAAAGGATTTTCTGCGTCGATTCATCACTATGGATGACTTGGGTCTACCACCATGATCCTGAATCAAAACACAAAAGGCTAAGGAGGCCGTGAGCAGCCAACAACCACCCCCCCCGCTTTCTCTCGCCCACTCCACTCCCACCCCAAAGAAGGGGGGCGCGGCCCCGCCCCAACGAAAAAAATACCCCCCCCAACCACCCCCAGAAAAAAAACACCCCGTGGAATATAATATTTCCCCGCCCCCCTTTCCCTCCACACCCAAAAACACAACCCGATAAGGGGGGGCCCCCCCCCCCCCCCCCCCCCCCCCCCCCCCTCTCCCCTTTATATATACCCCCCCCCCCCCCCCCCCTTCGCACCCCCCTTAATATTTTTCCCCCAATAAAATCCCCCCCCCCCCCCGCGGGTGTGCCACCAGAGAATCCCCCCGACAACGCCCACTGCCCCCCATGAAATAATTCTGTACGCACCCACGACTCTGATGACCATGAGCCTTAACGTACTACTCAACTTTTAATCCAGGCTGGACATCCGTATCTCATTATCGATGATGATAAACTACAGGGTGCGGCAGAAAATAATGCGAAAATTTGTTCTATTTCTTTCAAATCCCATTTTCAACTAATTCAAGCAATAATATCAACATTTTTGAGTGCAGTTATCTTTATAAAGTCCTTTTAAACAAATTTATTCAATGTGTCCTCCATTTTTATTAATAACATCCTCGAGCCGACGCCGGAAGCCAGAGCATGCCTTTCGGACGTATTCCTCCGACATTGACTGCCATGTGCGTGTTATGGTTGACTTCAGGGTTTTCACACTAGGGTGTGATGTTTTGCAGGCTCGTGCTTCAACATATGCCCAAATCGAATAATCCAACGGATTAAGATCTGGACTGCTAGGAGGCCACAAATCCTTCGGTCAAAACTTCATGTTATCGTTCAACCATTGTTGGGTTCGATTGGACGTGTGACACGGCGCTCCATCCTGCTGTAGGACAACGTTTTGGTCCTCGGAGAAGTTGGCCTTCACCCAGGAAGCACTTGGTCCTTTAAAATACCGATATACACTTCGGTATTGATTTTAACTCCAGCATCAATGAAAACAGGCGGCATTTTCAAACCGTTGGACGCCACCAAGCCAAACATCATGACACCAGCCGGATGTTTGGTTTGAAATTTGAATTTCACTTTTTCCGGAACGTTCTCCATTTTCTGCGGTGAAATGAACCGGTCCGTGCGGCTGTTGGCCACAGCATCGATGCTGAAAAGCTTTTCGTCGGAGAACAGGATTATCATTTTTCCTTCTTCAACAAGGAAAGCAATCTCTTGGAACGAGTCACTCGTAGTTCCTTGACCCGGTCCGTAATCAAGTGGCGTTTCACTCTGGCTCTGGAAGATGCATGCAGGTCTTCTTTGATGATTCTCCGCATGGATTTCTCCGAAATATTGGCTTCCTTTGCAAGTTTTCTTATGGAACGCACCGGGTTGCGAGCAATTTTTGCACGGACCGATTTGATCACGTTCGGCGAGCGTGCAAAGCGCGGACGTCCGCTTCCCGGCTTCCGCTGCTTATGGACCATCCTGCAGGGACTTTTGTATGCGGTAAACTGTTGCCAAATGTTACCCTACCACCTTGGCAATCTCTTTCGGCTTCTTCTGGGCGAGCAACAAACTGGTGATCACTTCTTTCGCGAACATTTTGACGAATTTGCAATAAAATAAATAGAATGTTTGGATGCAGCACTTGAAAGTAAACATAAACAAATACACTTTCGACAGAAATTAGTCACTAGCTACACGAATTAACCCAATACTCAAGTTTGAACATTTTCGCATTATTTTCTGCCGCAAAACTTCTGATAAAATGAACCATCAGATTGCAATTTCCAAATACGACAAAATGGGGGTTCACGATCAATTGTTGAACTGGCTCCGCTCATACCTGACTGGTAGAACTATGTCTGTGAAGATCTCAGATTATGCCTCGTCCAGCTTCTCAGTAACATCTGGCGTTCCGCAAGGCAGCCACCTTGGTCCATTTCTTTTCCTGTTATATATGAACGACGTGAACTTGGTCCTCAGATGCCTGAAATTATCCTACGCGGACGACCTAAAGCTGTACTACGTCATAAAATGTCCAGAAGACGCCGATTTTCTTCAACAGGAACTACAAGTGTTCGACGACTGGTGCCGGATCAACAGAATGTCCTTAAATGTATCCAAATGCTCGGCTATCTCCTTTGGCCGAAAACGTGCGATGTATCTCCACGAGTACATCCTTCGAGGAACACGCTTGAAACGTGAAACAACAGTCAAGGATCTGGGAGTAATGCTCGACTCCAAACTGTCATTCGAGAATCACATTGCCTATATTGTTTCTAAAGCCTCATCGCAGTTAGGATTCATCTTCCGCTTCGCAAAAAACTTCAAAGACGTTTATTGTCTGAAGGCACTATTTTGCTCTTTGGTTCGTCCTTTTTTGGAGTACTGTGCTGTCGTTTGGTCCCCTTTCTACCAAAATGCAGTCCAGAGGATCGAAGCCGTTCAGCGAAGGTTTATACGCTTTGCTTTGCGACATCTTCGTTGGCAAGACCCTCGCAGATTGCCAAGTTATGAAAGTCGGTGTAAGCTCATCAGCCTGAAATTGTTGGAAGGGAGGCGTATGGTGGCCAAAGCGTGTTTCGTTGGTGACCTCCTTCCGGGAAACATCGACTGTTCAACTTTACTTGGTCTCTTGAACATCAACACCCACCCCCCTTTCAACTTTCTTTTTAAACCCCCCAACCACCCCCAAACACCAACCCTTGCTAACCATTTTTCCCGTTTTCACCCCTTTATACCTTTTTATTTTTATTTTTCCCCCTTTGTTAATCAGCCTTTTTTCCCAAGGTGTATGTTGTTGTTTTTGTGTATTATTTTTTTTTTTCTTGTTGTCATTGGGATAAACATTTTTTTCTGTTGACGAATAAATAAATAAATAAAAAAAAAAAGTAACCCAATACTAAAGTTTGAACATCTTCGCATTATTTTCTGCCGCACCCTGTAAGCCAGTAGACGCCGCTTGCTACTGCTAGGTCCGTAGCTATTCAGCATGATTCTGGCTACCGCATTGATGGCCTTCGCCGCATTCTCACAGGCATAACCTACGTGGTTGTTGAAGTTTAGCCGGTCGTCGATCATCACACCCAGGTACTTCACCACGCGCTTCGAGGCTATGGCAAGCCCTCCGATGACGATTTCAGCTCGCTGTACCGCTTTGCAGTTGCTGACCATCAGCACCTCCGTTTTCTGGTGGGTTATCTACAGCTTCGACTCCTGCATCCAGTTTTCAATTATGCCGATTGCTTCGGTCGCCAGCATTTCCGCTTCTTCCAGTGACACAGTTGCCAATCACTGATAATACGATGTCAGCCGCAAAGCCAACGATCACTGCGCCTTTGGGAAGTTTCAGCGTCAGCACCCCGTTGTACATCCCGTTCCAAAGTGTTGGGCCAAGGATGGAACCTAGCGGAACTCCCGCCGTAATGTTCACCGATTTCTACTCCATGGAGGACTCGTAGATCAGCACCCGGTTCTGAAAGTAACTCTTTAGAATTCTGCACAGGTAATCAGGGACCTTCATTCTGTGTAGCGACTCGGCAATAGCCTCCCAACTGGCGCTATTGAAGGCATTCTTAACGTCGATGGTTACTGCAGCGCAATATCGATCGCCTCTCCGCTTCTGTTTGGACGCCTTTACGGCTGTCTCGACCACTGTCCGAATAGCATCCACCGTAGACTTCCCTTTCCGAAAACCGAATTGCATCCTCGATAGCCCGTGCTCGCCCTCAGTAAATTACGTCAGCCTGTTGAGGATGATTCTCTTCAGGAGTTTCCCAAACGTATCCAATAGGCATATTGGCCTATACGATGCTGGATCCCCCGGGGGCTTCCCTGGCTACGGCATCAACACTAATTTCTGTGTTTTCCACCTGTCCGGGAAATGGCTTTCCTTTAAACATTTGTGTAACACATCCTTGAACATTTGCGGGGATGCCTGAATCGCCACTTTTAGAGCCGAGTTAGGGATTCCATCCGGTCCGGGTGCCTTGCTCACCTTAAGCCCTTTCGCCACTGCCACGAGCTCCTCGTTCGAGACTTGCATGCCCTCAACATTACTTCTCTCTTTCTCGCCATACGGTGTACGTGGCCACGTCGTTGGATCTTGCGTCGGGAAAAGTCCATCTACGATAACCTTCAGTTTTGCTGGACATAGCTCTGCCTTTGATCTTTGTCATGGCAATATGATACGCGTCGCCCCAGGGGTTAAAATCAGCGGCTCGGCACAGCTCCTTGTAGCAGTTTGTCTTGCTCAGTCTTATCTCTCGTTTTAATTCGACCCTGGCCACTCGGAACACCACACTATGTACCTCTCTGTCTGCTACGGTTTTAGCTCTCTGGACACGTCTTCTTGCTCTGAGACAACTAGCGCGAAGGATGCTGAATTGTTCATTGCACCAGTTAGCTGGGTGCCGATTGTTCCTCGACATGGTTGCGTCGCATGCCCTTAATAACGTATTAATAACGCTCGTCCGCGTTTCGGTTCGAGAGTTCGTTGTCGAACCGAAGTGCCTCAACAAAGAGTTCCTTGTCGAAGAAATTCGTCTTCCACTTCCGTTCGCAACTATTTGTCGTTCGTATGGCGACAGGATTTCGCTGGCCGATGCTATACCGGATCGCCAGATGGTCGCTATGGGTATACTCCTCACAAACTTTCCAGTTTATATATGTCATCAGTGACGGACTACAGAAGGTAACATCGATGACGGATTCACGATCGTCCCAGCGAAGAGTGCTGGTGGAACCTACGTTTCATAGTGTAACGTCCAGCTTTGCCAGATGTTGTGACCTCACTTTGGTTCAGAACCTCGATCAGCACTAACTAGAAGCTAGCTTTTCCGATTGCGAACCGAAAGGCAACGAATTGTAACTATAACTAACTTTATTTATCTACCTAAATGATCTTATACAGTCCAATTGTGAACAACTTATTCTACCTGATCCTAAACAAACAATTATCTCAAGACAAGCTTGCCTGTACCCGGCTTTTGCTTAGTTTCCGCCTCTATCTTTAACCTACCGCCACCCAGATTTACAACCGTATCTGTTCGGACCTCCTATCTATTTTCTTAGCAACTATTTGGGAATATTTTATGACTCATTGTCGCCGCAGTAAACTTAGATAATAACTTAAGCGCAAATGTAAGACAGAAATGCCATACTGCACGCCGATTGCATTATGCAAAAGGCCAGACGATGCTCAAATGAGTCATTCGCAAATGATCGTTAATTAAATTTATGAACATCGCGTTCGTTACATCAGAGCTTCTAGCAGGATGCACCCGCTAGCGTTGAAACATCTGCTGCCCCACTCCACAGCCCAAGCATTGAAGTCTCCTCCGATGACGACCGGTCTTCTTCCGATAAGCTTTTCAGTCAGTGAATCCAGCATCTGGTGGAACTGCTCCATGGTCCACCTTGGGGATGCATAGCAGCTGCATACAAAGATCCTGTTGATTTTGGTGATCACGAACCCTTCGCATGAACTGGACACTACTTCCTGTATCGGGAATCTGCCCACCACTTGTATCGCAGCCATCTCCGCTCTATAAGCTACCCAGTTTCCATTATCGGGAGGAACACGATACGGTTCCGCAATGATTGTGACGTCACACTTTGTATCTGTTGTTGACTGCCACAGTAGTTGCTGTGCTATTACTGCCGACCTGCTTACCTCTTTTACTGCCGACCTGCTGTCGCCTTTTTATATACAGGGCACCTGTAACCCCCCGTCATGTGGTCGTTTCCGTCCTCCTTTTTGCAAAGCATGCATCTCGGTTGCTTTGTGCAGTCTCTTGCAAAGTGTCCATTCTCCCCGCATTTCCTGCACAGATCAGATCTGTCAGGACCTTGCCTGGTGACCAAAACCCATGCACTTAAAGCATCTCTCCAATTCGAAGGACGACTCTCAGTGAGCAAACCGACCTTTTACTCGACCCGACTCCTGCAGCTTGTTGGCCGCAGCTGTCGGCAGACGTGTCGCCGCCGTCTGTGTGCCACCGTACGCCTTCTTCAATCAGATTGTCATTGGTGCATCTCCAAGATCGCAGTGCTCCTTCAGCGCCCTCCTCAGCTCGTCTTCTGTTGTGATCTCGTCAAGGTCCTTGCACTCGATCACAGTCTCCTGTGAGAGAGCTGTAACTATCGCCTGCTTCCCAAGAGACTTTTCGACGAGCGTTTTGAAGGCTGTTCTCTTGATTTCAGGACCCTTCTTCAGCTCGAAGAGCATCTCACCTTTCTGGGTGCGCTTGGGTTTTACCACCTTCTGCCATAGTTCATTCAACTACGGATTGTGTGTGATGGGAAAAAACTTCCGATGCACAATCCATCTCAAGAAACACGACTGTTGGAAACAACACCGCTGGGCACACTGGATGCCCCTCCCGGGGCGGATAGTTGGGGCAGGAGCGAACCGCCACGTCGAGGGGCGAGATAAGACACCACCCGAGGGAGGGGGTGAAAAGAAGAAAAAAAAAGGAAGGAAGGGGCGACAACAGGGTACTTATTGCCCCCTTAATTAATTATTTATTTTTTGATTAGCGAGAACCCACCCAACCCAACACCCCCCCCCGGACCGCCCCCCCAAACACATTTTTTTTCTTCCCTCCCCCCGTCCCCCCCCCCCCCCCCCCCCGCTCCCCCCCCCCCCCACTCATCCCCCCCCCCCAACCTCCCTCCCCCACACCCTCTCCCATGTTGTTTCCAAATAACCGGGAATCAAAACCGCCCCCCACAAACTACTACCCCCGGGGGCCACCAGGCGCCGCAATTATTGCAAGGTGCACACCCCCAGGTATACTTCGGACCTAGGGGTTCTATAACAGTGAACCAATTTCAAATCGCTAGTTGCACATTGATTGTTGATAACACGCTATGAGAGGGATTCCATTCTCAACGTTCCATTCAGCACTTGGAGAAACTATAATTCTAGACAAAATAGTCAACAGGTCGAAAGTAACATTTGTAAACAATGACTTCTAGCGTATTTTTCTGGGATCTGCTTGCTACCACAAGCAAAATAGCACCAGAAACAGATAAGGGAGTTATTACCTTCCCGTCGGTAGTGGATATAGATGTTAGAAACCTGGCATTTCCTGGAAATTTACGTTTTAAGTCATTGTTTACAATTGTTACTTTCGACCTTTTGACGATTTTGTCTAGAATTACACCATTTATTTTAGTTGAATGAAGGAATATTTTTTTTTTTATTTCCGCGAAAACGATGCAGCAAAACCCCCTATTCGTATTTTTTATTGTGTACTTATTGCATACATTGTGTATTTTTTTTTCAATTTCTTGGCTGTTTACAAATCAGTGTGCACAGAATGAAAGCTCCCATCTGAGTGATCAACTGTGGTAGAAGGGTAGAACTCAAGTTTGTTTTCATTTCGGAAAATTTAGGAACTGGTAATTTAATGTTGAATAAGTTCGTAATTAACACATTCTAGAGAAAAAGTTTTCTTTTGAATCGTTGAGAAAAACTTGCAATGTTGCAGAATTGTTTAAGGTAGGTCCTAATCATTCTAAAAATTGATGTAGATTCAATATTAATAGGACGGGTGTATGCGTAATCTGCAGATGCACACTCAACGTCAAACTACCAACCGGAAGCTTTAGTAGTCTACTGTGGTTCAAAGCTCCAAGGTGGGTGGTGGCACCGGAACGGTGGCAATCGCAGGCGCTGATATTTGGGGCGGCGGGAGGCACTTGGAAACGGAATTTAGTAACAACACATACACCACCATCGAATGCAGCCGCTTTTCAAAGAAGCACAATCGAAAATCACCATTATCTGTTGCTCTCGGCCGTCCGTCGTCTCCATCAGTACAGCATTTCAGTAGAGCGATTCTTGCCTTCACAGCAACGATCATTCGAAACACGTCAACCGTTCAGTAGCAGTTGTGGTAGTGCCAGTGGATCGACAGCATCAGTTTCACCGGTTCCAGCGTTATCGATTGGGAAGAAAAAGCGAAAAATGGTAAGCAACAAGTGATTTTGTTTTTCGGTTTCCTAATTTTTCATTGTGGTTTATCGAAAGGAGCCGAAGCAAAATTCTATAGTGTCAAACATGTTTTGCGGGAATATGGCTAACATCAAAATGGAATCAATTTTAGAAAGTTGTTTCATGTCAGTGAACCTTGAAATGGAGATAATCCACTGAGGCCACGCAAGGGCATTGTCTATTGTAGAATATAATACATTCCCATGCGGTGCTACTCAGTTATTGTTTCAGGCACTTCAGTTGGATTTATGTTTTCCAAATAAGTAATGTTGATAATGCCAGGAATAGTATACCTAATGCACATGAATTCCCATCCATTCATTGATTCCCGTATCAACTAATTTCGCTGAAGTCGATCACGGTTCTTATCGTTCATTTTTTCGAAGTTTACAATATGCATACATTTATGTGCGAGTGTAATTAATTTTAAATAAAAAAATACATCTTTTTTTTTCTTTATTCTCGAGCTCAAGTCCAATGATCAACTTATCATAAAACTCAACCCAATTTTAGAAATTCAATCTACCTAAGCGATGCTAACATTTCTCTAAAGAATAATGTTTTGCACAATTCCTTAAAGTCCATTGTTTTTTTTTTAAAGCAAACCTCTTCATACAATTCATAGAAATCGGACGATGATGTATATCAACCTCTACAAGATGGTATTTTCCTCTTCGCCCCAGATAGACATATTTTTCGAACTTAATGTTTAGAGTATTTAGGCACTCTAAGTAATTCTTTGAAAATTCACCTGATATATTCCAAAACACTTCTGATGTTAAGGTGTGAATTCCATTATGCGTATCATTTGAACCCTCATCTCTGTTTCAGTATCAAGCCAGGCCAGGTGACTGAAAGTTATTTTAATTTAAAAAAAAACTTGTTTGTCAAAATCCGTGCTTGAAGATCCGCATAGGTCAAAAAGGTCACTTAAAGAAATACTCGGGTTCCAGACTGTATTTTTTTTTCGCAAAAAGCAAAATAACCATAGAGAATGGCGCTAGCAGTCCAGGAAATTTAAATAATTAAAATGTCCAGGAGGTCCAGGAAATTTAAGTAATTAAAATGGGCACCAGGGAGCCACTTTAATTTCACATATCCGGGCAAAGGCGCATGAATGCAACTTGACCCTTTAATACTAAGTAAAAAGTAAAGTAAAGGTAAACCTATTAAACTCATCCTTATAAAACTATCAATAATTTAGCAGATATTATAGAACACACCTTCGAGCAGTGCAAAATATAATTTTCTACTTCTTTAACTCTGCTTGCGATTTAATGCTATTATATTTATTATTCTGGAATGTCGATTGAGTACGATTGAGTATTCAACTGACCCCAAACAATTAGACATTCTTCAAATCTGTGGGAGAAGATCAAAAACTGCTCGATATGGAGGCCAGTCCTTGATTTCGTGACTATGATCTACTTACTAATTCGTTTCTTTCATTCTTTTATTAGGTCGTCAAACTATCCGAAGAACAGCGTAAGGAGCAGTTGCAGCCTTTGTTGGACGCCGGCTGGACTATGGTCAAGGATAGAGATGCCATCTACAAGGAGTATCTGTTCAAAAACTTCAACGAGGCTTTCGGTTTCATGACGCGTGTCGCCTTGCTGGCCGACAAGATGGACCATCATCCGGAATGGTTCAACGTATACAACAAGGTGCAGGTCACCCTGGCTACCCACGACTGCAGTGGGCTGAGCGAACGGGATGTCAAGCTAGCTAAATTCCTGGAGGAAGCGGCTAGCAAATATTGAATAAAAATAACTCCCTTTTCACTACATTTATTTTTATTTTTTGTATTTTAAAATTAAAATCAGTCGTCAAAATGTACATTGTACATGACCAACTAGACATTTATAGCATAGATTTACTCATTATCACATAGGCACAATTATCGGACTTATCAGGAGACATTTCGTCAATGTCGTAACTGAAAGAACAAAAGGCAATTAGGATACAATATCGCCAAAGAAAACTCAGTCCAAAACTTACCCCAACGTTTTATAAAACCTCATACCATCATCATTGTTCAGAAGCACTGTTAGCACCAGTCGTTCCATACCGTAATGCCGTGCCATCGTCTCTAGCGCTTGCATCATAAATGCTCCCAATCCCTTTCGTTGGAAATCTGGATCTACCTGCATTTCGTAGCAATACACCACACATCGCCCGTAGTCTAAGTCAAACCGGAACATCGAGTAACCTGCTGGCCTTTTGGTTTCCCTATCAACTGCCACCAGATACCGCGCCCACGGTTTGTTTAAATCCGATTGTTTTACCTTCGGTTGCCAACCGAGACTGCAACTTCTGTACTGTGGGCCAACATTCTTCTCCGCCAGCTTAAAAGCCCATTTGAGGACCTTTGATTCCATGTCGGCCTTTCTGCGGCAATAGAGATCAAACCCGCATCCATTTTGATCATACTTGAGGAATTCGGGGAAATTTACAATGGGATTTATCTGGCGATTGGCATTCTCGATGGCTTTCTGTTGTGCTGTTGCCGACATGGCGGAATTATTATTGGTGATCTCTTCTAAGGCGTCCATTGTGTGAACTAAGAATGATGAGGACTTGCACTATATACTTTTTGTTCTAGACTGCGCTGTTATTTGTAAATCCGCGTAAATCTAACCAGAATCTAGCTTCGATGTCAGATGGCTATGATACTTATTTGGCAGCGAGTATGGGCGCGAAAAGTATTATTGTCGAACAAGTGAGAAAGGCCTAACCATGAAATGTAGACAATTTATTTTACCATTTCTGTCGAATTACAGCACATGTAATCAATCGAACAAAAACGAACGAGTTTCCATCAGTATTATATATTAATCAGAAGCTAGCTTTGTTCTCTGCCTGAATGCTGGATTGTATTTGAATTCATACGTTTGTTTGTAAATTACGATTTTAAATTCTTCACATGATTTTGACAATTCTGGACTAACAATAGAAAAGGGCCTATCAACATTTTTAAACAAACACTTCTCGAGTACTTTTTCAAAGGGACTTATCTGATTTTGTAAATAAAGAGGGGAAGTAATGGCTGGCCCACAACTGATACGTTGCGGATGCGTTTGCGTGAATTTGACAGTTTTCCCATAGGTTTTCTGTCAAATTTACGTCAACGGAACGCAAACGTATCTATTGTGGGTGACCCTTAAGATTCAAACGTTAAATTCTTAAAACCCTTGGCACTTTCACGCACACTAGGACCATAGACTAACTCTAAGACCAGTAGGTCCCGAACAAATACGATTTTTTTCTTGGCTCAGTCAGTACTAGCACATCGGTCCCAAGCTCGGTCCCAAGCTTAATAATGCGCCCCTTATAATGAACTCACACGAACACACTCTCAAATATTCTGTCAAAATAACACAGCAAATCAAAACAAAGGCGCAAATATGTATAGTTAGGTGCTGGCTTCAAGGTGTACTTTGGACCAAGGGGTTCTACAACAGTGAACCAATTTCAAATCGCTAGTTGCATATTGATTGTTGCTAGGACCACCATCATGTTAGGAAAATGTTATTCCTTGTGATCCGAGTTTGCGTGAGAGTGCTAAAGGCTGGTTTACAGTTCGGGAAAAGTGTCACGGGATTTGGGCGCCTGTGTGTTTTAAATGGAGCGCGGGATTTGAATTCCCGTGGCGGGAATTAAGTCTACACAAAAATGACAGTTTTCCTGAAGTGTAAACCCAACCGCGGGATTTACTCCGGGAAATAAAATTGATCTCTACACACTAGTTCTTCGGCGGGAAGAAATCATTCCGAATTGTTTCCGTTCGGATTTTGCAAGTTTGAATTCGAACAAAAAAAAATTCAAATGTCAAAAGGAGAGCCGAGTTTGGAAACAGTTTTTTTCGATATTGATGTGCTCGAAGATTTTGATGGTTTTGACAGTCAGGATAAATTTTATGAACAGCTAACCCAAGAAGAAATATTGGACATGAATATTTATATATTAATAAAAAGTTTATAATAACATATAAATATGATTTAAAGATATATTAATTTATAAATATATTAATGTATATAAATATATTAATTATAAATAAATTATATAAAAAAGAGCTCTTGCAAAAAAAAAAGAAACGCCTAGACAAAACGACAATCCGAAATAACGATATTGACATAAATTGACTTGAACTTTGGGAAGAAATTTCGAAACATCCTTACTTGTACCAAATAACATGCAAGGAGTATTCTAACAAGATAGCTAAAGATGCTATTTGGCAACAAATCAGTTGTTTTATTTCATCGTCCCTGAATAAATCTGTCAGTGTCCAGGAATGCCAGATGTACTTGGATGCTTTGAGGGAATTGACCAGATAAAAAAAAGATACATCGGTAAAGTAAACTTAAATAAAATATTTCCTAAATTTCTTGAATTTATATTGAAATTCAATGCGTTCTGAAAGAAAACATTTACACAAATGTAAACAATATGCAAAACCTGATACGCAAAACGGGAACAAAAAAACCCCCCCCCCCCCCCCCCCCCCCCCACCCCCCTTCCCCCCCACCCCCCTAAAAAAAACAACACACTTGTCCATTTTACACAATTAAAAAATTCAATTGTAAACCTCCCCTCTATCCCCCCCGAAACCCCCAAAAAAACAAATAATAGGGCCTAAAAACCCATACACAAAAATAATTTAAAAAATTATATACCACAAGAGACCCCCCCCCCTCATCCACCCCCTATATTTGAAAAAACAAAAATAACCCATTTTGCATATAGATTATGAAGCAGTTTGGTAGATTGTTATCTCACCGACAAACCGACATGAATAACAATAGAACATGTCTTAATATTTTTGTTCAAATCATATTACTGACATCTATCTTCGTGTTCGCTGAGAACGTTTATTGAAGACACGAACACGCTTGGGAACTTGATAAGAAGGTTCATGTCTGAGCAATTCTGGATAAATTAATTTTATCTAGATAAAATGATTCTATAGGTTTCGACAGATGGGATCGCTGTATATTTAAATCGGTCGTTATGGATTCTTGATCAAAAGTGAAGATTGAGTTTCATGTCGGTTTGTCGGTGGTTAAACAAAAAAAACAAAAAAAAAAAAATAAACACCATTTTTTTTTTTTTTTTTTCTTTATTATATACTTTCACTTTACAGCCCCCCCCACCCACACCACTTTTCCCTCCCCCACGACCAGACTTTTCTTATAAAAAAAAAAAATATTATTTTCTTTTTTTTCCGTTTTTTCATAATATTTTTTTTTTTTATAAAAAAAAAAAAAAAAACAAACCCCCCCCATCCTTCGGATCCGCTTGGGTTTTGAACTGTTTTTTCACCCATTAATGTGTTAAAATACACCCGATTGTTTATTGAATGAGTTTTCCTCTAATGGGTATTTTTTTACCCTCTGCATGATTCAGATTTTCCTCCATTTTATGACAGATCGGCATGCTATTTGAAAATGGGTGATTTTTTACCCATTAGTGGGTTTTCGCAAACAACTGTGAAGGGGAAAGTTTCTCCTATACGACGATTCTGTAGGTTTGCGTGTGTAGCCAACGGCTTGCGAGAAAAAGGGCTCAGAAGTGTTTGTTTACAAATGTTGATAGGCCCTTTTTATTGTTGATCCAGAATTTTGGACATCTGCTACGCTCATTCAGATTTACCCAAAATTGAGTAAAGGTAACCCAAAATCACTTGGAACTACTCAAATATGGGTAACCAGGTCTAAACTCAAATTTGGGTAAACTCCAATTTATTCGATTTTGGGTAAGGTCCATTTATTATACAAAATGTAGTTTTTATTGAAATAGGGTAAAAAGGTTTTTTTGTTTTGATTCTTTTGAAAAAAAGTTTGTCAGCTCTGTAGTTACAATATTTTATGTGTGGTATGGTTATACATGCTCAATAAAGTTCACCTTTGATTAAAATTTATTAAAAATCGAATTACTGGAAGTATTTATTAGCAACCAATATCGGGCCGCAGTTGGAAAATCACGTTCATCCTCTCGGCAACGGCAACATAAAAGCCCGATCTGAGTAAGCCTGTTTGTCGGAAAGAAAACAGGCTAGATCCAAGCCGATTCTAATTGGACATAACGAAGTCATTTGCAACAACCGTCAAACTTGCGTTTTTCCGTTCCGTTTCCGTTATCATTGTGTTTCGCTGGTAAGACTTGTACTTATACTTCTGACAAACTCTGAAGAATAATTTCAAATTTTTAAGAAGTAAATTTTCACCAACCATTGGGACTAAATGAAGCTGTTTCAAGGTGGGTACTTCTAACCTTTTAGCTCACATTATATATTTTGAAATCACCCAACTTTTTGACAGCTTCATTTAACTTTAGAAGGTGAGTGATTTTTATAAATGAAATGTGTAATCTCAAATTTCATTAGGGCCTAACTGACAATCGTAAACAATGGCTTCTTCTGTAAATTGCTCGTAACACAAAATCTACCCATGTAAGCTTCCAATTCTATCGAATAGAAGGACTATTGTTCTTCGAAAAGGCTGTGGTTGATTTATGAGCCAAGTTTCCAAGATCGACAAACTCAAGGAAGAAGCCATTGTTTACGTTTGTCAGTTCGGCCCTAATGAAAAATCTTTGTCGAATTATTAACTGCTTGCATTACACAAAAATTCTGCCCGACTCTACTAAATTTAGAAACTCTACACAACCTGTCGTCTTGACATGGTTCAAATTTCATTGTTCTGCGGGTTTTTGCGCTCCGTTTCCACGAGTTCCAATCCACATATAGTTGTCGCGTCAAAACTAAAAAAAAGTAAACCATCAGCATTGATTCCTTCCCTTCATTCATTCATTAGTCCAGTAGAGATATGTCGTTCGTCTTGAACAGTTCTCGTGGTCGTCGGTGTGGATATTGCTACTTTCCGGGCTGTGGCCATTAATTTGTAACTGTTTTGCTTGCTGCATCACAAGGTTCAGATCACTTCGTTGGGAGTGTAGATTAGTATTTCGGCAAAGTTCTCTGCTTAAGTTTCAGTCTATTCCACGAAAAGGATAGATTGATTACCTTACATCAGCACACGACGAAAAAGTGCGCAGTGTGTGTGTGTGCTGAAGGTGGAAAGTAAATCCGCAAAGTGGCACCAAAGTTCAATATTATTCCCTCAGTGATTTTCCGTTCAATCGGGCTGCCTACTGATTAATAGAAAAGCAGTGCTGTGGCCATAATCGAGTGGGTTTAATAGTGCTCTGGAAGAAGAAAACCTACAAAAGTTACTCGGAATCATTTCGTGCTGTGTCACTTCCCTATGTGCTGGCGTATTAGAGTTCAGCAGGAAGATAGCTATAGGTTGCAAAGTGTATCTCGCTGCAATTGAATTTAATTTCACCTTCATTACCTTTTTCAACATACGAAAAGCAAAGAAGTGAACAGAAAGCCGATCGCCACGGTGTTGCATCGTACGTTGTGCGTCTGAAGTGAGGATAATAGGAAGTAAATAATTTCTAACACTCTTGAAAAGCTGGATTGGGAGCTGTTCTAACAGGAAATGGCACCCAATTTGAGTAAGATAGCAGGAGGGAACCATAACCTAGCGATAGCAATCGCTGGATGTACCGCTGCCACCTGGATAATTATATACGGCAAGCAGGTTCACAAAGCACGGTAAGCTCCCTGATCTGTCTTGTAATGCTCATTTCTGACTTTTGCTTATATATGTATATCATATTGTCCGTAAACGGGTTGCCGATTGCGTAATTATGTAGACATGACGGTGCGCGATAAGCGCAGCTTGTTATCAAGTTCTTCAAAGGATTTGATTGTCCATTGCACTGTGGTTTGAAGCGATAAAGAAACTTTACCAAAAATCGTCATGGTAACATTGGCTCCGGACTGCTATGGTATGGTTTGACACCAGTCCTACCTTTAATAATTCGAATTATTAGATTAGGCGAGCTCTCATCCGTGACATTATCCATCACCTAACCATATCTAAAAATAGTGAACTCTTCCCAGCAGATTTTAAATAAATTTTAGTCATGAATTATTGTAACAATCTCAATAAGCAATTCCACATTTTACGGTCCAGGAAAGGTAAAATATTCCACACGAAATAGCAAGTTCAATAGCACGTAGGATGGAAAGAATGCACTAGAATCAACTGTTTTCCTGTTGGTATGTCTTTTACACGCGTTTCTCCGTTTACTATGCAAATGAAATAAGTTCAAGGGGCGCATTCGAACGTTCAAAAGTGAATAAAACATTATAAATTGCCTTTTGATATTGATAGCTACGTAACTTGGCCGATATATTTTCCATCAAAGGAGTAAATTATTGGTTAACGCTTCTGCCTATGAAAGCAACGGACAATTCAATAAGAGCAAAGCCCGATTTTCATGTACATATATGTACATGTTTGGAGACTTGTCTTTGATTTTTCCGTAAAACGATTGAGCTGGAGTTTTGGGTATAGCCAAGAAATAACCTGAATTTTCATATCTGTATTTAAAACATTATTTTACGTTCACCACTTTAAAAGTTACAGACCCCAATTACTACAAATTAGATACTCATGGTACAGAGGAACCTAATAGACCGTTAAATGATTTTACGAGAAGACAGGAGAAGGCGCCTTTGTTGTTTTTTTTTTATGATATTTGATAAAACTTCATTCATGAATGTTGCATTCAGCTGATCAAAAACGACTTGTAAAATTGAAAAGTAGAATGAATTTCCCATTCATTAACAGAGAAGTTTTGAGTGGGGGCAAGTCCTGAATTCAATTTTACAATATGACTTAAAACTTGACAGATGGAAAATAATCGATTAATCAGATTAAAATTCGTTTAGTTATTGAATCAACAAACTTTCGATAAGATGTCTGTTCAAAAGTTGAGTTCCTGTCTGTCAGTAAATAAGTCAGCTTTGCGAGAAACGGACAATTCATATGCAATTCTTTTCTCATCTGTTCAAATTTAAGTGAAACATAAAAATTAATTCGCGAATTCCGGACAGTGTCGCCTCTTCTCGTGTTGGCTTTCTGTTCTTGCGTTCCTGTTTATCGCATCCTGATCCCTGCCATTTTCCCTTTCCATTTTTATTTTTTGCTGTCCATTGTTGTTCTTTTTCTTCATTGTTGTGTTGGTTTTTCTTCTTTTTTTTTTTAGCCTTACACTGAACCCAAACATCATCCCAAGATCGTCTGAAAAGTAATTCGATTGCGCCCTTTAACGAAAAGCATTCGGAAATCGGATGATTGTCTTATGGTTAGATCCGTATGACGATCATCCATGTTTCGTATGACAATCAACCAAATTTAATATGATGTTTGTTTCAAAACTGTGTAGATCATTAGCGATTTATGAATAATTTGAAACAATTCAACGACATAAATTTATTTCACATTACACTTCCTCAACCGTTGAGCAAAGATTGCAACGGGAGCACAAAAATTGAAGGAGTCAGGAAATATTTTTCCGTGACTCCGTAGGAAGCGAGCGGGTTTCGATCCTTTATTCGTGATGGTACCAGTTCTGATAGCGATTGATAGGTTTTTACCGAATGATGTAAAATGGAATGTTTGTCATCCTCATTTCAAATGATTTGCGTTATAGGGCTTTTCCAATGCAATACGCATTCCACTTTGGGATGACGATTTTTCATACAGCGTGCATTCGAATTTGAACGAGAGGTCAATTCACTTCGCGTATTATTAGTTGTTCAACATTAGAAGGATAATCATCTGGTTTCTAGAAAATCGTCCTCCGCCTGCATCTATCATTCGAAAATGCGATTTCAATGTTTCGATATCAACCGACGGAGGATTCATTCGATAAAAGGAGGATGTTTGGGTTCAGTGTACCAATTGAAAAATATTGAGCTATAATGAAGCACGAACTTCGTAAGCATCGTAAAGTTGTCACTACAGAACAGGAAATGTTGAAGTCATGGTTGAAAGCGGAAAAAAATGTCTGTTCAAGCGTTGTACAAAATCTTATGCGTGGTATTAAGAAGAAAGTTCGGGCTTTTGGATTTGGTAAAGAAATACAGTGAAATAAAAATACCTAAACCAAGATTATACATTGTATTTTATTCCCTGAATATTTCATGACAATTGGTTGACAGACTTGTTTTTGAGGACGAGTTTAGAGTGATGCAATTTAACTGTGGACACCCTTTACAAGACAATAATTAAACCGGCCAGGAAACATGGACGTTGCTCGTAGAGGACCAAGACGCCCTTGATGTCTTCGAACGGAAGGTGTTGCGTACGATCTACGGTGGATTGCAGGTGGAAGACGAAACGTGGAGGAGGTGAATAAACCACGAATTGCATCTGTGACGACTGCCCAGTTAAAATGATTCTCGATAACGATCCAATGGGTACAAGAAGAAGAAGCGCGCAACGAGCCAGGTGGATCGATCAAATAGAGTCTGGCGAAGTACAGCCATGGACCGAATAGAATGGAGACGACTTCTGTGTACAGTAGAGGCTACCGCGACCTTGGCCTAATTGGTAAGGTAAGTAAGTCATGGAACTCTCGTCAGCTCTCAGTCGCCGTTGGTGATTGCAATTCTGATGTTTTCTCAACCAATTCAGGAATACCTCAAGGATATATACTGATATACTTTGATGACGTGAGTAAGGTCCTCGAAGGTCCACGTCATTCGTATGCCGATGATCAAAAGATCTTTCTGCGAATCCAGTCAATCAACGATTGTTATCTCCTACAACAGCAACCTTCGCTCACTGGTGCAACCACCTAACAAACCGACGTGTCCGGGGGCCATCCATATACCACGTGGACAGTTTGAGGGAGGGGAGGGGGTTGATTTGAAACATTATATGAATGATTGTTCACGCAGGGTTGGTGGGGAGGGGGGAATGGGGTCAGAAAACAGTCAAAGCCAGTCCACGTGGTATATGGATGGCCTTTCACTTGATTTCGAATTTATGCTAAAATAAATAACGGTTGAATTATACTAAAAGGAATCGCTCCTGTCAATTTCACATGCAGAAGTGTGTGTGCAATAACCTCACCTAGGCGTTCGCACGTACATACACACTTAGAAAATTTTACAGTATTCGGTAATTTTTTACCGAACTTTCAACAGCTGAACGTTCGGTAATCTGTTCGGTAATTAAATCAATTACCGAACGTTCGGTACTCAATTTTTTTGATGAACTGTCAAAAACTACCGTACAGTTCGGTAATGGAAGATTTGATGATCTGTCAAAAATTACCGTACAGTTCGGTAATTTGTGTAGTCTGGTACCGAACCGTTTCGGTATTTTGTTTTTGTTTTTATCGTTAAACACCAAAATATTCGGATGTTATTGGTTAATTGAATATATTAAACAAAACTATATTTGTTGTTATTCCGACCGGGACTGTGAGGTCTTTCCAGCATATGGCGCAGTCAACGAAATACTACGAACGATGAGAGTCGGCTGCATCGGATGCTGGTCAGTGAAGATGTGTTCTACCTGTAGATGGATACAATGCAGCAAATATATTTTGCATGTGTATCATTTAGAATAATAATCCCTTCATCGAACCTATTGATTGTTTAGCGTGTAATCAGCACATTTGAAATATTTATAGCTAGCCGGATGAAAGCTCTAATTAACGCTGGTTTATTTTCTACATACATACATGGAATAATTAAAATTAATCAATATCCAAACCACCTTCTGGACAACCGATCACTGGAACCACGAGGCTTCATAGAAAATGGCTGACAGTTTGACAGTTAATAATACTTTACCGGGCTTCGGTGATTCAGAGTTCGTTTTACGTTTTGTTCGGTAAAGTTCTTACCGTATTCAGTGATTGTTTGTTTTTACCGTATGGATTGTATTTTTTTCTACAGTATACGGTAAATAAAATTCAACATTACAGATCGTTCGGTAAAGTGTTACAAAATAACGGTAACATTTTTTATGTTTACCGAAAAATCGGTAAGATGTTATGTTTACCGAAATGTTTCGTAAATTTTTTTACCGAACAGCAAAATCGAATTTAAGTGTGTCAAAAAAACAAAAACAAAAAAAAGGAGGTATAACAAAAAGTAGAAAAAAGAAAAACTTAAAAGGTTGTTTGGGAAATAAAATATGGGCAGCCACCTCGGTTTGTACCCGGCGCAACAAAACCGAATGGTGGTACCCCGGCCAAGCGAGAGATTACTCCCCCCCCCCCCCCCCCCCACAAACCAACACCCAACAAAACAACCTAGGTTTTTTTCCTCACCACCCACCCCCACACAAAAAAACAAGGCC
Organism: Aedes koreicus; assembly: GCA_024533555.2. Classification (NCBI taxonomy): domain Eukaryota; kingdom Metazoa; phylum Arthropoda; class Insecta; order Diptera; family Culicidae; genus Aedes; species Aedes koreicus. The sequence goes on along the minus strand of JAHHFK020004778.1, from coordinate 244,958 downwards.
CCTTACCCACATAACACACATATCTCTCTATATATTTTTTAATTTTTTCGCCCGCAAGCTCCCTTTTTTTTTTGTGTCCGACCCCCCCCCTCCCCCCCCCCCCCGCGCCTTTCACCACATCGCTCTCGAACACCTCCAAATACCCCGCACACATCTAGAGTTCTCTTTTTCGCAGGCCTCTTACAGGGCCGAATCGAAAGCAGTGCCATTTTGGAGCAGATCAATATCAACGGTCGAACATGGACATTGCGCAATGATGTTGAGGATGCAGTGGGTATTCAATAGTGTCTCAAGGATATTTAACTTCCATCTACCACGGCAGACACTTTGCAGTATCTTCTTGTCTTACTTTTCCGGGTTTTAAAATTAGTTTAGCCTTTAAAGAGTACGTGGTTTTAAGCTTATGATACCGCCACTGGGACTTTTTTTCTTCAGCGCTCTTATTAGTTGGTTCTAGAATGTTTTGACAGCAGACGCAACGTGCTTAGGTGCAACGATTGCGAATTCGTTGTTTTTAGATTTATGTACCGTGTGCAGGGTTTTCAAACGTTTCCGTGAGCGCAAAACCATTGTTCGGAAGAATCATAGTAAGCGTCTTGGAACTTTCAAACGGCAACTGCATTGGAAGGTATTGAAAACCAGGATCAGGACATTCATGCTGACATTGCCATAAAATATAATTCCAACAAAAGCACCGTAAGGCTATGCATAGGCTATCAATCTTAGCGTGCAAGCAAGCAGCCAAACCATGTGGACACTAGCGCGTTACCCCTAGCACGGCGGTAGAGGAAGTGCTGCGCCAATCCGAGCGCCCGTCCACTATGGAGGTACGGCTCAAACAGCGTCTGACTGGCATCCAGCGGCTGTATAAGAAATGCTCTTTCCCAGTAGATACACCTAAGATGGCAGCCCCATCAGGAGGATAGGAGACCGGAATTGGAACATGGAATGTTTTAACGTTAGCTCAGAAAGGTAAGTTGGTACAACTCGAAGCTCAAAACCCTTAAGCTCAGTGAAGTCCGTTGATAAAACTTTGAAGAACACAACTTACCGTCGGTACAGGTGCTGTTATATTCCGGTATTCAAAGTGACAACGCCTCCGCTATCGTGGAGATGGTTTCCTACATAGCACACAGGAAAGGCTGAGCTTATAAAGTGGGAGCCAATTAATGGAACCAATGCTGCCAAGCTACAGGACAAGGAAAACTTCTACAGTAAACTGAATGCCGTCATGGGTGTCAAAGGATGATATCAAGATCTACACTGGGGATTTCAATGCGAAAATCGGTTCCTGCAACACGGACTATGATCTTGTTATGGGACGTCATGGTCTTGGGGAAATGAGCGATAACGGTGAGCTGTGCAAAATTTTGTGGCAACAACGACATGGTGATCGTGGGCCCGATCTTACCTAATCGACCAGTGCACAAAGTCACGTGGATCTCTCGTGATAGACTTATAGAAAATCAAATCGACCACATCTGCATCAGCTGAAAAGGAGAAGGAGCCTTCTTAATTGCCGGAATAAACACAGTGCATTCTAATCGGTGAGATCCGCCAATGCATAACACGGATACAGCGACGGGAAGAGAGACTCAGACGGCGGTTTAACACGTGCTGAATAGAAGATCGAGCTGCGGAAAGATCGTTCGTTGAAAAACTTGAAATTCGAGCAGTGGGTGTTCCGAAAGGTAGCAGCGTGGAAGAGCAGTGGAAGGGAATCGAGAATGCCATTATCGAGACAAGTGTAAATAAGTTGGGTGAGCTGCGCACACAGCTAAACAAGTGGAAAACTGATGAAACCTGGAGGAAGATTGATGAGTGTAGACAAGTAAGAGTCGCAATAGAGTGGGCGAGATCCATAGCTGCCAAATACGAACACCATCAACGGTATCCGGCTCTGTAAAGTAAAACCGACGCTACCGACGGGACAAGGGAGCGTGGTTGGGCTGTCTGGCAGACGAATGGAAGAAAGCAGCAACAACTGGCGATATTCGCCTTCTCTACGATATATCACGGCGCCTGAGTAGAACAAGGATGAACCCGAAAGCCGTGACTGGGCAGGTACTAACCGACCCCACTGACCAGCTGAAACATTGGTTTGAGCACTTTGAACAACTTCTTCAACTTACGACGTCCAACCAACCATCAACATCTCGGCATGATCCATCAAGGGTGCGGCACATCACTAGCGTCAACTCCGAGGTCCCATAACTGCAGGAGATCGAAGCAGCTATCGGAAGCATGCAATCCAATAAGGCTCCCGGGGTCGATCGCATATCAGCAGACATGCTCAAAGTTGACCGAATGATATCCGCATCAACTATTCTGTAATATCTGGGATACCACCGTTTTTTCGGCCGACTGAATTCAGGGCGTCTTAGTAAAGGTCACTAAGAAGGGGAATCTGACTGTGTGCGATAATAGGCTATTATGTATTGTTCTTAAAATTCTGTGCAAAGTTATCCTGAATCGGATACAGGAGAAACACGACGCGACTCTCCATGCCGGAAGATCTCGTGTGGACCATATTGTCAGTCACGCTCCGAATCATCCTGGGGCTGGTAAATGAATCCCAAGAGTCACTCTATTTAGTATTCATTGACTGCTAAAAAAATCGCCAGTCAATCACGGAAATTTGTGGGGCGCCCTGAGACTCAAAGGAGTTCCGAATAAAATCGTCAATCTTATCGAGGCGCTGTACAAGGCTTTCACGTGCAGAGTCCTGCAAAACGAAGCCTTGTCTGACCCTATACGGGTATTCTCCGCCGGTGTGAGGCAAAAATGTATACTATCACCGCTACTGTTCCTCATCGTGATCGACGAGACCATGGGAGATGCTATTGACTGTGTACCGAACCGTGGCAGCCCATCACTATGAAGCACCAGAACGACTTAGATTTCACTGATGACGTTGCTCTATAAGCGCAACGGCGCTCTAATGTGTAGAGTAAGCTTAACGACCTCCCCGGAAGCTCCTCTGCGGCGAGTCTCTCCATCAATGTTAACTAGACTAAATCGTAGGATGTCAACACGATCAACCCATCCAACTTTTCGGTAGCGAGACACACAATAGAGAAAGTCGATAGTTTCTAATATCTTGGTAGCCAAATAGCGTCAAATGGCGGAACCATGTGAAGCATAGCTGTACGAAGGCTAGGGTTGTGTTTGCGAGTCTACGAAGTGTATGGACATCAAACCAGATAAGTCAATGCGCCAAAATTCGAATTTTCGATTCAAACGTGAAAACTGTGTTGTTGTACGTCAGAAGACCTGGTGTGTATCAGCGAAGAACACTCAAAAGCTGCAGATCTTCATCAACTGATGGCTGCGGTATATAATTCGTGCCTCGTGGCCTTACAACTGGATGTCGAATGCTGAGCTCCATGGTCGATGTCAACAGAAATTCGAGCACGAAAGTGGAGGTGGGTCGGCCCCATACTACGAAGGGGTGGCAATGAAATCTGCAAGCAAGTGCAGGATTGGAACCCAGCAGGACATCGCAGCAGAGACAACGCCTGGGCCTCAACAAGGAAATGAAGGAAGTTGATAGGAATCTGACCTGGGCCCAGGTCAAGGCAAAAGCAAGTAGCCGCTCAAGATGGAACTCTTTCACGTTGGCGCTATTTATTTATTTATTTATTTATTTATTTATTGATTCGTCAACAGATAAAAATGTTCATCCCAATAAAAATTAGATAACACATACAATAACTAACACATACATACTTCTTCGGAAACAACGCTTATTAACATCACGGGATACATTGAAATTAAACACGCTATAGCAGCTGTTGAAAACGTGACACATGCTTAGCACTGGTTCGTGTTTGCCGTAGTTGGTCCTTGAGTGTCGGTTTATAAAGAAAGATTGTAAACGTAGGTTTCGTCGTTGAGTGTTGATGTTCAAGAGACCAAGTAAAGTGCAACAGTCGATTCCCTGAAGGAGGTCACCAACGAAACAGGCTTTGGCCACCATACGCCTCCCTTCCAACAATTCCAGGTTGATGAGCTTACGCCGACTTTCATAACTTGGAATCTGCGAGGTTCTTGCCAACGAAGATGTCGCAAAGCAAAGCGTATAAACCTTCGCTGAACGGCGCTAAACGACAGCACAGTACTCCAAAAAAAGGACGAATCAAAGAGCAGTATAGTGCCTTCAGACAATAAACGTCTTTGAAGTTTTTTGCGAAGCGGAAGATGAATCCTAACTGCGATGAGGCTTTAGAAACAATATAGGCAATGTGGTTCTCGAATGACAGTGTGGAGTCGAGCATTACTCCCAGATCCTTGACTGTTGTTTCACGTTTCAAGCATGTTCCTTGAAGGATGTAGTCGTTGAGATACATCGCCATCTTCGGCCAAAGGAGATAGCCGAGCATTTGCATACATTTAAGGACATTCTGTTGATCCGGCAGTAGTCGTCGAACACTTGTAGTTCCTGCTGAAGAAAATCGGCTTTGCAACCCCTTTCAAGTTTTCGTTACAATTGCGTCTTTGAACTCGAAGCTCTACAACGAAGAGTACCTGATAAAAAAAAACGCATTTTACCATTTCTCGAGCAACTCATTGAATTAGGGCCTAAAAGCCATTTGTAAACAATGACTTTAAACGTTGATCTCTCATGAATCACAAGAATCCTGCTATATCCAGCTACTCCATATGGTAGAACTAACATTCTTCTACCAGATGCTGTTTTCATTTCACGAGAGTGACTTAAGATTCAAAAGAAATCGACATTTAAAGTCATTCTTTACAAATGGCTTTTAGGCCCTTAACATGAATTACTCGAGATTTATAAGAGCACACACAGTTTTGGCAAGATTTGGCTAGCTGCCACTACAGTCGAGAGACACGTCAGTGGTGCCGTGACAACAGAGCGAAATTCATCGAAAAGGACCTAAACCCACCCAATTGTCCCCAATTTTTCCCAATCGAGAAATATTGGACAATTGTTAAGTGGAAGCTAGAAAAGACTGGAAAAGTGACTCGGAATGCTGCAGAGATGAAGAGATGGTGTAATAGAATGCCCGCTCAAGTTGACGAACAAAGTGTCCGGAAGATGATGCGTAAATGATGATGTTATGTCGGATGTGTATCATCCCAAAAAACTGTAATGTAGTCATGAGGTCTGTGGTGAACGTTGGCAAGGAGGTTTGATGTGTTGAATTTGAGTGATTAATTAATTACACTATTTTCTTGAAATCTCATAGAGAGAGGAACCTATTAATTGGAATAAATAGCTTAACATAATTTATTTATGAGCAATTGTTATTTTTTTTTTTTTTTTTTTCAGCAAACAACGGCCCGAAGATGAGATTCAATACTTCATCAGCGACAAAAAGGAAAAACGCACCACAAAGGCACATGTAAACTCAGTGTTCTTCAAGCAACTGCGAGCTCTGTTAAGTAAGTGGTATACAATTTCAATCATGGGTGATCGATTTTGCATGTCAAGCATGTCCTCGAAACTATGAGGGACAACTGTACCAAAAAAAAAAAAGCCACGTTTTGTCATTTGTCCTTATTCTCGACATAGATTAGAATATACTATCTGGATGTTCTTGGCAGTTTTGCCTGGACCACCGATTTGCATTTTTCGAACCACTGAACTGCCGTGAAACGCATATCAGTCCCATCTTTGCTTGCTTTCCTATTCATATGGAACTGAGTTTCACGGCAGTGTGTCCAACCACACAAGATTCGACTTTCGGTATCTTATCAGGGCTCCTGAAAAAGTTGCACGCATGTCCCTCGGGTGGTTTTCAAATCTAAAATTAGCTTTGCTCTCAAACACCATGTTCTTAACTGATTGGAATACTTGTAACATTAGATAATAGTTAAAGCTGTTTAGTTTTCAACTTTTGGAAAACGCGGTTTGGACATATGTGATCAATCAGACCAACTCCTTCCGAATAAAAGTCCTATTTTGATGATGATGATGATGTGGACTGTTTTAATTACACGATTTGATCAAGGTTGTACTGTGGTAAATGTTTCATCATGTTAAGTATGAAGGGCCAAACACGTATTGTGGGCTCGTAAGCAGATATACTTACGCGCAACCCAAAGCTACAGGGGTCTAGAGAGACCGATTTATAGATTCGTCGATTTATCGATTATAATCTTTTTTAATCGATTATAATCACACTTCTGCCTTTGTGAGCTCTATCACGCTCGGTTCCGCTTGCAAGTAGATACTTAGTCTTCGACGTATTCTACTTTATTCGAACCTTTTTTGCTGCCCGTTTCAGCGTGGTGTACTGCTTAGTAACCGCTTGGAACGCTCTTCCTACCATGTCCACGTCGTCAGCGAAGCAAATGAATTGACTGGATTTATTGAAAATCGTGCCCCGTATGTTAAAGCCCGAACGTTTCATAACACTTTCTACAGTGTGTCTCACAATAGGTGTCACCTTTTTTCAGTCTTGGTTTATTTCAGCTGGGTAATTTTAACAGCGGAATTGATTATACCCGTTTTGAGTGTATTCATTTGACAGCTTATCGCTGAAGATAAATAAGCGATTCCGTTTGTTTATATTTATCAGCTACCATGGAAGCCATACGGGAGCGAGTTTTAAAATTACATTTGCAAAAGCTTATACCGTGTCAGATATTCAATAGCCTTAAGCAGTTCGGAGTGAGTAAGCGTTTTGTTTTTCGTACCTTGAAACGGTTCAAGGAAACTGCAAATGTCCATATTCAACACAAAGGAGGTGCCAGACGAACTGCCAGAACGAAGAAAAAGATCATATGTGTGAGGAAGCGAATAAGACGTAATCCGGCCGTATCTGGCGGTAAATTGAGCAAACGATTTCAAATGTCTCCTGCTTCAATGAACAGGCTCCTCAGATATGATCTGGAATGCAAGCCGTACAAGAAACAACGGATTCACGGGTTGACGGAGCGTCAAAAGCAAGCCAGGGTCCAAAGAAGCAGAAATCATTTGGTTCAGCACGGTGACTGCGAGATTTTATCTTCGAATGAAAAGCTCTTCCTCCTTCAGGACAGTCATAATGAACAAAATGATCGTGTGGGCAAAAGTCTTGCCAATATTCCAAGAGATAAACTAGCTGTAGAACGCTATCAGAATGTATCGAAAATTATGGTATGGGGCACCGTTTCACGAAAAGGAAAACTTCCTCTTCTTTTCATAGAACCTAACGTAAAAATCAACACTGAATATTACATCGAGCAGGTTTTGAAGAACCATCTGCTTCCTCATGCTTCAACGATGTATGGGAATACACCATATATTGTTTCCAACGGGAGTCAGCTCCAGCTCACAAGGCAAAGAAGACACAAGCGTGGTGCGCGGAAAATTTGCCCGATTTCATCACAAGCGAAGAATGGCCTGCATCTTCACCGGATCTCAACCCACTTGACTACTTTGTTTGGGGTTATATGATTCAACATATAGGCCCTACGAAAGGGCTTACTTTAGATCGATTCAAGAAACATTTGGTTGATATTTGGGACCAAATTCCTCAGGAAATCGTGCGTGCCAGCTGCGATGGGCTTACAAAGCATTTGCGCAAAGTTATCAAGGAAAAGGGCGAGAGATTCGAATTGAATTAATATTGTTTATTTCTATAACACGTATCTTTCAAATGAAAAATAAATGCTATGATTTGGTTGATTTGTTTTGCTGTAATCCCATTTTGTTTTAGTGACCCTTTTATGGAACACCCCGCAATAAAAAATTAAATAACAAGAAGAAAAAAGACTGTTGTGCCGAAAAAATACTATGTTTGTAAAAAAGGCCCACGACCCCCCCCATATTTTCCCCCAACACTTTTGCCGCGATCAGCCTATTAATTTCCCCAGGGAAACCTTTCTCGACCATAATCTTTCGCAGTTCTCCACGATCAATAGTATCGTTCGCGGCCTTGATATTTGTGATAGTTTTGGAGGATCTGCCGCAACTTAAACATTTGGTCTGTTGTCGATCGCCTGTCCACAAAACCGGCTTGATAACTTCCCAAAAATCTGCTTGCTAGCGACCATAGACGGTGGAAGATGATCTGGGAAAGCACTTTGAGAATAGTGATCGCTCGGTAGTTCTCACATTCCAACTTGTCACCCTGTTTGTACATTGAGCATATAACTCCCGCTTTCCACTCCTCCGGTAGCTGTTCTGTATCCCATATCCTGACTATCAGTCGGTGCAGACAATTTGCCATCCTATCCGAGCCCATTTTTATAAATTCCTCTCCGATACTATCTTTCCCAACTGCCTTGTTGTTCTTAAGCAGTTTGATGGCATCCCTAACTTCGCTTATCGTGGGAGTTGGCACATCTCCTTTCGTTCGCCGTTCCGATGAAGACATTTATCCTGCTCTCCTGATTTTCCGCCTCTGACCATTCCAGGTATTCATTGCAGTGCAGCTTCCACCTTTCGATCACCTCACGTTCATCTGTCAAGATACCTCCAACCTTATCCCGACACATCTCGGCTCGCGGCACAAAGTCTTGCATTACTTTTTTTGTAGAACTTTCGCGTTTCTTGAGAACGATGCAGCTGCTCCAATTCTTCGCACTTCAACTCCTCCAGGCGGCGCTTCTTATTCCGGAAAAAGATGAGTTTGCTGTCCGCTTCTGTTGGTATTGCTCCACATTTGGACCCCATTGCCCGCGCTGCATTCTTCTCGTGTAAAACCGTCTGACACTTCTCGTCGAACCAGTTGTTCCGTCGATTTCTATCCACAACCCTATTGCGTTTTTAATGGCTGCTTCGACACACTACTCCAGCGGTCCTCAAGAGGGACTTCCATCAGCTCGCCCTCACCTAGGCTTTGTGCGACCTCGGGTAGCTTCAGTCGTTCCAGATTGTACCGTGGCGGGTGTCGGTACCGAATGTTATTTACAACGGAAAGTCTTTGGCACATTTTTACCATAACCAGGTAGTGGTCCGAATCGCTGTTTGCGTCGCGATAGGTCCTGGCGTCGATAATATCCGAGACGTGTCTTCCATCAATAAAAAGTTGTTAATTTGTGATTCGGTCTGTTGTGGTGATCTACATGTGTACCGGTATGGGAGGCTGTCTGAATAGAGGTACTACGTATGGCCATATTCTTGGAGGCGGCGAAATCGACGAGTCAAATGTATGCTGGGAAGCGCTGAACTTTCCTATAACTAGTCTGAATTCCTCCTCCTGGGCAACCTGAGCATTGAGATCTCCGATAACGATTTTGATGTCATAACTAGTTTTGGAAAGAATGCGGGTACTTCCCAAGAAATTGAAAGATCTACAGTTCCATGTTTCGAGTTTTAACGTATTAACATTGTGAGTTACCTGTACTTATGAATTTTACGACTGGCTGGTAGGGCATGCACCAACTCCCTGTCTCGTCAGAGGACCATCGTGCACAACAGTGATTAGAGTCCGACGCAGGCACGAGGACGATGATCAGCCGCTCCTAACATGGAGAACATACACTCGGATAGGCTGCACCCTTCGAAAAGACAAGCTCCTACCCCCCCGCGCTACATGCCAGCATAGAGGTTGTCCCACATCAAATTGCATCACAGAAAAAACGCTGTAGAAAATTACCTATTGGGTATTTTCTCTTGAAAATTTGGGTAGAAGTTGTTTAGAGTGTTTTTGTTAAGTTGTATTTTTATCGCTGTCAGTTTTTCTAAAATTGGAAAAAATTGCGTCACCCGAAAAACAACGTCGCGAATTGATTTTGCGCAAGCACCTGGAAAATCGCCAAATCTCTCATTGGGACATCGGAAAACTACTCGGAATCGTGCAGTCAACGGTGAGTCGTCTGATTAAACATTACTACGAAACTCTGAGCATCGGACGGAATGGAGAAATGCTGTCAGAATGGATATTCTATGTGTGATCAGGATCACAAGCGTGTCGTGAAAGCGTTTAAGTGGAATCCCAATGCTTCGGTCAGGAATGTAGCCAAGATGTCCCATTTTTTTTATCCAAAAGTTACTAATGGGTTGTATTTTATTGTCTGGAAGTTTGAAAAGTTCCGGTCAACTTGGTAATTTTCTACAGAGTTTTTTCCGTGATGCAATTTGATGTGGGAACCGCTTTACGACCAAGGTCACATCGGGTTGGTAACTCGAGCTTCCTATGTTCGTAGTCGGCACCACGGGTAGGAAGGGATAGGAGTAACTGGACAAGACGCTAAGGACCACAAAATGTGGTCTATTTTATACCTGCTACCAAGGGAAGTAGTTAAAATTACGCAAAGTCCAGTCATTTAACAACCAACATTCCAACATTCCTGCCCTTCCTCCATCTGATGGTTCTTTGTGTAATAACAACTGAATAACAGAATAGTAACCTCGGGTGGTCAATCTTGGTCATGCTCATGCTCGAGGTTCTCGTTTCAAAACGACGAAAGTAATTATGAATGAGAGATTCTCTTTCACTAATTATTAGGCCGTCTTTGCGTTTTGCGTTGTCTTTCGATCTATACGCTAAGGAATCCTTCTAGAATGGCACTGTTATTAACGAATGAGAACGGGAGAGGGAAGAATCTCTCAATTTGACTTTTGTGGTTTTGAAACGGGAGTCTAATGTCGTTTTCGGTTATTGCCAGTGCGGAACTGGGTTCGCCCTAGGTCCGCCCTAACAGCTGTCAAAACGTTTTTTTATTCAATCGGGTCGGACCTGGATCCGCTCTGGATCCGACCCAACATCGATGAGGTTCGCTCCCAAGTTTTTTCGGGGTCCAACCCGGGATCACCAACACACACAAACATGAACTGTCAAAATAAAATGTTTATGTTTGTTTATGTTTATGTTTTGCACCAATACTATCATACTGACGCGACTCTGGATCCGTTTTCGTTCGGTAATTGCTAGTCAGAGTCAGACCTGACCCAGGTTTAAAACCGAAAACGACATAAAATTGTTCTTATCAAATCATTTACGTACCTGTTTCATGCGAGTTCTTATGCAAAGTGATTCATTTCTGGTAAATGACATGCGTATTACGTTTCACTAACTTCCTGTCTGGTGCTCTTCAGACTCTAGACTGTCCAACAAACGAACGATCAAAGCATTTATTATTGTCATATTTTAAATGAATATTTATTTATTCAACGTTTATTGATTCGATGCGGGAAGCAACCAATGAGGTATTAATGCAATCATAATATTGAACTAGTGTTTGTGAAATGGCAAAATTCCACCAATCATTATCAAGTATGACGTAGAGCTCCGCATTTCGGTGAATTCGTTTGTTTTTTAAGTCATACGTCATGGTCGAATGTTCTCATACTTTATCCCTTCTTCTGCCACACCTGTATGCACCTCATTGGGAAGCACCCATCTAGTTCACAGAGAAGCCTGGGTTTTCGCCTGGGTTTTCGCCACTTGTCACGCAGCGGGCCGTCGCTGTTTGATTGGTTGACCTTACCTGAGGCGATCAACAAAAACAGTGTTCGAAAATGCGTCAAGCGAGCAAAACAAGTTAGCCATCGAAAAGCCAAACATCAAGTAATAATAATGGTCGAGCCTCTCTATACATGGATGGGACCTGATGTGCTGTTTTCGCGTAACAGAATGTTATGGCTGTCCAGTCTTAAGTCCAGCGAGTTGCAGACCAGCCGTTGTGTATTTTTTGCTAAGTCACGTAACTTTCATAGAAACGACAGACACACACGGGGTAGGCGATAAGCCGAGTTGCACGCGACAGTCATGCTGTTACCATGTGAAATTCTTGTTAGTATCAGCACAAGTATTGGAAAAGGTCGTTATCATTTATTGGTTTGCAAAAGTTCAAAGTCTGGTTTCAAGACAATCAATCATCGTGCGATTGGTGTAGGTTAGTCATATGAACAGATATATCGAAACGGCCCACTCAATCGCTAGCTAAGATTGTGATCAATTTCAAAGTATACCGGAAGGCAAAATGACAAAATAATACCGGAAGGCAAATTTTGGTTGATTTGATAAATCCCATGCTCGTCGATGCAAAAGTCGTTTGACTCGTTTGAACCAAGGTCGATTCCCGTCGCAAACCGACTTCAACTTGTTCTTGACTGAAATCTGCAACAAATGAACGCTATGGCAGAAAAAAATTGCATAACTTAGGTGCAAAATCATTCCCTCCCTGATTCGTTTGCTCTCTATCCTCAGTTTAACCCCGTAATCCGTTGCTCATCGTTATTAATTTATTTATCGGTGCTCCCCGCACTCAGTACTTATACCTTGCTCTTAACTGAAGAAGCCAACTAAACCAATCCGTACTTTGCTGTAATTGACGTAAATACTCACGCCGGTCATCTCATCGTTTGCCTCAGGTGCTAATTTACCATGTGCTCGATAACTTATTTGCGTGTGTTGGCTGATTGGCGATCGTATTAAGTACAGTACCGAACAAACGTTAATCAATTAAGGTTCTTTGCCAACAAAAACATCCAAGGTAATTTTGACGAGCATGATTTATAAAATCTTCATGACGTTTGATTAATTTGAAGACAAATTTGCGCTCTCAATATTCTGCTGATTTAAAAAAAAATGTTTAGAAGCAAAATAATAACTGTTTTGGAGCTTTGAAAGGGGGCTACCTAATGCTTTACTGATATATCTTAGAGTCTAAACAAAGTTTATCAAGTATGCTCAAAATCACAAGGATGAATATTGATTGCTCAGCAGCCAATTTTTCGGGGAGGAAAAAAATGCGAGGTCATATTCTTTTGTTCGGTGCTGTATTTATGACGCAAATTTTCTGAGGTGCGAGTGATGATGAGGAATATGTATTGGAATAATAATCTCCAGGATATGAACGCAGATCTTTTTATTTAAGCATCGCTTTTTGCTCCCAGGTATGGTTTATTAGATTCTTATGGTTTGTTCAGACTACAGGAAAGTACAATTTCTACATAGGCGTTCATTTCCGGCATATCAAAAATGATCGAATATATGATATAATTCGAAATGATTCGAAATCTTATCATAAGTTTGATACCTTAATTTATTTCAATGGCTACATCACATTGTCTATAGAAATGCATTTTATATTTTTTTACATTTATTCTGCTCGAAAACTCAAGAGCCTTGCATGTAAATCAATACCAATGAGTGGTTGTGGTTGTGGGATTGTTATTAAGTTCGAAATCGGCTTTCTTTTGATATCGATCTTCCTGTTCATGAGTTCAATACTATTCGTCTTGATCGTATGGATTCGCGTTGAGGAGCAGTATTTTGGGGACCAAAAAGTGCTACTCCATCTTTAGAGCAATCACTCACATATTGGGAAGAGTAAAGTGCTCACTCGAGTTTTAAGAAGCAACGGTCGATTGTTGTTTTGTTTTGATTTGCTCAAATCACCTTCGCCGCCGTGGAAATGTTTACTCCCTAGTAGTGAGTGGTGAATTCCCAGTTGACTTCAGCACGTGACCGCAGCTCAAGCAGCTGTGTCAGCAATTTATCTTCTCAAATGTTGCAAATGTGTTGTGCTAAGTCTGCTTTGTTGCGCACGATTTGTTATCGGGCATTGCGCGTTTTCTATTGTTCCGGTTAGCTATTGTACTACCGAATAAGTGATCGAATGAGCTGAGAAAAAAGAACAACAAAACGGTTTTAGGTGAAATATGATGGTGATTAAATGTGATGATCCAATTATTGCGGTATCACTATGGAGTCGATGTATTGTTGCGAACTGCTTTGTTATCGGGCATTGCACATTATGTTTTATTTCGGATATCTATTGTTCGGTGGCGCGAGTGAATGAGTGGGTACAGAAAAAAAAACAAAGAAGCTGTTTCACGGTGATAAAGGGTGTCCACAGTTAAATTGCATCACTTTAAACTCGTCCTGAAAAACAAGTCTTATTTCACTGTATTTCTTTACCAAATCCAAAAGCCCGAACTTTCTTCTTAATACCACGCATAAGAATTTTGTACAACGCTTGAACCGACATTTTTTCCGCTTTCAATCATGACCTCAACATTTCTGTAGTGACAACTTTAGGATGCTTTCGAAGTTCGCGCTTCATTATAGCCCAATATTTTTCAATTGGCCGTAACTCTGGACAGTTTGAGGGATTAAGATCCTTCGGCACGAAATTGACACCATTCGTCTTGTACCACTCCAGAACATCCTTGGAGTAGTGACGAGAGGCTAGGTCCGGCCAAAAAATGTAGGAACGTTGTGTGTTTTGAGAAACGGAAGCAGTCGTTTTTTCAGGCATTCGTTCATGTATACTTGACCATTTACAGTTGAAGTTGTCACAAAAGGCTTGCTCCGTTTACCACACAAACAAATCCCTTGCCAAATCATGGTTTCTTGGGGAACTTTGACACTTGCTGTTTCCTGAGAGACTCTGGAACATCGAACTTGTCTTTCGCAGTCACATAATGGTTGCCGGGAATTTGTTTAAAGTCCGCTTCATCGTCCATGATGCAGCAGTGTGGTTTCGTACACATTTGTGTTTTAGCTGTCATATTCTGTTTTTCATTGCGGTTTGGAGCTTTCTGAACTTTTAATTAACGGAGCCCGGTCGTTTCTTGGCTGTCTGCACGCATCTTTTGGTCAAGTGCAGCTTTTTCGCGACATCCTGAACGGAACAGTTGGGTTTGCGTTTAAAGGCAGCAACCACTCGCTTGTGATCCTTCACACAGTACGGAACACTTTTTCTACCACTCACTTTCTTCCGATCGACAGTTCAACGTTCCCCGAAACGTTTTATGACACAAGACACTGTAGACTGGTGAATTTTCAACATCTTTCAGATGGCTCGGTGCGAAAGAAGTGGGTTGTCAAGGTGCGTGTGCAAAATGTTCTCGCGCACTTGCTGTTCCTTCGCCCCCATTTTTGAAACTACGACACGTTTCACAATGAAACTCACGCAGTGTAAACAATACAGGTCATTTCACCCAAAATTTCGTTGAAATCAACCCAAAGGGCGAAATGTTACAGCTTATTGAAAGTGATGCAATTTAACTGTGGACACCCTTTATGTGGTGGTTCGCTGGGTGTGATGGGCCGGTGGTGGGTATCCTAATTAATTATGATCCATATTATTGGTTCGCCATACTCGCCGTGAATCGACAGTGCCGGTGGTGTAGTGGTAAGCGTGGTCGCCTCTCACCCCAGTCGGTCTGGATTAATTCCAGTCCGAAATCTCACTTAAACGCGCCCTGTGGGTGGGGAGGTGGGCGCCCCGGCGCCACCCCCCCGGAAGCCACCCCCTCCGCATCTTGACACTTAAACCACTATTCCATTTTGTGAGTGGCTTCAATAGCATTCTTACTGTTGGAATAAATCGGAACAAATCGGCTTTCGTGCATTATTCAAAATTACCTGGTTTTCCCAATGAAAAACCACCATCACACTTTGTGAGGATGTGTGTTAGTCCCAAGCATCATCTTTTTGTTCTCTGTGTAATTACAGCGGATCTGGAAATTACGGAGTAGCAACCTCGGGTGGTCAATCCTCTTCATGTTCATGCTAAACTTTAGCAGATGTGCTGCTGGTAATAGCCTGTTCGTTGCTAGCCCCCTGCTCCTTGCTTGCTGCCTTCTCGGAAACGAGTGGAATTATTCAGCTAACTCCGAACGGATGTTTTTAGTAACCTTACCAATGAATATCTTCCATCTCTTTTTTTTTTTTGAGAGGCCCCAGCAGCACCTTTATTGTTGACATAAATCAGACCTAATCGACTCTGGAGCGCCACAAAAAAAAATCTTGTCGTCCCTAGGAAAAACCGTATTGGCCCTTGACTTACTTACCTTACCAAACAGGAGAATTCCAAACGTGGACTCTGATGTATACAGAAGTTGTCTTTATTTTTTGGGTTCTTGGCAGCACTTCGCCAGCCTCGCATCATTTTAACCCTGGCTGTCGTCCGACATTCTCACGAAAGCCCAGCCTATTGTAGTCAACCGATTAGGGGAGAATCATTTGAAGCATGGCTATCGTCCGACATTCTTACGACAAACCTCCCATGTATGCGATGGGAGGTTCTCCCAACAACTGATGAAGTTCGTGGTTCATACGTCTCCTTCACGAGCTTCCAGCTGCCCTCCACCGTAGATCGTACGCAACGCCTTCCGTTCAAAGACACTAAGGGTCATCCACGTAACAATGTCCATGTTTCGTGGCCGTAGAGGACTACCGGTCTAATTAATGTCTTATAGATGATCAACTTTGTAGTTCGACGAAGTATGTTCGATCTGAGCGTCCTTCGGAGTCCAAAGTAGGCACGATTGCCAGCCATAATGCGCCTTTAAATCTCTCTGCTGGTGTCATTATTGGCGGTTACAAATAAGCCCAGATACATGAATTCGTCTACCGACTCGATTCCATCACCGCCGACCTGAACTCGTGGTGGGGGCTGACATTGTCTTCTCATGACCCCCTCCCCTCACGTATTTTGTCTTTAATTAATGACAATTCTACTAGTTTCAGCCTTAAGTCTGATGTACGTGTTCGCCATCGTCTCACAGTTTCCTGCTGCGATATCAACGTCGTCGGCGAAGGCAAAAGTTGGACGGACGGCATGAAGATCATACCACTCATGTCTCTTCCCACTCTTCGAAAAATCACACCCTCCCATCACATGCAATGTTAAACATCAAACACGATAATCCATCACTTTGCCGTAACCCTCTCCGAAATTCTAAGGAACTCCAGAGCACCCCTGATACTCGAACGACTCATATTGACCAAATGCGTTAGTTTTTCTGGAAATCCATATTCATGCACAATCTTCCACAGCTAGTATCGATCGATTGTGCCATAAGCTGATTTGAAATCGATGATAAGATGATGTTTGTGTACATTTCATACGCGACATTTCTGCAGCGCTTGCCGAATCGCAAAAATCTGGCCCGTAGTAGCGCGGGCACCCACGAACTCCTTTGCAATTGGCGGCGTCCGTTTCCGTGGGAAATCCCATCCCACCACCGTGGTGGTCGGAAAATCCAAGAGGGCAAGGCAGTCGCCCGGGAAAGCTGCACCCGGTGCTCCCAAGAAGCGGCTGGTGTCTGGCGGCCCCACGGGCCTAAAGACATACGCAAACGTGGTGTTGGGGTCGGAGAGTCCAACCTCACGCTCCACGGAGCGTAAAGAGAGTGGCCCCGGTGCCAAGGGCACCAAAAGCGCCAGAACTACCTCGTCGGTGAGGGAAGTCTCAGACGGCAAGGGCGGCACTAGCGCCAGGGCTGGCCCCAGCAACGAACGGAACGACTAGAGGGGTACGAGCGATGACCCCTCCAGAGGCAGGGAAAAACCCTGGACCAAGGTTCTAATAGAGAGAAAGAGAGGCCTCGAAAAAAAAGTGAATCGAAGCCTGGCCCGAAAGCGGAACCGAGGTGAGGCTCTCATCGTGAAACCCGAAGAGCCTTAAGTACTCCGAGGTCCTCAAACCGATCCGCGACGACGCTAAGCTCGCGGATCTGGGCGCCGATGTGCGGAGTATCCGCCGTACCCGCACCGGTAAAATGATCATAGAGTTTAGGAAGGACACGAAGGTGAAGGGCCCAGCACATAAAAAGCTGGCTGAACAAGCATTGGGAACTGTAGTGGAGGTACGTGCTCTAGCCACGTTAGTGACTCTCCAGTGTAAAAACCTGGTCGAGATCACGGAGGCTAGCGAAATCTCCACGGCCATAAATGCCCAGTGTGGGGTCGAGGTAGCCACAACAGCCATACGGCTGCGAAAGAGTCCACTATGGACCCAAGTGGCCACCATACGGCTGGCAGTAGCCGCCGCAGACTCGGCTCTCAAAGTGGCGAAACTCAAGGTGGGGTGGTCCGTTTACCCACTGAGTTTGCACCAGCCGCCAAAGTCATGTTTTAAGTGCCTCAAGAGCAGGCATATGTCGTGGGAGTGCAAGGGCCCTGACAGGAGCGACCTGTGTGCTGAGGAAAAGGCCACAACGCTTGGGACTGCAAGGAGCCCCTCCACATGCTTGACGTGCTCTGAGAAACCAGACGACAAGCACGTTACGGGATGCCCTAAGTGCCCGGCCTACAAGGGTGAACCAAGAAGCTAACCACAGTGTAGGTAATTCAACTAAACCTTAACCACTGTGAGGCAGCTCAGCAGCTGCTGTCAGGCAGTTCGCAAGGCGGCAACGGATATCACCATAATATCCTACCCATTCCGCATCTCAGCCGGTAACGGAAACTGGGTTGCGGATAGGTCCAATATATCGGTATTATGTACGACGGGCAAGTTCCCGGTTCAGGAGATTGTGTCTACCTCAAACGAAGATTTCGCGGTTGTAAAAGTGAATGGAGTGTTCTTCTACAGCTCGCTATAGCATCGTCCCGAATACTAGGCAGCGCGCAGAAGGAAGAGCACCCACTCTGTTTGCCCGCAGACGAAGGGCAGCATACTTCGATGTAGAAGTATTTAAAGAGGCGCTTGACGAGGTGCTGATCGCAGCAAGCCGTGCTTCGAAACTGACGTGTTTTGTTTTTGCTGCGTCGTTTTCGCGAAAAAAATCAAACAATAATTCGTAATTTAACTTGAACTAACAATGAAATCATAAAATCTCTGCGTGCATTATGTAAGCCGTAGTGAATACAATCGATTCCCTCTTGAAATGTGTGAGTGTCGGTAGTATTTCTTCGTTTTTTTTTTGTTTTTTTTTTTGTGCTTCGCCCCCGCACCCGGAAGAAGAGTTACATCATTAGTTCATCATCATTTATTAGTGCACCCGGACATAAATTATTAAGTTAGAGTGTTTTTGCGCTTTATCGCGAGTGAATCGATGATTATTAGCAGTTTTGAAGTTCGATATAGACTTTACACTGATAGGCAAAATAAAGTGCCCACCTCTTCGTTTTTTCAATTTCTCTCATTTACTTGGTTCAAATTAAAGTAAACACACTGTATTTTTTTTATTATCTTATTTTTTATATTCTTTTTAAGTTTAACTTATAGAATACTGAAATAAAAAGGAGTTTTACTTAAAGAAAAAAAATCAATTTGTGTTGAAAAAAAAACAGTGACAAAATAAAGTGCCCACTTCAAAAATCAATATGTTTTCGATAAGTTTCCATTGGAAGACCCCTCGATTGTTAATGTTTTGATATTTTGACATGTTTTGAAGCAAACGGCTCAACCTGGTGCATTTGTATACGTGATCGCATTTGATTCAATTGAAAAAAATGAAGAACGCAGTGCTTTCGAAAGCAATTCCCTTGTGTATCCGAAAATTGGTCGTTCGTGATGTGCAAAACGGTGAATCGCACCGGGCTGTCGCTAAGAAGTACAGTATCAGTAAGTCAGCGGTTGGCAAAATTCTTCTGAAGCTTAAAACGTTTGGATCAGTGGTGGATCGCCCTGGCAGAGGCAGGAAGCGGAAAACGGATGCGAGAACGGACACCAAGATCATGCGCGAAGTCAAGAAGAACCCGAAGGTAACTGTCCGCGAGATCCAGGAAACCCTTCAGTTATCAGTTTCCGGTCGAACTGTTCGTCGCCGTCTCGTAGCACAGGGGTTGAATGGCAAACTTGCCCGGAAGCGCCCATTTATCAGCAAGGCAAACAAAGCCAAACGGCTTAAGTTTGCTAAGGAGCATGCTGATAAGCCCCTAGAGTTCTGGAAAACGGTTCTCTGGACGGACGAATCAAAATTCGAGCTGTTTAACCGAAAGCGGCGGGTTCGTGTTTGGTGCAGATCGGGAAAGGAGCTTCACGAGCGCCACATCTAAGGCACGATGAAGCATGGAGGAGGAAATGTGATGGTCTGGGGGTGTTTTTCGTGGGGTGGAGTGGGAAGCATTGTGAAAATCGACGGGATAATGACGGCAGATTCTTACATCAACATCCTGCGAGAAAATCTGGAGGTTTCGCTGATCCAGACGGGCCTTGAAGAGAAGTTCGTATTCCAGCAGGACAACGACCCGAAGCATACTGCCAAGAAGACCAAGTCTTTCTTCCGGTCTTGTCGGATCAAACCGCTGGAATGGCCTCCACAAAGCCCGGACCTCAATCCCATCGAGAATTTGTGGGCGATTCTCGATGCCAGGGTTGACAAAACTGGTGTTACCAATAAAAATAACTATTTTGAAGCCCTGGAGCGCGCCTGGGAAGAGCTAGATCCACAGCACCTAAAGAACCTGGTCGAGAGCATGTCGAAGCGCCTGCAGGAGGTCCTGAAGGCCAAAGGAGGACACATCAATTATTGAAATGCTTTTATTTTACTTTATTTTATGTTTTCTGTAGCCTAAATGAAGTGGGCACTTTATTTTGTCACTGTTTTTTTTTCAACACAAATGGATTTTGTTTTCTTTAAGTAAAACTCCTTTTTTTCAGTATTCCATAAGTGAAACTTAAAAAGAATATAAAAAATAAGATAATAAAAAAAATACAGTGTGTTTACTTTAATTTGAACCAAGTAAATGAGAGAAATTGAAAAAAACGATGAGGTGGGCACTTTATTTTGCCTATCAGTGTAGAGTCGTCTCATAGCGGGGATTTGCATTATTGGCAGAGTGTGGAGTGGAAAAAAAAGAAGACTAGTGCAATGTAGAGAAAGGCCATTTGCTGGTCAGAAGCAGCAAACGAAAACAACGCGCATGGGCGGGTGAAAAGCTTGCACACAATTTTAGGTGCATCCACCACGGGGTGTACAGAGTTTTGTTATGAAGGTTGCATATCTAACGGGCGGTTTAGCAACGTTAATTTATGCGCATATTTAATTGCGAGTGCATGAAATGAATTACGAATCAACGTTGAATTTTTTTCTTTTTACGAATAAACAACATAGTATGATTGAGGAGGTGGACATGGGTGAAATCTATTTGATTTTAACTATGTAACAATAATCTTATTTTCAAATAATACTAAATACGTGCCTGGTTTTGAAATTTAAAATTTCTAAATCTGGAAGTGTGTTGTAGTGCCCTTATCCAAATGATATCGGTAATGTTTACATGTGGGGCTTATTGTATGTGAAAGTAACCTCGAAATGGGCGTGACTCTCCAGACATTCTGAAATGGGTTGCTGGATCTACAGTTGAGCTATCACTTTCTAGCTCCCGGATTAAAGCTGCTTCCAATGGTCACTTGAATGATTGTTGTAAACAGATTTCATCCATAAAACCATTGCCAGCCGATGGGTGTTAGATTGGACACACACACACACACACACACACACACACACACACACACACACACACACACACACACACACACACACACACACACACACACACACACACACACACACACACACACACACACATACACACACACACACACACACACACACACACATAGGAAAGGGACGAGGCGACGTAATACGAAATTCGCTAAAGGTGAGCAAAGCGCCACGGCCAGATGGCATACTGAACTTAGCCATCAAGGCGGCTATTCTGCCGGCTCCCGAAATGTTCAGGGTGGTGATGCAGATATGTCTGAACGACGACGTCTTCCCGGATGCCTGGAAACGCTAGACTCTAGTATTGTTGCCAAAGACAGGGAAGCCACCGGGAGATCCATCGGCATACCGTCCGATATGCTTGTTGGATACGACGGGTAAGGTTCTGGAGAGGTTAATCCTCAACAGGTTGTCAAAGTACACAGTACATAGAGAGTACGGACCAAGAATCAGTCTGGCTTCCGGAAAAAGAAGTCAACGGTGGACGGTGTCCGTCACCAATACGGCAGAGATTGCTATCCAACGTAAGAGGCGGGGAGTTCGCTACTGTGCAGTAGTCACCCTGGATGTGTGAAATGCGCTCAATAGCGCCAGTTGGAAGGCTATTGTCAAATCGCTCCAACGTCTGGGTACCTGTACAGGATTCTGGGCAACTAATTCCAGAATCGGGTACTGGTATACAACACTGTGGCGTATCAGGAACGTGTTCAAGTCACCACAGGTGTTCGCAAGGTTCAATCCTGGGTCCGGTGCTATGGAACACGATGTATGACGAAGTGTTGCGGTTTAAATTCCCTAACGGGGTAAAAATAGTCTGTTTCGCGGACGACATTACCCTAGAAGTGTTTTTTTTTTAGACTAGATGTAAAATCTGCTCACAGACTCCTGAAGAACTCAGGGTGTGAATATGAGGGCGCCAACTCCTCGACCCACTAAGAATCCACTCGTGCCTCGAGCCTAGTCTCTCCCCGGAACCATCTTTCGGTATTACTTCAGGGCGGGGGCTAGTGTGCTTTACGCACCCACTGTGTCTAACTACATAGGTCTTTAGTAGTTAGCTTCGCCGTCCTGACGCTGATTCGATCGAGATGCTCCTGTATCCAAGCAGGGTTCGGGACGTCCGTGCCAGATCGCCCGCGATCTCCCTGCCCGACCACTTAAGGTACTTGCCGAACCTCGCGTCATATGGTCCTTCTTCCCATCGAGCAAGGCAGGGCCAGGACCCAGGTCCCTGTTCCCCATGTCCCGACCGCTTACGGCTCTCTGCCGGATCCCGCTTCCTTCGTTGTAGTTTGTTTAACCGTTAAGGGGAGCTTTACGTTTCCAGGGTGCACCGCGGGAGGCGAACTACTTCCATACTCCACCCTAGTAGTCTATAGAGAGTTCATAGAAGAGGTGGAATTAACGGCCACACACTCCATCGATATTGTCGAGAGATGGACGCGATCCAGGAGCCTGTAGTTAGCCCATCATAAATGGAGATTACTGTGGTCAACGACAGAAAATCGGAGCTAAGGGCAACAATTAGTGCAGGCAATGTACCATCACCACGATGCGGTCCCTGAAGTACTTGGGGGTTTGATCGACGACAAGCTGTCCTTTATCAGCCACGTCGACCACGCCTGCAAGAAAGCCTCTATGGCTATATCGGCATCATCCCGCATGATAACGAAAGCTAAGCGGTTTAGGGAAGCTTCGAACAACGAGGCACGAGAGGTATCCGTAAGACCACTAGAACCGCAGCAATTGTCAAGTTGTAGAGGGAATGGAATAACTCCACCAAAGATCGGTGCAACCACTGACTAATTCCTGAGATATCCGGATGGAAGTTGGCTTCCACTTGACGCAGATCCGGTCTGGCCGCGGCTGCTTTAGATAATATCTGCACAAGTACGGGCCCGTCGAGTCCTCCGAGTGTCCCTTATGCGCAGATGTCGAGGAACCCGCAAGAGGATGTGTTCTTCGCTTGTCTTCGCTTCAACGACGCGAGAAACGGCATGACGGACGTGAGCGGGCGGGACACGACTCCGGAAAATGTGTCACGACCGGGACGTCTGGGACGCGGTTAACACGGCGGCCTCCCAGATCGTTCTCGAGCTCCAAGTCAGATGGCGAAATGAGCAGCGGCTGGTCAGAGGGACCAACTAACTACTTAAGTCCTTGGGAGTGAACGGATTTTACTTGGTTGGCTAAACGTATCGCCTCCTTCTCCGTCCTTACGCTCACTAGCATGTCGTCCACGTAGTGCGGTTTTATAATAGCGTTGATCGCTTGTGGATACTTCCAAACAAACCGGGCCGCATTAAAAAAATTGGAAGTGGAACATCAGATGCGCTGGAATCTAGTAGCTCGCCAACGAGCATCCTTATTGTTGGTATGAATTGGTCTTCAAGCGTTCTTAAAAACTTGTATTAACAAAGAAAAACCACCAACACACTTTGTGCCATCCTTACCATTGGTTCAAATCGGTTCTAATATTCAATAATCTGAATAATCTGAAAACAAAAATAACAAGAATTCACCGTATCGTTCACCAAAACGAACCCTGCTTCCAACCCAACTTTACATCCAACATCCCAGGGATTTCTCGTGGAAGTGTAGAGGATTCCTCGGCTTCCAACAGAGCGAGTATTACGTCAACGTCGCGAGGCTGGTGCCGGTATTTATTTCAGGCTTTATTGAGGAACACCGGTTTTTACGCATTGAGAGTGTATGTTAGTCCCAAACATCATCTGTTGTGATTACAGTTGATCTGGCAATAACGGAGTAGAAACCTCGGGCGATCAATGATGCTCATGCTCATGCTAGAAATGTACATTGTTACAAATTAACTTTCATAAAATTATGCAAATAACAGATTTTAAAAATAATCTGGTCTCTGGGATTTTGGAATATCCCGGCAAGTGCCTCAAGCTTGAGTCAGTGAAATTGGCAGAATAATATGCATTGTCCCAAAGCTAACGTGAAGCGTACTAATACTAGATGAACCAATCGCAACAATGGTTTCATATCCTTCAATAAGCTATCCACCATATCCGCTCCTGGCAGAGCGACCTTCTGAAAATTCCGA
The DNA here is from genome assembly GCA_024533555.2 of Aedes koreicus. Taxonomy (NCBI): domain Eukaryota; kingdom Metazoa; phylum Arthropoda; class Insecta; order Diptera; family Culicidae; genus Aedes; species Aedes koreicus. Next base: position 220,794 of record JAHHFK020004778.1, on the reverse strand, counting down.
AAAGCACCACCTCGGATGCTTGTGCATAATCTATGGGCCGTTCCACCACGCTTTAATGCCCTCCATCCACAGAGACAGCTGAAAAACCCGTTTTGAAGCTCTCTGTCTTCAAGAATACATTAGCGCATTGCATGAATTAAGATTTCGTTTTCAACTCTTCAGACGGTCCAATGCACATGATTCGATTCTCTCCATCGCCGTTCGCTTTGTTCGATGAAAGAAACTACGATCCATTTTCCAGTGCGAAATATTGGCTGTTCGTTGGCAAGTTATAAAAAAGAGAAATTCGACAAAGATTTTTCATTAGGGCCTAACTGACAAATGTAAACAATAGCTTCTTCCGTAAATTTCTCGTGGCACAAAGGCTACCCACGTAAGCCTTCAATTCTATTGGATAGGTGAACTCTTCCTCTTCGAGATGACCGCGGAGAAGCTCGCGGAAAAAGGCCCCAATGAAAAATCTTTGGCAAATTCTGGTCTATTTCATATGTTGAGCGAGAATCGTTATGTAAGAAGCTGACTAACCGGTGTGGTCTAAAACGAAGAAAGATGGTCTGCAAATACAGAGGACTAGGCTAACTTCCTTGGGCGATCGATCCTATCCAAAGAAACCAAAGACTCCCACGTCCACATTGTGGTAGGTTGAAGCAGTAGCGATACATTTGCTTGTTTACATGTTTGCATGTTTTCGTGAACTCTTATATGATGTTTTCTTTTTACCAGCGCGCCGTTCAAGGTCGCATGGGTGGCTATGAGTTCAAGATCACGTTTAAATTTCGGCAATTGTCGGTACAAGGCATATCTTCATGGCTGTGCATAATCGATTCGAAAGCGTGGCGTGCGGGTTACGGTTGAGCTTAAGTGTTACATAAGTAAAAAAAATCGCGCTACCATGAAGGTTTCTGGTTGTAAATAAACTTGTAGTGTGACTTAAATGTCGTGGCAAATTAATTTCAACTGTTTAGTTCTGTATTAACTTATAATGATCACTTTTTGTTACTTTACAGAAATAATCATTCCGAAAACATGGAGCAAAGAGAATGGCCTGCTTTTGGTGATAGCAGCCGCGTTGATCGCTCGGTCAGTCAGCGACATTTGGATGATCCAGAATGCGACCTCAATCGAAAGCACCATCATCACGATGAACAAAAGTCAATTCCATACAGCGTTAATTAAGTACCTCTCGGCACTACCGGCTGTATGTTTGTTTCTGAATATTTTTCTCGACTAAAAAACTAATATCCATATTTTCCAATGTAGATTGCGGTAGTGAACAACGTTCTGAAGTGGAGTATTGGTGAGCTGAAGCTTAGATTTAGGACCAATATGTCACAATATTTATACGCAGAGTACCTGAAGTATGTTGAAAAAGTACAGTGAAATTCCCAACAGTTTCGATAAAAAAGGCATTCTTCTCATTCACAGAGGATTCACCTACTACAAAATGTCCAACCTAGACAATCGAATAGCGAACGCCGACCAGCTGCTCACGACCGATATTGACAAATTTTGCGAAAGTGTCACTGATCTTTATTCCAACATTTGCAAGCCGCTGTTGGACATTGTGATATACGTTTACCGGTTGACGACGAACCTCGGTGGGACGACACCTGGAATTTTACTGCTATATCTGTTCTTCTCCGGAGTGTTCCTGACGAACCTAAGAAAACCGACCGGTAACGACTGATTTATCGATTGTTTCCACAATCGGTTTGTTTGAAACTCCTAAATCTATTTTTAGGTCGGTTAACTGTGATGGAGCAGAAGTTGGAAGGCGAGTTCCGATACGTAAACAGCAGGCTTATTACGAATTCGGAGGAGGTGAGTGCGAGACAATATTTGTTAGTTCAACAGCATGGCTAACGTACGCCGAGCGGAGAGTGGTAACACAGGAGATCATCACTTTTTGGTCCGTCTCATGATTGACAATATTAAATGGTAGTCAGCACTTATTTAGAGTTCTCCGGGATGTACATTATTATTATAAATATGTAATCCTTGAGAATGAAAGAAGGTAGCTATTGAAAAACGATTGGGTCTTCCTTAGCTCAGTAGGTTAAGGTGCAGCTAAAATGCAACATCATGCTGGAGGTGGCTGATTTCACGGTCTGCTTTCGAATTTTTCGTAAAGGATAATTTCTCGACTATCTGGGCATATGGTATAATTGTTCTTGCCACACTATCATGCAAATGCAAAACTTGGTACCTGGCATCGAAGGCTCTCGATTAATAACTGGGGAAGTGCATTCAGAATACTAAGATGAGAGCATTACTGCAAACTGCCCAGTAAACACAAGATCGCATATAATAACGGATATGAGTATAACGTGGACTCGATTGAGCCGTACAAATAAACAAACTGGTTAAAAAAAAAGCTGCAGGACCATGTTAAAGTTATCTTTATACCTAAAACAAAGGCGAGATCCTAAAACATACTGACCCATTAGTATTTCATCAATTATTGAAGACTATGAAAAAAGTGTTGAATGATTATATCAATTCAAATTACATGAACAAGTATCCACTATCTGAGTTCCAAAACCAGTCTGGTAAGTCAACAGTTACGGCACTGCATAGTGTGGTTTCAAAGGTAGAAAAAGCTCTTTCGGTAAGAGAAACAGCACTTTGTTCTTTCTTAGATATGTAAGGAGCTTTCGACTACGCTTCCTATTCGTCTATGGCACGTGCCAGGAAGAAACACATTTGACATGAACATCAACAACCAACTGGATTCACACCATGTTTGCAAAAAGAGAAATCACTCAAGAGCTGGGAATTTCGTCTATTACAGTACGGGCAACGAAAGGTCCCCTAGGAGGAGTCCTCTCACCACTAATGTGGTCCTTAGGACGATATTCTAAGAAGCTTAGAGGAAAAAGGTTTCGAGGTTGTAGGTTTTGCAGACGATATAGTCATCATAGTGAGGGGAAAATTTGACAATATCATTTCAGAGAGAATGCAATGGGGCCTAAAATTTACCCAATCTCGGTGTATTCATTTGGTCTTAGCATAAATCCCTCAAAAGTAGTAATTTTTCTTTTCACCAGGAAAAAGAAGTTGAATCTAAAAGCTTTTAAGCTTGGAGGATTGGAAATCCATCTTAGTGAAAAGGTGAACTACCTAGGAGTGATACTGGATGCCAAACTGAACTGAAATGCTCATGTTGAGTGTGTGTAATCGGCAGGGCAATCAGTTTGTTTATTTATAAATTTACATCAACAGGCTTTCAGCAGCCCCAATGATTTTGGTAAAGCATGTAAAAGCAATGTTACAAAAATTATCACATCCATAAACGAGCAAATCAGAATTAGTCAAGTCTTTAAAAAAAAACATACTAGTATAGACACAAAAATACATTTTTTTCGAAGTCATTATCAGCTACCGCGATGCTCGAAGGCAGCGGCAAATCTTCGACGGAGAACTGCACGCAAAAGATGGAAGTCGAACATTGAAGCCACTCTGTTGAACACTTGTTGCAAACCGCTGATCGCACCCTCGAGTCCGTAGTTCGTACGACGAAGCGGAGGCCTCAGCATTATATTATTTCCCCCCTCCACACCCCTTACCACCTTTTACAATCAATTACAAAAGGAAAATTTTAACTTTACCTATAATTCAAAACAGCATCATCTCTAATTAAGATATCTTTCCAAAACTTATCTAACACTTACAATCACCATCCATTAATCTCACCAATTCACTCATCATTTTTTAATATACAATCATTAACTAACAATCTGTAAGATGTGATTAAATAAATACTTTCGAGACACCCTGTGTTACTCACTCAGTTACCCATTATCAACTTTTATTGTAGTTGTGACATCGGGTTTATAAAACTGCATTGCAGCCTTGTCTCTCTCTTTTTCTCTGTCAAACCTTCGAGCAGTGAACATCGTTAAAGGTGAGTTAATTAACATCTACATAAATTGGTCCTTCGAGCCGGATAGCGTCGTCTTCACCAAAAGAAACGTGAATCATGTGTTTGGCATAAAAGGTAACAGTTATACGATTTGGAAATATTTCTGAGAACCTTTAAAGGCAGTGAAAAGAAAAAGTAATTTCGAAAGGCTCATACGCAAAATGGCGTTTGTGAAGCTCTACATCATTCTAATTAGAACGACACGAGGGTCGTTGAATCATGGCTAGTGCGTCCGAGTAGAAGACGTGACAATATATTCTAATTGAAACGGCATGAGGGTCTTATAAGAACCTTAAAGTGGTCAATGCTAACACGTGGGTTAGTATTATGAACGACAAAAGGGTCGTACATATTTAGATTGAGACTTGGTTATCGGTAACACGCGGGTTACTGAGTTCCAACACAAATACATCTGGTAATCAATACGATTAGTGCAAACAAACCTAACACGCGGGTTAGCTCTTGTTTTGGATTTTTTTTTAATTACTAGTACCTTTGTCATCAACACATTTTTCACAAAACACATATTTGGTTGATTGAGTTGTGAAGACCAAAATAACACCGAAATTGTTAATGTTTTGTTTTACTTACCAGACTTATCATGAACATCGACCAAGACGAAACTGGTGAATTGGTTAATCAACCAATTATAGTGGTACAGTCAGAACATGAACGGTATGCCATGCAACGGGATCATGCAGTTACTCGCATCACCGCAATTATTGAAAACCAGGAGAGAAATGTTGAAAGAATGCTACAAAAATTTTGACCTAGCGCAAAGCTGGTTGGAACAATGGAATCCGGACGAATACACCCGGCGAGATATAGTAGAAATGCAATACGTGAGCGGTCTTTCACTATTTGAAAAGAGTATTTGTAGTAAGAAAAGTACTGCATCCGAAACACTGGGTAGGGATAATGTACGCCTTCCATCTGTGGACTTACCAATCTTTAACGGAAGTAGTGAAAACTGGTTGGAATGGCACGATAAGTTCAACGCATTGATCCATAACCGCTCCTCTTTGGCCGTCATCCAGAAGTTCGAGTATTTGAAATTATCACTTAAAGGAACTGCTCTTGCAATAATCGACTCTCTACCAACAACCGAATCGAACTATGCTATCGCATATGACCTGCTTACCCAACGTTACAACAATCCAAAACTACTGATACAGAAGCATACCCGGGATCTTTTCGAGTTGAAAACTGTGGAGGACGAATCTGCAAGTGGTCTACGGTTCCTTTTTGATTCAGCAAGAAAACATCTACGGTGCCTGGAAATATTAGATCAACCCGTGAAATCATGGAATGCTGTCCTTATTCATCTGATGTCTAACAAACTAGATGCGGCAACCCGACGGGAGTGGGAATCCTTCACATCGGGAACCTTGCCCCCTACCTATGACAAGCTGGAGCAATTCGTATTGGACCGGTGTCAAATGTTGGATTCAATACCGAAAAAGCGCAAGATGGCCTCAGAGCAGAATTTTCAACAGAAAAGGTACAGACCGGAAGTTAGAACCATGACTGTTAGAACGGATCCAGGGCAAAGGTGTGTTGCCTGCGGGGATGAACACTACGTTGGAAAATGTCATCGATTCGAGCAGAAGTCGTTGGAGGACAAGGTAAAACTAATTAAACGATTCGCATTGTGCTTCAACTGCCTGAAATCAAATCATACAGCAGACAAGTGTCGCAACCGAGGCTGCTTCAAGTGTGACGGCAAGCACCACACCTCTATCCATCGGGAAAACCCACAGAGAACAAACGATCAGGAGACCCGTCGCCACGAACGCCGTGAGTAAAGTGTATGTTTTGAATAAATATGTATTGATCTTCAATAAATTTCTACAGAACATCCGAAATTGTCTGATTATTGGTCAAGCAAATCATTACTTCCAACAGCTTCAGTGGTTGTTACATCTGATGGAAGATCACCTGTACCGTGTCGAGTCTTATTGGATTCTGGTTCTCAATCCAACATTGCAAGTTCGGAGTTGGTTGAACACAGTGGTGCTCAATTAACTAATGCTACCGTAAAAGTAGTAGGACTCGGCAATCGTGCACACCAGATAACCAAACAGGCTTATATAACCATTAAAGCAAGGAATTTGGATTATCAAAAAACCATTCCAGTGTTGGTAACCGATTATATTACTGGTCCATTACCACAGGAAGATGTAGATATCAGCGAATGGGATCTTTCTGGAATCAATTTGGCAGACCCAGAGTTTCATTTGAGCCGACCGGTTGACATGCTATTGGGAGCAGAGGTGTTGTTTGACATTATACGCAACGGAAACAAAAAACTAGCTCAGTGTTTGCCGTCGGTTCAGAACAGTGCACTAGGGTGGCTTGTAGGAGGAAACGTAACACGAATGAGAGTAAATAAAGAGGTTGCTCAATTTATGAATGAGAAAATTACACATCTCCACTTGCGAAGTTGGACCGATGAGGAAATGCTTTGTGAACAGCTGTTTGTAGAAACCACTGAACGTGATGCAAACGGACGCTTTGTTGTAAGACTGCCCTTGAAACATAATGCTCATGAGCTAGGCGAATCCAAACAAACCGCAATGAAAAGATTTTTCCAACTAGAAAAAAGATTCCAACGAGACCCGGCACTCCAAAAGGAATATGTATTTTTCATGAAAAACTATCTCGATTTAGGCCACATGGAAATGATCAGAGATGACGAGATCGCGTCTAATGCCGTCATATATTATTTCCCACATCATCCAGTTCTAAAACCCGAAAGCAGCACAACAAAACTGAGAACGGTTTTCAATGGATCCGCGGAAACGTCTAGCGGTATCGCATTGAATGACGTATTAATGACTGGACCATCGATTCAACAAGATATTTTCGATATTCTTATAAGATTCCGTTGTCCGCGGTATGTGTTCACAGCAGATATAAAGAAAATGTTCAGGCAGATTATTGTTAACCAAAAAGATCGCTTACTGCAACTGATACTTTGGCGTTTCTCACCCAACGACGCTGTCAGCACATTTCGCTTAAACACTGTAACGTACGGAACATGCTCAGCTCCATTCACTGCAGCGCGGTGTTTGAGGGAGTTGGCAAGGTTGTTTAAGGATCAGTACCCTGAGGCCTGTGAAGTAATTGAGAATGATTTTTATATGGATGATGTTCTGACTGGACATGATGATATTGAGAAGCTTATGCTGATTAAAGGACAATTGGATTCTATATTGAGTAGCGCAGGATTTGAATTGCATAAGTGGGATTCCAACTTTGCATGTGAAAGAACCGAAGATCCAGAGGAAAGATTCGTTAAAATTTTGGGACTAAGATGGAACCCACAAGCCGATTTAATTGGATTCTCAAATGACGTCAACGACCACGAAAACATAACTAAAAGAAATATTTTGTCTGAAGTACAGCGAATTTTCGATCCACTGGGTATCTTATCGCCGATCGTTGTAAACGGCAAATTGTTAATGCAGGATATATGGCTCGAAAAGATAAACTGGGATGAAAGACTACAGGATTCTATTGTAAAACAATGGCTTTGGTTCTACCAACAGCTGTCCGAGTTGAATGAAATCACGCTACCACGTAGGGTTATTGCTGGAAATGCTTGTGTAGAGCTTCATGGATTCGCTGATGCTGCTAAACGAGCTTATGGAGCGGTTGTTTACGTGAGGTCTATCAATGGAGAAGTAGCTCACACCGAGTTGTTGTGCTCAAAATCGAGGGTCGCGCCTTCTAATAAGAAAAGCAAGAATGAGTATAATACAGCTCCCAAATTAGAGTTACGTGGAGCTGCGTTGCTAGTAGAGCTAATGGAGATGGTATGCATACTAATTACTTATTTACTTACTTACTTACTTACTTACTTACTTAATTATTAAAAAGGTGAAAGGAGCTGTAAATATCCCGATCCACGCCACCTTCCCCCCCCCCCCCAAAATAACCCCCCCCTCCCCCCTCCTCCCCTTCTTTACGAACATGAGCAGATTTCCACACCGGGAAACGTACCACATGAAATAGAATGCTGGAAAATACGACGAAGCGGCGGAATGAGGACATCAATGTGTTTCTTAATTATTGCGGATGGAACTCCGTCTGGTCCCGGATTAAATGACGTTTTAAGTCGCAACGCGGAGCAGGAAATCATTGCATCGGTTACGTTCACACCACTCATCGATTGATTGTATACCGGAACACTCTGCACAGCAAGCGAGATTTGGTCAGAGGAGAGTAGCTCATCTGTAAAAACATTGGCAAACTTTATGGAGAACAAATGGCAGATATCGGGTTGCGACGAAGCTGTTATGCCGTCGAGTACCATAGAGTTTGGTAATCCGGACTCCTTGCGTTGCTTATTGATGTAATTCCAGAAAGATTTTGGATGCGATTTAAGCATGCGTTGTATATCGCTTTGGTAACGAAGATAGCAGAACTTGCTTAAGCGCTTGTACTCGTGGTTAAGCCTGACGTAATATTGTTTTAGCGGAAGCGTACGGTACTTACTGAACCTCTCGAAGGCAGCTCGCTTGGTAGTCTTTAGCGACCGAAGTTCGTTGGTCATCCAAGGTACACGAGAATCAGCACGGATGGTCTTTTTCGGGACATACATGTCAATGACATAAGCCAAGACATGTGAAAACGTTTGTGCAGCTTGGTTGACATCTCCGGGATCTAGAATGCGCTCCCATTCTAACTGAGACAAAAAAATGTCTATACTTTGGTGGTCGGCCCTTCGGAAGTCGTACGACACAACAGTTGAAGTGCGGACGAAATCCTGAGCAACGTTGTTCGCAACTGTAACAAGCAGAGGTGGATGATGTGGAACAAACTTTACTAATTGTGCGGGTGCCATGCAGATGGAAGGAGCCGTTTCGCAGCCGCTTACAAAGCAAAGATCAAGGGAGCGATCATTCTCGTTCGTCACGCCGTTGATTTGAGAGAGAGTCGCGATGCTATAGCTGTCAAGAAGTTTGGTCGCTGCTGAGTGGAAAGACGAGAGCTCATAATCAGTGCGGTAGAACCCGCTATGGATTTTAGTCCAGGCAATGCTCGCCAGATTAAAGTCGCCCAAAACCATCATTTCATCACATGGCGCTGCATTTTCCGATAAGAAAGAGATTGAACGACAATGAGTGTCGATGAGCTCAATGTCTCGAGTTCGATCCGGAGGTATGTAGACTGCGCAAATGAACAGGTGTCGATCCCCAAGCTTAATAGCTATCGAAACTTGTTCGACCGTGTTCCTTTTACATACATTAATTGTTATGTTTGTGTTCTCCGTGCGTGGAGTAACGATTATGATGTAGAAGGAGATGTCTCGCTCATCGCCATGTCATTTCTTGCACCAAGAGTTGACAGTAATGTTTTTGCTAGAATGAAAGATATGAAGAGAAAGTTGAAAGTTCCGTCAGTGTACGGTAGGCTAGAAATAGAATAGAGTGTGCTGAAAATTGAGTGAAAGGGCATGGTAAAGTAGTATTCGAACCACAGACGTTTCATTTGCCAGATAACCCTGCCACCTCGACGAGGTCACACTAAGTGGTTATTTTTACACCTATTAATTCATTTTTCGGATCCAGCCCGGCGGTCTTTGAATTGTGTGGTCAAATGGACATATCCAAGTTGAAAAAAAGAAGAAGACACCGAGTGGCGATATATCTGGCAGGTCCCATGTTAAAGTATAGGACGAACATTTTAAAATGTTTCTAGAAAATTCAAATGAAATTCTAATTAAAAGCGGTTTGTTGTATGATGAAAGAAAAATCCAAAACTACTCAATAAAGTCATTTTCAAAAAATAAAAATTAAATTAAAATAATGCCCCTATTGTGCAGTTTTGGATTTTTCTTACATCATAAAACAAACCGCTTTTAATTAAAATTTCATTTGAATTTTTTAGAAGCATTTTAAAATTTTCGTCCTATACTTTAACATGGGAGCTGTCAGATTTATCACCACTCTGTGTCTTCTTCTTTTTTCAAGTTGGATTCCTCTATTCCTTCTCGCCACCTGGTTCTCGGGTCCCACCTTCGGGCCTGTCGGGCCGACCATATTATCCTTAGGTGGTCCAGCCTTGTCGTCCCCCCGAACGTCAGAGTGAAACCATGTGTCCCTAGTTCGCCAGGAGCTTGAAGTGGTTCCAAAATCACAAATTTCGGCATGGTAAAACGAGTTCTCGTATGATTTTTATATTCTGCCATTGAAATGGCCTTTGGCTCAATTTCAAAACTTCTATGTTGACGATGATAGGGAAGTCCTTCGAAACTGAACAAATGCACCTATTACTTGGTACTTAAGGTCTGTATCCACATTAATCCGAACACCTTCAAATCATTGTAACTTTTGAAATATTGCACGTAGGAATCGCTGTGGTATAGCTGAGAGTCTATGATGAAAAAGACTATGATTGGTGTTTACATTTCATGTTTTGTATTCAAGATGGCGACGAAAGAAAAACAAGTGCGCGAGCGAATTTTGTACGGGCGTACGGCAAATCCTGACTTGTCAATACGGGACCTTGCAAAAACATTGGATTTGCCTAAATCCACTGTTCACGATGTGCTCAAATCATTTTCGGAACGTTTGACGGTGGAGAGGAAACCGAGAAGTGACAAAAACATTGGACGCGCTGATCCTGTCATGGACCGAAAGGTGAAAAGGTATTAACGAAAAACCCAAATCTCTCCATTCGAACGGTGGCTCGTAAAATAGGGATGTCGCATGGATTTGTCCAAAAATCAAAACAACGTTTGGGACTGAAGTCGTATAAAGTAAAAACAGTTCCAAATCGCAACGACAAACAGAACTTGGCAGCAAAATCACGGGCTCGACGTTTGTACTGCGAATATTTGACGAAGTTTTCATGCGTTGTTATGGACGATGAAACTTATGTCGTGGAGGATTTCAAGCAGCTTCCAGGGCTGGCTTTTTATTCTGCTATGGCCAGAAATGCTACAGCTGAGCATTTCAGAGCGAAGGAGGCATCGAAATTTCCCAAAAAAAATACCTTGTGTGGCAAGCAATTTGCACGTGTGGCAAAAAGAGTAAATCTTTCGTCACTACAGGCACAATCAACAAGGAGATCTATCAGAAAGAGTGTCTGCAGAAGCGATTGCTACCCTTCATCAAAAGTCACAAAGAAAAACATTTGTTCAGGCCCGATTTGGCATCATGCCACTATGCTAAAACTGTGATGGAGTGGTACCAAGCCAATCAAGTGAACATTGTACCAAAAACCTCAAACCCGCCAAATTGCCCAGAGCTTCGACCAATAGAGAGATATTGGGCTCTGATGAAGCGGAAGCTTTCTGGAAAGAAGCAAGGAATCAAAGACATCAAACACTTTCAGCAAATTTGGACAAAGACGGCTTCTACGATTTCTGAAGAGTCTGTACAAACCCTAATGGACGGACCCTAAGCGCAAAGTTCGAAAATTTATGCAAATACCGAATAACTATGTTTTGTCTTCACGAATTGTTAAAACACATCCCATGAATCTGAAATAAACAACTACGACGGAAATATAATGCGAAATTTATGTTTTATTCATGTTTTGATGTGTCCGGATTATTGCGGATACAGACCTTAAAATAGAACAAACGAATTTTAGTTTGAAACTTGTAGTTTTATTTATCTCTGTCCCACATATCAAAAAATGATTTCATTCTTTTGATATTATGCCAAACGGGATAGATCCATAGAAGTACTATGTACTTCTGGTCAATTTGAACTAAACTCCGCTCGTGGGTATGCTTTCCCTGACCAATGCTGTCCAACTTCCGATTACCGAATATGATGATCATTCCTACCAAGTCAAAAATGTTCCTGAAGTGAAATGGTTTGGCTCCTTCATTTCAGATTGCCTTCTACAAAGGAAACAACCGCGAAAAACTGACGATCCTCGCTAGCTTCAACAAACTGGTGGCACACATGCGGAAGTTCCTGGAATTCCGCGTCGGGATGGGTATCGTAGACAACATGGTTGCGAAATGTAAGTTCTAAGCGTTTTTTTCTGGTCTGCATCACATTAAATCGACTTATTTGCAGACATTGCCACCGTGGTCGGTTTCTACGCCGTGTCGTTGCCGTTCTTCGAAAAGAACCACCCGCTGTTAACAGGTGACCAAGCAGGCGAACGATTAAGTGTATGTGATGGACTTCATCTTGTACTAAGTCCAAGCAATATCTAACGTAAAACTATAATTTCAGAGATACTACACATTCGGGCGTATGTTAGTCAAATTGGCGGAAGCCATCGGACGTCTAGTGCTGGCAGGACGTGAAATGTCTCGTCTGGCTGGTTTCACTGCCCGTATGACCGAGCTGACGGTTGTGTTGAAGGATTTGAATGCAGGCCGGTATGAGCGAACCATGGTTAGCAATTCAAGTGTGGCCGATGCCGAAATTGGTCCGGGCAAGGGATTGATGAAATTCCAAGATAACATCATCACGTTCGAGCATGTCCCATTGGTAACTCCGAACGGGGATGTGTTGGTGAAGGATTTGAACTTCGAGGTCAAATCTGGCATGAATGTGTTGGTTTGCGGACCGAACGGTTGCGGCAAGAGCAGTTTATTCCGCATTCTTGGTGAACTTTGGCCTACGTGGGGCGGAAAGGTGACGAAACCACCGGCCGGAAAGTTGTTCTACATTCCACAGAGACCTTACATGACGCTGGGAACGTTGCGAGATCAGGTTCGATTAGCTAATCAACTAGTCATTTGTTTTAGTTAATTTGTTGTTTTTTTAGATTATTTACCCCCATACGCATCAGGAAATGAAACGACGTGGAAAGACGGATGCCGATTTGCTCGCTTTCTTAGAATTGGTACAGCTATCGTACCTGCAGGTGCGAGAGAAAGGTTTAGATGCAATTGAAGATTGGATCGATGTTCTGTCAGGTGGCGAGAAGCAGCGAATCGCAATGGCCCGTCTTTTCTATCACAGTCCACAATTTGCCATTCTGGATGAGTGCACATCGGCCGTCTCGGTGGATGTCGAAGGAAGCATGTACGAATATTGCCGCAAAGTTGGCATAACGCTGTTTACCGTGTCTCACCGCAAGTCACTGTGGAAGCACCACGACTACTATCTGCAATTTGATGGACATGGCGCGTATGAATATGCCCCAATCGATGGCAGTGAGCAGCAGTTCGGTTCCTAAGACCCTCGGGAACTGGGAGTGTGTACTACGCACAAAGTCCTTTCGTGTCGGCAGATATAAGCATGTCGTCGGTGTGAATGTGTTCGTTATGAACGAATCTAGGTGATAAGAGGTTCCAGGATGAGGTGCAGGAAACCCGCTTAGGTGTATTGAAAACAATGAAGATAAATCCAAACTTAGGATATTGTATAGGACGTTCTTTCAGTTGTGAAAATATACAGTAAACGAAAGTTTTGCTTACAGTCTTTGTTTATTAGCAATCATACTTTTGTTGTTTTATGTATACAGACTATTGTGTTAAAATAAATTTATCGAGAAACTACAATAAAACAAATCCTGTTTTTTTTTTAACTTCCGTGATCTGTGTTGGTTTAATCCAAATGCATCATTCTTCGTTCGTGTTTTGTAAATCTGTAAAATAAAAGTAAAACTTTCATTAAATATTAACCTGCAGAGGCCGACTGACGTAGGGATTTTTTTTTTGTAATTTGTCTATTTTATTGAACACGATATCTTGTCAGTTTACACCTCATAGGGAAGATGTACCTATATTAATCTCATCACTTTGCAATTCATCCTACTTGAAATAAAACGATATACACGTGACAGGATTAGTTAATAATGTTGGTTGTAGTTATTTAACGTAAGCAAACATTATTAGAAAACGAAACCGATCCTTCAACTGCCGAATTGTTTGATTCATCGTAGGATGAATAAAGGAATAATTAGGTTAATATGGGGGCAGTTACCCTATAAGGATAAGGAAACGGCAAGGAGGATTAATATATCGACTAAGAATTTAGTCGGGGGGGCTAACTGACAAACGTAAACAATGGCTTTTCCGCGAATTTCTCGTCATTGAAAACTCGCCTAATCAATCCACCAAGGACATTTCGATGAGGAAGAGTTCACCTATCCGATAGAATTGGAGGCTTACATGGGTATGCCACGAGAATTTTACGTTTGTTAGTTTGGGCCTAATGAAAAACCTTTGTCGATATATTTGGAGCTAAATTTATAATGACTGTTTCACTTCAAAATTCTTGAAAAAAGTTTGCTGGATTTTTTAACTGCTTAGTTTAAGAGCGGTGTGGATCGAAACGACACGTTTTCACTTACGGATTGAAAACTGTCACTAAGGTGACTCCGTGCAAATCGAATGAAGTCACTCGAATCGACTATAAACAGTCAATTGTGATTGTGATTTGAACAGTTCCAGCAAAATTAAATGGGAGTCCCGAAATTAAGGCGGCGTAACGCAGGGTCGAACCCATATTCAATTTTGGCGATCATATGTGAGATAGCGTAAATTTCGGAAATTCAAATGGATTACGTTGTTTTCCATTAAAAACGGATGGAATTCATCATTCTAGAATTATCAACCATCTTCTTGAATTTTTATAACCAATAATTGTGCTCAAAATGCACCCATTAATAATTTGAAGGAACGCCAGCTTCGTGTACTAGTTGTAATTAAGAATACCATTTTGGATTATTCTGCGTATTGTGAGCCGAGACGACTCGCTCATATACTCATATACGGGTCCACTGTGGATTTGATTTGCACGGAGACTCACCTCACACGCCGCGCAGAATAGCTCTGGGTATATTCTAATTTTTTTCGTACCGTAAATCATTCAAAAATAAAAGAAAAAAAATATTCCGATTGTCGTTTGTGTTCCAGGAAAACGAAATCATGGGTAAACATACGAGAGAAATCTGTTGAAAGATTTTTCATTAGGGCCTAAATGATAAACTTAAATGGCTTTTTCCGAGAATTGCTCGTCATTGAAAAGTCCCCTAGCCAACCCATATGGGTAGCATTTGTGCCACGAGAAATTTACGGAAGAAGCCATTGTTTACGCTTGTCAGTTAGGCCCTAATGAAAAATCTGTGTCGAAATACAAGTTCCTCTCATCGTACCGAAATCTATCCTGCTCGAAAAAAAAGGAGTTATGGTTATACCTGACCAAAAACTACTTACTGTTACTGTTTAAAACACCAAGAAAGGGAAGCAAGATTTCCCTTTGTAAAATTGTCTGAACAATGTTACTGGCGTTAAAAGCGAAACAAAATGGCTAGATGTTGCTGAAGAAATCAAAGCGATTTAAAAAATGGCTGTAACTCGAACAATTTTCAAATCCTAATCTCACTTAATTGGCACCATTATTATGTATCGATCGACAATTTATTTTAGCGATACGTCTCTTGCGAGTTCCTAAAGAGGTACACATTTATCGAAAATAATGAAACAACCCAAGCTTTCAGTTCTAATCTGATCATGCGGTGAAAAGTGCATTGATGATCAATGACCGACGCCATTGTAATAAAATATAAAGCTATCGCTTACCTTGTAAAAAAAATATATTGCTGTTTCTGCTTATCGTTGTCACCTTCCACCGTACAACAAAGTGTTTTCGAAACGTGATATTGCCTCTGCAAAATATTCCTTTTCAACGGAACGCTATGTTCCGTCTACAGAGGAGTATTTGCAGGGCATATCGAATTCAGCGACGGCCATTCCTTTTTTTTTTCTCCCCCCTCCCGCCCCCCCACCAACAAGTGGTGTCGTCAACACGTGTTTTCACCCCCTTCTCCTCCCCTTTCAAACCCCCATAATGGAAAAAACACCCATTTCGCACAAGGCCCCCCCCATTTAACGGAAAAAATCTATCCCCCTATTACGAAAAACAATTTATATCACAAAATGGAAATTTATTTCCCCCATTCACAAAAACCAAGTTTTTCCCAAAATGGGTAAAAAATTACCCATTTTTGCATGTAGATTATGTAGCAGTTTGGTAGATTGTAAATCCACTCTGAGAAAAATTTCATTGTTGTACCGACAATTAAATCATGGTCAGGATGACTATCACATATAATGGTTTCAATAACCATGAAAATGGTCGAATTTACCACGTTCATGGCATTTTTGACTATCATCATGGTAACAAGTACTATTCCGACATTATGGAAAATGTTGCATCAACTATTTTTAATGGTAGTTTTGACCATGATCATAGTCGGTTCAAAATCACTATACTGCAATAGTCATCCTAACCCCCTATAATGGTAAAATTGAGTATCAAATTCCTCTCTGTGCATGGTTTTCATGCACTCAGCCAAATAATCTTAAAAATTTCATAAGGTTCAAGTTATGAACGATGCTTTATATTTCATAAGATTGACGTATGAATGGATTTTGTTTTACACGACGTTGTTGTTCGCCTTTAAGCTTTCCTAATTACAAGTGTTGATATATACTAGTGGTCAAGTCACTGGACCCACAAGCTCAACGTTCGAGGTTCGAATCAAGGATGCTTCATATTTCTATTTTTTCAACATCATTGTATTTCATAAGGTAAATTTGATGAAATTCATAACGATTTCTTGTACCAAATAATCATAATGCAATCTTATGAATATCGAAAGTTTATTTCGCTGAGTGTGGTACTTAATCATTAAATGCAATAAATAAAAAAATAAATACTTTTACTTGTTTTTATTCATGTCTGTTCTGGTATACCTACCTATTCCATGTTCATGTTTCCATGTTCCACCAACTTTCAACTTTTTTTCACCCATTAGCGGGTAAAAATATAACCATTTTTGTACTGTATGAGGTTTCCTCTAATGGGTAATTTTTTACCCATTGTATGTTTGAGAAATTCCCCCATTTTATGACAGATAGGAGAGTTATTTGAAAATGGGTGTTTTTTTACCCATTAATGGGTTTCCACAAACAACCGTGTACATATATAGGTATACTTTTAAAGCAACCTTGGTTTACTTAGATCACGCTCGTTCGCATACACCTAAATATGAGTTTTTCGAAAAGGCTACACAGAGACAAATTTGATAGTAAATTTTACCATTATTGGGGGTTAGGATGACTATTGCAGTGTAGTGATTTTGAACCGACCATTGAAAATAGTTGATCCAACATTTGCCATAATGTCGGAATAGTCCTTGTTACCATGATCATAGTCAAGAATGCCATGAACGTGGTGAATTCGACAATTTTCATGGTAATTGTAACCATTATACGCGATACCCTGATAAAAAATTACCTTGAACGATATCACAAATCCTCCAACCATTTCTTTAATGTTTTGGATGATACTCCAAATAGGTCGTTAAGAAAAATAACCATATGAAATTTATTAGGGTAGTCATACCACAGAGAACAGACGTTCATCTTCGGTCTGCTACTTGTGTAAAACTGAACCGACATTTCAAATGTATGTCGTTATGCTACTGGTAGGCGGCACTGCAGTTGTGCGATAACTGTCATGTCAATGTTTATCAATAAAAAGCATAGTACATAACCCTCAAATGTTTTTTGCTTTTCTATGCACTTGCTTTTTATGCCGATTGCCCACCCACCTCCCACCCCGCCCCATTACTTTTACACACGTTTTTCAAGAATAGGTATATGGACATCAATGTCTGTTCTCTGTGGTCATACTGACCTTGATTTAATAGTCGGTATAACGATAGAATTTTTCTCAGAGTAGTATGCAGCTCAAAAGTAATGTGCATTAGAATAGGACAAGCAATGGTCAAGAAATGCTTTTACTGTCGGAATTGCTTAACTTGTATGCAGCTGAAAATGAGGGCAAACATCCCCAAGTAACCACAAGCATTATATTATTGCTCTTATTCAACCCAAAATCAACATCATTAATGCGGGATCACATCAATTCAACAGATGTCAAGTAATGAAGCGTTAGATAAGCTTTAAGAATGTAATATTGCATTACCAATGCACTGATACATTACCAATGCAATAATGCTACTTTAGCAATGTCTTATGGCAGTACAAAAGATATAGCATTAGTTCGATCTTAGTGGGGCCCTTTTCAGCTTTAATCCAACTTCAATGATGCACTAGACGTAATGCATATGCCCTATATATGCAAGCAATTATTGCCTCGTGGTTACTTGGGTCGTAACGCTAGTAACGCCTGCCTATGTTATCTAAATGGGACTGTCACCAATCCTTGCGGAATAATATTCCGTTCGATTATTCCGCAAGGAAAACTGACATTTCACCCATACGCCCATACTGGAGCATTTGTCAAAATTACTTCGGTAGAAATTGCAAAAATTACTTCAGCTGTTTACTTGTCAGCTGTATACTAGCCTAAAAATGGTAAATGGTTACCCAATGGAGGAATCCAGGTAACGCAAAAGTGAGGTTAAATATCGTAGATGGCGCACGTTAGAAATGGTTTTTCGATCTGTCTAATCGAAGTAATTGGTGATAAAAAAATATAAGAAAATCAACGATGATGACGATACTGACCAATTCCATACAGTTTAGATTAGATTAGATATCTTAATTAAAGAGACTTTTAGCCGGTGGCTGGTTCGTCTCTCCGTCCAGTTTGAAAAATAGCCAGAACATAATTATCAATTTCAGTTTTAGATACTACGATGTTTAACCTCACTGTAGCTTTACTTGGATGCTTCAATACACAGAGAGGAATTTGATGGTCAATTTTACCATTATTGGGGGTTAGGATGACTATTGCAGTATAGTGATTTTGAACCGACTATGATCATGGTCAAAACTACACACTTAGAAAATTTTACAGTATTCGGTAATTTTTTACCGAACTTTCAACAGCTGAACGTTCGGTAATCTGTTCGGTAATTAAATCAATTACCGAACGTTCGGTATTCAAATTTTTTAATGAACTGTCAAAAACTACCGTACAATTCGGTAATGGAAGATTTGATGATCTGTCAAAAAATACCGTACAGTTCGGTAATTTGTGTAGTCTGGTACCGAACCGTTTCGGTATTTTTTTTTTTTTTTTTATTCGGATGTTATTGATTTATAAATATATTAAGCAAAACTATATTTGTTGTTATTCCGACCAGGACTGTGAGGTCTTTCCAGCATATGGCGCAGTCAACGAAATACTACGAACGATGAGTGTCGGCTGCATCGGATGCTGGTCAGTGAAGTCGTCTTCTACCTGTAGATGGATACAATGCAGCAAATATATTTTGCATGTGTATCATTTAGAATAAAAATCCATTATTACATCGAACCTATTGATTGTTTAGCGTGTAATCAGCACATTTGAAATATTTATAGCTAGCCGGATGAAAGCTCTAATTAACGCTGGTTTATTTTCTACATACATACATGGAATAATTAAAATTAATCAATATCCAAACCACCTTCTGGACAACCGATCACTGGAACCACGAGACTTCATAGAAAATGGCTGACAGTTTGACAGTTAATAATACTTTACCGGGCTTCGGTGATTCAGAGTTCGTTTTATGTTTTGTTCGGTAAAGTGCTTACCGTATTCAGTGATTGTTTGTTTTTACCGTATTGATTGTATTTTTTTCTACCGTATACGGTAAATAAAATTTAACATTACAGACCGTTCGGTAAAGTGTTACAAAATTACGGTAACATTTTTTATGTTTACCGAAAAATCGGTAAGATGCTATGTTTACCGAAATGTTTCGTCAATTTTTTTACCGAACCGCAAAATCGAATTTAAGTGTGTACCATTAAAAATAGTTGATGCAACATTTTCCATAATGTTGGAATAGTCCTTGTTACCATGATCATAGTCAAAAATGCCATGAACGTGGTGAATTCGACCATTTTCATGGTTATTGAAACCATTATATGCGATAGTCATCCTGACCATGATTTAATTGTCGGTACAACCCTAGGGGCAAGACACTGAGCAATCCTGAGTAACTCTGAGCAAATATGAGCATCTCGTATTCACTGGATTCATATTGTGATATTGAACATTCCTACCTTTTGTAAAGCTTGGTTTTGACAGTGAAATTGCATAATAAAAACAATACAGCTCTGTCGTCAAAAATACCATGTCAACATTGTGGATTTCCTCACCCGCTAGTCTTTATTTTATATTTCTTGGTTGCGAAAATGGGGAATGCAAATTCCTCAGCGACTTCTACCTTAGCCTAAAACGTTTGGTAAGTATTTTCTGATGATGTTTGTATGATGAAATAATTGAATAAATATACATTTATTGGATACATATATCATAGGAGGTTGGTAATGTACTGGTGCAGATTTAAAATGTAAAAAAGTTTACACTGCTGTGGATGCTAAGCGAAGGCAGGCACAGGTTATCTACGGATAGTGTTGGCTCCTCATGCCAACGTTTACAACGGAAACGACAGCAGCAAACAGCAACGATTTGTTTTCGACATTAACAGTACCGAACAACTCAGGGGACCTGCTGCCGAACCATATACTCACAACAACGGGCTGAAATACCTGTGTATGATGGCCAGTTATGGAAAGAACTATAGCCTAAACCAACCCTTCAAATTGGAAGGTAGCGAGAGATTGCAGCATTAGACAGCCGGCAGATCCTCTGAGTGGCCGCGATGAACGGGGCAACAGCGACATTCAAACAACGGCGGAGTTTAAACAGCAACACGTTTAGTTGCAGATTGATAATACCCTACAGAGCTCGATATACAAATGATATAATCACTACTTTTTACTAATTGTTTATTGATGTTCCCTTTTGAAACTACACAAAACTTCTGCTCTAAACTCGTCTTTTTATACTCTACGTGGAGTAAGATACAAACCAAAAAGCTCATCGGATTGGTCCATCAATCGGTGTGAATGGCGTTGCAAAAAAAAAAGAACACAAAATGTTACACTCCATGGTAGTAATGCGGGGCGTGAACGGTTGGGCTCCTCAAACTTCGTTATCGCGAACTGCATCAACGTCGAATGGGTTGGGTCAATAAATCCGTACAATAGGAATATGTGGTATTTAGTGACTGCCGAACGGATCACCTCCACAAAGAAACCAAGCCGGATCAACCTATCGCGAAACTGGAGTTTTCAATATTTGCGGTTGGTCGAACTGGCTTGGTGATTGGAGGTGATTGGTCTTCCTGCAAGAAAAAACAATCAAGCAATATTAAATAATCTACTTACCGTAATCGAATCTCAATTTCTCTTCCAAATACTGCGACCTATATTGCTTTCTTACGAAACCAAAATAAATAATTTTCCCAGACAGTAAACTTACTGCTGTTATTGGTTGCCAAGGTTGCCACCGTCGTCAACAACAAATTCAAGCCAGTGCTGCCAGTATACTTTAAAGTGAGTAATAAATTGTACAAGTTGATGGAAGCTGATGCATTCTGAGCAAACGTGAGTTTTATGATCAAATATGAGTGAAGTTGTTTTTCTTCGTTTTTGCACACATTTTTTTGGCATTCCCACCACTCTGTATCTTGGGAGGAGAAGAAAATCATAGAGTGTGCAAACTTGATGAATCCTGAGTAATTTTGAAGAAAAATGTTACTCAGGAGAAAGCCGTCTTGCCCCTTGGTACAACCACAGGGAACAGACATTGATGTCCATATACCTTTTCTTGAAAAACGTGTGTAAAAGTTTATATGGGCAACCGGTATAAGAAGCAAGTGCAGAGAAAAACAAACAAAAAATTTCAGATTATGTGCTAGGCTTTTGATTGATAAACATTCACCCCCCCCCCCCCAAAAAACCCCCCCCTCCCCTCCCCCACACCCCACCCACACCAACATAATCATAAATTCTACCACAACAAATATTCACCAACCACTAAAAAAAAATAATAAAAAAAAAAAAACAAGAGAAACCGACCCAACTAACTACTAGCCCCCAGCACCACATCCACACAGAAAACAAAAAGCAAAACGAGCACCACCACCACCAAACACAAAAAAAAACATACCTTAACCAAACCACCTAACCAACAAATTAACTCCACCAACAAATCAAACCCCCCACCCACCATACAATCCTCCCATTTGACTGCACACCACACCACACCCAAACACAAAACTGCTAAAAATATATTTATATAAAAAACCGCCCACACACACAGGGGAGTTTTTTTTTTTTCTCAGCGGTCCCACACGGTAATTCTGAGGTAGTCATTTTTGACTACACGGAGAAAAACAAATATACCAAAAAGCATAAATTCTATACTAAAACCATATTCGATCTATCCAATCATTGGAATGAATTAAACAGGTTTATACATTGATAGAAATAAATCAAACATATGCATTACAATGCATTTATCAAATTTATGCATTCCAATGCATACTTTAAATAAACACATTGCAATGCATATTTGTGCCTATAAATATATGCATTCCAATGCAAAAATCAAATGTATGCATTGCAATGCATATTTGTATAAATATATGCATTCCAATGCATAAATCAATAAAATAATAAAATATATGAAAATCACAAACAACTGATTAAGGCGTACAAACAACTATCCATTTCGATAGACCCCAGTATCCCAGTAATGTATGTCGCGACAAAATGATGCAAAAATTTGGAATCTGTGTGTTTTGTACATAATACATAATACATGTACATAATGAACAGGCTTAATGAAACATCAAACTATTTTTATTATTATTATAAATTATCAAGCATAAAAGATAGTCACTAGACATAGACATATATAATAAAAATATAATCTATACAACTCACAGAAAAAAAGGACTTTGTTTCACTTCAGGATTGCGATTTTCAATTTTTCAATAAAAAATATTCGAACCAATTCTTCAATAAAATATCAACACATTCCTTTAACAAAATATAATTCGTCTACTTCCGCGAACCACATTCCGAAGCTAGTTTGGATTCGCACAGCCTTTTCACGTGCAATTGGTTCAAGGCTTCTTCCTGCCGTAAAACTTTCCTAATATTAACAATCCTTCCGTTTTTATTCGCATATAGATAAGCTGTCTTGAGCTTTTAAAGTAGCGCCGCGGAAAATAATAACTATCGGAAATGTATTGCAATTCATAAAATATATTGATTTAATGCATACTTTTTATGCATTAGAGTGATATAAAAGGAATAAAGCGTAGAAAGGAATATATAATATGCTTTTCAGCATTTAACGCCGATAACACAATATGCACGGAAAATAATAACTATCGAAAATGTATTGCAATGCATAAAATATATTCATTCAATGCATTCTTTTTATGCATTGCAGTGATTTAAAAGAAATAAAGCGTAGAAAGTAATATATAATATGCTTTTCAGCATTTTCGATTTTCTCCGTGCGAAAAAACAAAAAATAGAAAAAAATAAAATAAAAAAATCTCTCCGGTTTTTTTTTTTTTAAAAATTATAATACACAAAAAAAAAATGCATTGAATCAATATATTTTATGCATTGCAATACATTTTAGGAAATTATTATTTTCTTTGCATATTGCGTTATATACTTTAGGAGCTTGGACGACTTGTGCAAATTTAATAGCGAATTCGTTTTTGATCCAGTTCCAGGGTCGACTTGTTATGTGTTAAACGTGTATGGTTGTGTATGGTTTTATTTGTAACTCGTATCGGATTGAGGTTTGCACTGACAATAAATTCGGGTATCGCAGGTTGGAACTGGTTCCAACTTAGGTTCAAAAACGAATTCGATATAATTTTGTTTTGTCTTCTGAAAGCGCGTGCAAATCGGAAATTTTTCGTTATTAGTGGACTGCCTACCTAGGACATCGTTTGATCCATGATTTCTCTGTGTTCAGTTGATGAATAAAACTCAGCTACGTAGGCTCACAAGGCTAGGGCAGTTTCTTAGAATAGAGTGAAGGCGAAAACAGTCGGACTGATTGTGAAAACGTCGTGGATATTTGCCTTGTTTAGCAGGATCCGACCGGCGAACGAAAAACGGAAAAAATGGCGGACATAATCACAGGAATCTCACAACCGAATGCTTAGCAAAATGCAAATTTGGATTTGGCGTCTCGTCAGTAGCAGTGGAAAGGGGAATCATTTCCGTGCAACAATTCTGCCTTAGTAGGTGGCCTCTATATTCTGAACTAACAAAAACAACAAATTAGATTTTCTGCACGTTGAAATAATGCTCCCATCACTAGCGTTGTTTTGGTCGTACTTTTGCTTATCCCTGAATGCGCAACTAATAGAGGTGCACATCATCACGGCGCACAGCAAACGATTCCCACATCATGTATCATGTATTTAGTTAAGAAAGAAATTAGAAAAACTTTTTTCAAAATTGTTTGCCTTTTATTTTATTTAAAATCACAAAAAAAAACATCCAAAAATAGTCCTCTTTAATTTTTATATAAATATGCATTGCAATGCATAAATTTGATTTATGTATTGGAATGCATATATTTATACAAATATGCATTGCAATGCATATATTTAAAGTATGCATTGGAATGCATAAATTTGATAAATGCACTGGAATGCATATATTTGATTTATTCTTACCAATGGATAAACCACGTTTATTCATTCCAATGACTGGATGGATCGAATATGGTTTTAGCATACAATTTATGCTTTTTAGTATATTTGTTTTTTTCCGTGTACATTCTATGCATTTCAAAGAACATCCTCTATAAGCTTGTAGTACACTGTTTGTCCAATAGCCAAATATTTGTCATAGGCAGATAGGCATCTGACAAACATCTATGATATCTGTCAGCTGTCTAGCTGCCTATGCCAAATATTTGGCTATTGGACAAACAGTGTACAACAAGCTTACCAAAAAATCCCCACACACTTATTCGGAACCCCACTTGGGGCCTGGTTAATTGGCACTTTTTTAGAAAGAATATAGATGTGTAAAAAAAAAAAGAAAAAAATTTTTTTTCTGTGGATGAAAAACCCCCCGACTCTTGGCTAAATGATTATGAAAGAAATTTTTTCCAAGTTCAAAATGGCGGACAACTATTAATTGAAAATTAAGTTAGCAAAAATGAAACCACTGGAGTATTTAAAATGGAATCAATGAATATGGAAGCCACATCACCGTTTACTTTCATCTGCGACGACTGCGATGAAAAAGATCCCTCCCGAAAAAGTCTCGTGAGACATAAAATCCAGTTAATTGTTCCGTTCGTGTGCGATATTGAGGCTGACAAGCAGGCTCATTTGCGAATGAACACCAACGAAAACTATTTGAGTGTCAAAATGTATCAGCAACTTCTTGGTAAGTGTTTGTTTTTATATATTTCTCTATTTCAATCCAGTGAATTAATGTTAAATTATTGCAGCGTACAGCACCACATTTCGGGAATTTGAAATTCATGAATTTGGATTCATACATGCATACATGTATTCAACAATATTGATCAATTTTGATGGAGTTTTCCGGAAATGAACGAATGATGTTTGTTTCAATTCGAAATAAGCTGTTCAAGCTGAAAAAATTAAAAAAAACTTTATGTTTTGTTGGCTCAATGGATAAAATAAAAGCAAAACTGTTTTTATCATATTGTTCCACATTCATCTTCTCAAAAAATGAATTATTGAGACATTAGCGCACACTACCATATTCCTTTCATTCAAAATGGGTATAGTTTACCCATTCAACAAATGTCAACTTCTGAGTAAACTTTACTCAAATTTTCCCACAGGCGCGTTTACTCAAATTTGACTAAAGGTATGTTAACCCATTTCTGGGTAAGTGCCCTTTTGACCAGACTGAGTGATTTTTGACTAAAAAATCATTAACTTTAGAATAGCGTGTACTTTTTAATCCCAAAAAATGAATACTTTTAAGTCTTTTTTTTATTCCGGTGTGATATCATCAAAGTGAAAATATTGATTTGTTCTAGCTGACTGGCTTTGCCGCAACAAAAGTGAAAATTAAAAAAAAATGGGTTCTTGCAAGTCAAATCTGAATCCAGTATCATGTACAGGCTACGAGGCACTTATTAGATTGATCTATATCTATTGATTCTATAACCGTCGCTCTCTCGGAAATGAAAACTTTCTCCTGCAAATTATCAATCCCAGCAAAAAGAAACATTCCAAGTAAGCACAAACATTACATTATTGCACTTATTCAACCGAAAATCAACATCGGTAATGCGGGATCGCATCAATTCAACAGTTGTCAAGTAATGAAGCGTTAGATTAGCTTAAGAATGTAGTGATACATTACCAATGCAATAATGCTACTTTAGCAATGTATTATGGCATTACAAAAGATATAGCATTAGTTCAAGGTTAATGGGGCCCTTTTCAGCTTTAATCCAACTTCAATGATGCACTAGATGTAATACATATGCCCTATATATGCATGCTATTACAGCCTCGTGGTTACTTGGGGTCTGTTGAATGGAAAACTCGCTTGCAATCGGTTTCACAATTTTTGGAACTGATAGTCCCCGGTTCTGCTCTGCCTTCTTCACCATAGTTCTGTCAATTCTGCCAGTTGTCTTCGAAGGACGACCCGATCGCTAAGCTGGTGAGATAGAACCACGCTTTTTGTACATCTGCACAATCCTAGCGACCGTATCTTTGTGAAGCTGGACAATATCGGCAATATCACGGTAGCTTTTGCCAGTTTTGTGATGTTCAATAATCAAATTTCGGATGCGGATCGAAATTTGTGCATTTTTGGGCATTTTGCAACAAATAGCTTCCAATTTTGAACACGAAACTAAAATTTTGAGCACGAAAACTTCAAGCAGCACTAAATTACAGCTAGACACAATGTTTACATTCGAGAAAGTTGCAAAATACACACTAAAACTCTGTGAAACACCCCTAAATCGTACTATTCGTTTGGGAGTGGATAAACCTTTTTTGCGTAATTTTTTACCCTTTTTCATAATTCATCGCATAAAATCTCAACAAAAGATATAAACGCCATATTTCCAATGGCAATGTGATAAATAAACATAAATTGATAAATCATGGAGGCACGCTCATCAAATTAAACTGATTTTAACCAGAAAATCAAAAACATTGTAAATTGGTAGGGGGAGGTGGATAAACTTTTTTTGAATACTGTATAGTCATAAAATGAGTTATAACCGATTTACCGTGTTATTATACTCATTAACGGGGTTTTTAAGGTTGGTGTGAGCGTCAAATGACGTATTTATTAGAAATCATAAACCTTATAATTTCATAAATTCTCCCATATTTCTTCTTTTTCCCTTTTCACGCTGCTGTAAAAAAAAAAAAAAAATAGTTGCCGCGAGTATTTTTCTTTTTTTTTTGTTTTTTTATCAGTGATCAGCTAGAGATGAGAGAAGAAATGGGATCTGTGTTTTGTACGCCCCGCCGGTCACGTCGGGGGGGGGTGGGTGGTTGTTAAAAGGGAAACATATTGGCGTCTTGTGGAGAAAACAAGACCATCCGTATTTTGGGCGAAAATTCAGGCCAGCGGTGGGTGGCAAAAACTGTTCTATCCGATGGTCACACCAGAACCATTAGGGATGTTGCATGGTCCCCGTGCGGTCAGTACCTAGCGTCTGCAAGTTTCGATGCAACCGTTGCTATCTGGGATAAGAAATCAGGTGCGTAGATAAGAAATAATTCAGTTTTCAGTCGATGTGATGTTCCATAATGAATTATTTTAGGTGAATTTGAGTGCAACGCCACACTAGAGGGACATGAAAATGAGGTGAAAAGTGTTTCTTGGTCCAAATCAGGCTCATTGTTGGCGACGTGCAGCCGAGACAAATCCGTGTGGGTCTGGGAGGTCGCCCAGGAGGATGAATACGAGTGCGCAGCTGTTTTGAATACTCACACACAGGACGTGAAGAAAGTTGAGTGGCATCCACTGAGGACATTCTCGCTTCCGCCAGTTATGACAATACGATCAAATTGTACAAGGAAGACTTGGCGGATAGCGGTTGGAGCAGTTACGATACGTTAGTTTCGCACGAATCGACAGTTTGGAGTATTTCTTTCGATGCAACTGGTTCGAGGTTGGCTTCTTGCAGTGATGATCAGACGGTGAAAATTTGGCAGAGTATAAACCGGGTGACGAGTTAAGCGTGAGCTGTCCCGACAATACACCGGTGGGGAAGTGTGTTTGCACCTTGGCCGAGAATCACAGTCGCAGCGTTTATGATATAAGCTGGTGCAAGCAAGTGGTCTACTGGCAACCGCTTGCGGCGACGATATGGTACGGATATTCAGAGAAGTGGAAGGCTCTTCGCTGAACGAGCCAACATTCGAGATGGTCGCATCGAAGCATGTCCATTCGCAGGATGTCAACACGGTCGAGTGGAATCCATCAGTAACCGGACTGTTGGTTACGACCAGCGACGACGGTGATGTGAAATTATGGCAGTATGAGCCGGAAGGGGTAGCGACTTTTGTGAGTGGAACAAAGTAGAATTGTTTGTTGTAATGGTTCGGTTAATAAATAAGTTGTAGGTGAAAAATAACATTGATTAATAGCTTATTCTCAATAAAAATTTCTTCGATAGCTGTTTTCCTTGTAGTGTCGGAGGATCGTAGAAAGGGGGAAATGAAACACGTCTTTATCGGTCACTGTCTAGAGCACTTCTGTCTTTATTCTTCGTATCTCGTCACTCACATTAGTCAGTCAATGCAGAGGCCTGAACCGTCAGTCAATGCAGATGCCTGAACCGTAGCGTTACTATACTACATTACTTTTCTCTTTTCTTATTTTTCTTCTTCTTTTAGTTCACTGATATAACGTTAAACATGATGCACGTAATCCTGCAAATATGCTGGCTGTCGCGATGTCCTCTTAATTCTGGGTTCAGAATCGGATGTAGATTTCCTCGTACCGTTTCCACTAATGCAACATGTTTTTTCAGATGATGGTGGTGTTGTTGATGATGATGACAATGATGGGGATGGTTTGCTTGTATCCGCGTTGGGGCTTATTTCATTCTCAGTGTTGATGCGCTGTAAATGAGATACATGCCTGCGATATTTTAGTCCTGTCTCTTCTGAAGCTACCAGTACATCTCCGCCTTTCCTTTTAACCACCTTGAACACCGCAGGATCAAAGTTCGATGTAAGCTTGTTTGTCTTCGTCATCCTCTTAAGCAGCACATCGTCTCCTTCAGAGATAGGGTTTGGTTTGGCATTGCGTCGTTCATCAGCATACAGTTTCCCCTTCTCCTTTTTCTCCCTATCTCTATCAGCTACCTCCTCATCAAAATCCTTGGGTTGATTGATTGATGGCACTTTGTCGCGAATATTGTATCCGAAAAGCATTTCCGAAGGTGTTTTTCCGGTTGTCGAGTGTGGAGAAGACCGATACATCAACAAATACTTGTTAAGTTCACATTCCCAGTCCGTTCCTGTTGCCTTACTAATAGAAAGCCTTTTTAGTATGGATCGGTTTTGCCGTTCCACTTCGCCGTTCTGTTGCGGCCAATAAGGAGTTGTATTGATCAACTTAATATTGTTGGATTCACAATATCCTCGGAACTCCTCACTGACAAATTGTGGACCGTTGTCAGATGTGACGGAAAGTGGCAGACCGAACCGTGCAAAAATCATAGTTAATCGCTTAATAGTCTCACTGGAGTCTATTTTCTTCATTATCTCGACTTCAATATAGCGGCTAAAGTAATCAACCACCACGAACAAATAATGACCCGTTGGAAGTGGCCCAAGATAATCGATTGCCAAGTGTTGCCAGGGTTTTGATGGCAGTTCTCTTCGTTTCATGGGCTCTGGTGCTGTAGGCGCTGCTACTAGCATACATCCTCGGCAGTTCTTGATATATTTCTCCACTTGTGTATCTAATTTTGGCCACCATACCTTTGCACGAAGTCGCTGCTTCATTACCGTCATGCCTGGATGACCCTCATGTGCCAAGTCAAGTGTCCGCATTCTTAGGCTCTGTGGCATAACTATACGAGTTCCACGCAGTAAGACTTTCCCAGCGAAACATAATTCCGTCTCAAACAGTTTGAAGGGAGCTGCATTTTCACACCATGTGCCCTGTTGTAATGCAGCCCTGACAGATCCGATCGAGCTATCTGCTTCAGACTCATTCTCAATCTCGGACATTTTCAAAGCAACCGGAGCGGCATTTAAAGCTACCCAATGTACATAATGTTCCGTGTATTCTTCAAAAGCCTTACCAGCAGCCCCACATGTTACTGCCAGTCGTGATAATGGGTCAGCTATGTTAGATTTGCCAGGTCGATAAATAACTCTTCCTTTGTATGCCTGCATACGAACCACCCACCTTTCGATCCTAGCACAAGGCTTTGATCGTGGTCCAAAAATCGTTTCCAGTGGTTTATGGTCTGTGATCAACTCAAATGAACGGCCGTACAAATAAAAGTGAAACCGTTCAACCGCCCAAACCAATGCTAGAGCTTCCTTCTCTATTTGAGCATATCGTTTTTCGACATCCGTCAAACTGCGACTCGCATACGAAATTATTCTAGGGCCTTGATCGTTAATCTGGATGAGAACAGCCCCTAGACCAACAGGGCTGGCATCAGCGATCAATTGGGTTCGATCGTCAACATCAAAGTAACCTAAGGTTGTCGGATTTGTCATGTAGCTTTTCAGAACATCGAAAGCTACCTGGTGCTCACGATTCCAAATAAACTTTTGTTGTTGTTTAGTCAGTTGCCGGAGAGGATCAGTGAGGGTTGCTAAGTTAGGGATGAACTTTCCTACATAATTCACTAAGCCCAAAAAACTTCGAGTTTCTTCTTTGGAACATGGTTCCCGAAAATTACGAATGGACTCCAACTTATCCGTGTCCGGTCTAATCCCATTAACAGACAAAATATGCCCCAAAAATTTCAGTTCCGATACACCATATATACATTTGGTGTCGTTTAACTTGACATTCATTTCTTGCAGTTTACGACGTACCTTTTCCAAACGTATATCATGTTCCTGTTGATCAGATCCGTGTACAATTATATCATCGATGAAGTTTACACAACCCTCGCATCCACTCAAGACTTGTTCCATAATTTTCTGAAACAATTCAGGAGCGCAGTTGATGCCAAACATTAGGCGGGTATACCTGAACAAACCTCTACGCGTGATGAATGTCGTAATTTCTCTGGATCTTTGGGATATTTCCACCTAAAAAAAATAAAACCCAATACATCAAACTTCCAGTTATATTTTTTTCTTTATTTACGATTCATCACAAATTGACAGTAGGATAAAAAAAATCATCTCTTCTTATCACATGTCTAAATTCTTCAAGTCGTTCGATTTAGCATCACTGTTAATTTGGATTCAATCAAATATCATTGGCCCACCTGGTGAAACGCATTTTGTACATCGAGCCTTGAGAAAACTTTCGCCTTGGCAAGATCTGGAAGAAAATCCTCAATCGTCGGTAGTGGATGATTCTCTCTTTCGACTGCTTCGTTTGCCCGACGCATATCTACGCATATGCGCACATCATCACCTTTAGGCACAACAACAACTGGAGACACCCATCTGGAAGGTTCGTTCACCTGTTCAATTACACCTTGACTCAGCAGTTCATCCAGTTTCTTGTCCACCAGTTTTTCCAATGCAACTGGAATACGTCGATAAGGCTGGATAACTGGTACAACTTCTGTCTTAATGGGAATGTCGATGATAATGTCCTTGATAGTTCCCAATGAACCTTCGTTGTCCTTTGTGTCAATCTCATTGACCGCGATGTCGATTTTCAAAATTCCCATAGCTGTTGCAGTATCACGACCAATTAAAACTTTTCCACTTCCCTTCACTACATAAAATTCAGCCGGTGCCTTTCGATCGCCCAATTTAATGGTAGCAGTAAATGCACCGAGCACTTCTAATTCCTGTCCACCATAAACTTTGAAGACCTTGGATACGTTTCGTGTTTGATTGCCAACAACCACCTTGTTGGATTTCATCAACTCCCAAACAGACTCGCTCAGTAAATTGTACTTCGAGCCCGAGTCTATTACTACAGAAATAGTAACACCTCCTATGTCACATTTCACTTCTCCATCGTTGTCGATGGTCGTCAGGTGGAATACATACTCCGTTTGTGAGTCAACGATTTGATGAACTGTCGATCCTTGATTCCTGGTATCATTACTTCCATTATCAGCCGTCGCTGACATAACATCCTGTCTGACCGTGGGCATCATCGATTGCTTTCGCTTACGGCACTTTTTCGCGAAATGGTCACGCCCGCCACATTTGTTGCATGATTTTCCTCTCGCCGGACACTTTTCATCTCGGGCCAAATGTCCAAAATATCCACAACGGTGGCATTCCACTCGCACTGGTTCCATGATACGATTCCTCTTACCGTAGGAGGGTTTCATTTCAATTTTGTTCACCTCACTGACCTGCGATTTCAACACTTCTCCTCTGATAAAAGATTTTTCCTGCAGAGCCACCGTTTCGAAAACTTTTGCCACTCTCAAAACTTCTTGCAGATCAGCATCGCCTCGTTTGAGTAAATCTCTGCGCAGGGCTGGCGACTGACAATTCTCGATGATTTGATCTTTGATGTTTTCTTCAACTTTATCTCCGAATCCACATCGCTCAGCTTGAACACGCAATCGGACCGTAAATGAATCGATACTCTCGCCAATCATCTGCCTCATTTGACGCAGCATGTGCCGTTCATAGGTCGTATTCTCTCTAGGAAGGAAGAACGCATTCAACTTTGCTGCAGCTTCTTCGTAGCTTGTCATGTTCGGTGTATAATTATCCACATTCATCAATGGGCCACGCATGTCACTACCCGGCAAATCTGGCAACGTATCATACAGTTGCTGGACGTTTGGGCCTGCATAATGCAGCAACAAATCCTTCTTCCACTCTTCGTCACTGATCCGGCTAGCACGAACCATCGTCTCAAACGATTTCAACCATTTACGCCACTCGATACCAACGTCGTCAGTATGCGATGCGTAGTTGAATGTGTGTAACTGCAACCCGAGAGACCGGACCAGATCTGTAAATAATACATACACAACCATTACTTTTTGTCTTATACTTTCAACAATTGCCTCATCGGTTGAGTGGGTGAGCTACGAATTTGCGTAGCAGCAAACTAGGCAAAAAAAGAAACATCGATTGCTTCGCAAACAGTAGCATCACCTTTCTCCCTTGCTCTTCATTCGATAGGCTTGATTTGCCGCTCACTCACACCAGCTCACTAATTTGTCATTTTTCCATTACGCTTTATACCTCGTCAGATATAGCACACAAATACATAGCGCTATGTACGAACTGTGTATATACCATGCATTTTGGAAGACTGCGCTTTCCGGCCGGTTTGTTTTTGCATGTATTTTTTTTTTCATCTTCAATCGGCTTATGCAAACCGTACACTATCCGCAAATTACAACCTTTCTTTTCCTGCTCTTTCGCAGAATAGAAATAGACTTCTTGTATTCCGCATTTAAGCGACTATTCTATTTCCAAACTAAACCTGCTTTTACGCAGAATGGAGTCAGACAATTTGTTTCCGCATTTAAGCGACTGATCCATTTCAATCTCTTCACCTCGTGAAAACTATATATCAGTAGAATTATTAGTAGAATATTCTGCTCAATAACTTACCTATTGAATTCGCCATTTTACTCCTCGTCGCCAAATGTAGTGTCGGAGGATCGTAGAAAGGGGGAAATGAAACACGTC
This sequence comes from Aedes koreicus, assembly GCA_024533555.2. Classification (NCBI taxonomy): domain Eukaryota; kingdom Metazoa; phylum Arthropoda; class Insecta; order Diptera; family Culicidae; genus Aedes; species Aedes koreicus. The sequence continues at coordinate 187,292 of JAHHFK020004778.1, read as the reverse complement.
TTTATCGGTCACTGTCTAGAGCACTTCTGTCTTTATTCTTCGTATCTCGTCACTCACATTAGTCAGTCAATGCAGAGGCCTGAACCGTCAGTCAATGCAGATGCCTGAACCGTAGCGTTACTATACTACAATCAACGAGCTGAAGAAGTTACGGACGGAGGTCTTGAAGAAAGAGGAAGAACTGAAAATCGGCCAAATTTCAAACCGATAATGGCATTAGGAAGATTAGGAAGAACAGTGGCAACTGGATCTAAAGCAGCAACAGAAGAATCTACACGAAAAGGATCGGGAAATTCGTGAGCTGAAAAAACAGCTCAAGGTAAACTGAATAGGCCACAAAAGGAAAAGTCCAAGCCCAAGTTATCGATTTGGATTGAGGTAAAAGGATCGTAAATGCCAAAGTTAAGACCATACCTGGTAATATCAACAATCACTATGAAACTAGCGATTTGAAATTGGTTCACTGTTGTAGAACCCCTAGGTCCGAAGAACACCTTGCAGTTTACGTCTGGTAATACACTCTTGCGCTTTTCAGTACCTTTCTGTTCAAGTTTCTTTGTTTTGGTTTTGATTCGCTATGGTATTTTGACAGAATATATGAGGGTGTGTTGTAGTGATTTATGTTATTAGGGGCAAATCTTTAAGCTTGGGCCGATTTGCTAGTACTTCCTGAGCCAAAAAATATATTCATTTTCTTCATGACCGTCCAGCCGCTTGCTTGTTTTCTTAATGAACCACCAAAAGCTATACATGTATCTCGCCTCAATGCTAAAATAATCGCAGAGAAGAGCATCAAAGCTCCGGAAGTTCTACCAGAATCGGAAACCAGCCCCCACCAACCGTCTATCGACAGCTACCGAACAAAATTGACAATCGAATTATCAACTATTGAACCAACTTACTCAATCGAAAGTTGCTAAAAGCTCAAACCCACCGCTGCCACCACATCTTGCGGAATATTGAGTAGCTTAAATTATAGTAAAAATAAACGTATTACAAAAATATATATATATCTTATATATATATATATATATATATATATATATATATATATATATATATATATATATATATATATATATATATATATATATATATATATATATATATATATATATATATATATATATATATATATATATATATATAAAGCTTCAATAATTTAAGCTGGAGTATTTTTTGAAGAGGTCATATATGTTTTGATGATCAATCATCTGTGTTAATGCATCTATACATCTGTGTTAATGCATCTATAATCTTATCCTATGTCCTATTTGAAAAGTGCTCTAAAAATTATTATTCCGAGCCCGCGAGGGAGCAAAACCTACATAAATATAATATTGAACGATTGAATTATGCAAACACAAATGATTTCCACAAGGTTTTCCTATGAATTTTTCCATGGTTGAAATTCATTCTGATTCAAACAGCAAATGAGTCATAAGATAATTGTCGGGGACTAGTCATTCTGCCACGTTGTGTTTGTGTTTTGGTGTGTCAGAAGGTGTTTCTGTGTTTCAACATATCTTTCACTATTACAATCGATTTTTTTACGCGATGAGGTTTATAACTTTCATTTCAATGTGGTATTAGGTTTATGATTAAGATTCAAATCAAATTCATAGTTCAAGTACTAATAACCATTTTATTATATATTCTTATATAATGGTTTCAGTTGGAAACCGAATTTATCGGCTAGCGACAATCCATTTTACTTTCGTTCTGTACGTAATACCTACACAGAGACAAATTTGATAGTCTGGTTCACCATTATTGGGGGTTAGGATGACTATTGCAGTATAGTGATTTTGAACTGACTATGATCATGGTCAAAACGACCATTAAAAATAGTTGATCCAACATTTGCCATAATGTCGGAATAGTCCTTGTTACCATGATCATAGTCAAAAATGCCATGAACGTGATTAATTCGACCATTTTCATGGTTATTGTAACCACTATATGCGATAGTCATCCTGACCAATTACCGCGTGGTTTATTGCGGTTTGGAACAAAAAAAAACTTAGTGCGGAGTGCAAAAAAACTCGACCGAAGCACTTCAGCGTTCGATGCGGAATGTTTCGAATATCTTATATGTGTATGTGCTCTAACTAAATTAATTTTAAGTATTTAAGTATGTGCTCAAACTAAATAAATTTTAAGTTTACAATTTTATTAGTGCAGGTCTAGAAGTGTTTCTCCTGCATGCCCCTCGCTCGATGACGTTTCTGTCATAATTGAGCCTTTTAATACCCAGAAAAGGGTAGCACCACTCGTGCGTGTTTGCAGTTTTGATCGTTTCGGTTCGGCCTGTGAGTGCGAGCGAGTGAGCGAGCGAGTGCGGTTGATGGATGATGATGATATTTCGCTCGTTCGTGCCGTGAATATTTTGTGTGTAGTGTGTGTCAAGAGGAAAGAATATAGTTTCTTGTCAGTCCCGCAGAAATTCGTTAAATTTGCCTACTTTTCGGACGATTCGCGGTCATTCCGGCTGTTCGCTATGTAGCTCAGGTGCCGTCGGTAACGCAAGTAGAAAAATTCCGTCCGTAGCCGTGCGATCCGGGGCGGAAAAGTGGAGTTCTTTTTTGCTCGATGGTGAATTCTTTTGTTGTTGGAGCGCCACCACCATCAGCAATAGCAGCAACAGAAGAAGTTAGTAGTGGAAGAAGATTCGTGTATCGAAGGAAGAGGAGAAGCCCGCAGAAGAAGACGTGTCGTCTCGTAGGTTGTCGTACAGTGCGAACGGATTTTTGTTTTCCAGGACAAGCGGTGTTTGGGAATCGGGTCCTGTCCGGTGGATCATATGTCTGTGGGTCCCCGGCTAGCTGCTGGCAGTCGCTGCTTGCAGATCCGGGCAGGCAAAGTACGGGTTTGGGCTGGGCCAGTGCCAAGTCAAAACATTGCACCATCTAGCTAGAGAGATAGAGAAGAAGAAGCAGTCGCTGCTGGTGGAGTAGAATATTTTGTACGGGGCGGAAGGAACATTGGACTGAGAATGGCCAATTTAATGGACGAAGATCGCCGCAGAAGGTAAACACTTCGAAAATGGATTTGGGAAGACGGGGAATAAAATTTTTTCTACTTTCGGGGCTTTAAATTTCAGGCTGTTGGCGTTGGAGGAGAAGATACGTGATCCGAGTTACATTGCCAATCTGGATTGCCTGCTGGATACGGTGACGGCACTGGTGGCGGATTGCGATCATGACAATGTGAAAATAATCAAAAATATTGAAACCTACATTAAACGATGTAAGTAGAATGATTGTTTCTTCCTCGCTAGTTCTAATGAGCGTACAGTCAAATTTGGCAGATCGTGATTTTGTTTGCAATATGACTAATCGATCTCGACGGGCAGCTTGAGCTCAATGACGTTCGATGTTGAGCACAGCAAATGATTTCATCTTTGATGTTGTTAGAGGATGATGTGCGAGTGTTTGCTGAGTTGTAAATATTTGTTTTTTTTTTAATTGAATTTTAAAACATTAATTTTCATTTTGCTCGGTATCATTAGAAGCTAAGAAAATACTGATGATATTTATTATTAAGGCAGGTAGGTAAAATTGAATCGACCTTTAAATCCTGCTCATGTTGTAAAGAAAGTTTCGCAATTGATTGATAGAAATGTTTTTCTTCTTCTTGAATGAAAAGACGCTAATGGTTGATATTTGATTGAAAATACAACATTCGGTCGAAAATAAATTGAAACGCTATCGATAAAGTGGGCAAAATCCAATGTGTAAGCATTGATGAATTCCATTTTTCAAGAGATCATTTTGTAGTTCTTTAACTGTCAGACGATAGATCTACCTGTTAACGCTGATATCAGAAATACATGTGACGATTTCCGGTCGATATGTTGGATCATAAGGGTGATGGATCTCCTTTGTTAGCAAAACATCTTGCAATAGAAAGATTTATATTTGCAATCGATCGTAGATTTTGGATTGAAAGAAGACGTGCATTTGTAGAGTTGTGTTCTGCTACTCCCCTCTATGAATATTTACCTATCGTAGCAGTCTAGTAGCTGATTGGAATCAAGTAGTCGATTGAAGGCTCTTGTCTTGCTGTTTCGGCTGGTTGGACTTCATGTAGTTGCATCTTCAAGCCGTGCGACTGAGTATTTTTAGTAGTATTTTAATTAGTTGTATAGAACTTTTGAGAACTACACTTTATCAGGACTAGGGGAGGATATCTTACTTAAATTACATATATTTCATTACAGGAATTATTATTCTAGGATGTCATTAAAATAGGGCTGTCTATCTTGTGGATAATTTGCATGTAACAACATACATTATCGGCGGAACCGAAGCTAGTTTCACTGAACCTTCCATTCTACAATACCTCCAGAAATCTAGTTATCGTTGTAGTACTTAGCATGCATCGCATTATTGTTATGCGTAACGAAAACGGGAACGTTCGAAGATTGTTTTCCGTTTTATTTCGCTTTTTGTGGGCAAAAACCGATTCTTCCTAACATTTGATTGGGGATGGTATGGAGTAGTACGACTGTGATTTATTTCGTTCTCTTGTGTGAACTGGTGGAAACTGGTCTGTTCATGTCAGGATGTCCCTTGTGGAGCTGATGAAGCACTTTCATTCGAAACTACACTGGGAGAATGTAATCTTCATCCGGTCGGTTTGGACGGAGATGAATCTTGATAGAAGATCTGCTCAACCAAACTTGTCGGCCGAGATTGGATCTTTCATTCGTATAGGAACAAAGTGTGGACCCAACAGACACGGAAGATTCCTTTTGTTGATCCACAAACTTTGATCATTGATTGATAGTCCGTGCGAAGGACGAATAACTGCAAATACCAAGAAAGTGCTTCTTTTTCGTAGGTTACTTCTGCTGACTTTTATGAAGTCAAGAAGCCGCAAGTCCTGGCGTTAAGGAAGCCGTAAGTTAGGAGCATAAAAAATCTCGAATGTCTTGATTTAGCAGAACAAGGTTGCCTATGGGAATGGACCACAGTGCGAACCATGGTTTTGATTCCCAGCACGTTCAAATTGAAATTTCATTTGGCGATGATGAATCCTACCTTTTTCACGTTACCCGCCTAGTGATCCTGGTGTTCAATTCTGCCAGAAGCTTGAAGTGTTTATTTTTGTGTGAATGTTGTTTATTTTTTGCACTGTCGCGATCGCTCAATTGTACGTTTACGGACCGCTGCTAATTGTTTGTATTTGGTGTACTGCTAATTAAATACGTTAGTTACCTGCGCGAAGTAAAGTTCACGGTGAAAAAACTCTTTATAGTGCATATTTTGCGTTGTGAAATTAGTGAAAAACCCTCTTTGTTTCGGTCATTTTGTGCCCACTGCGGTGTTATTGTTGTGTTGTTGTGATCAGAGGCACTGCTGAATTCAATTGCTTCGTTCTACGACGCGCCATCTCCATTCTCGACACAGTATTCTCGCTACAGTTCAAAACCGGAAAAAATCACTCGTGCTCTTACCAATTTTCCGAAAGTTTGGAGAAACATCTTTGAAGTCGACCAATTACGGACCTAATTATGGCAACTGTTGCTGCAACTGCCTGCGATCATGCTTGTGACCACTGTGGCACTCCAGTTCAAACCAATGATGATCACATAGCGTGCATGGGCTTCTGTGATCAGGTTACCCACATTCGTTGTGCAAAACTGAACGCTCCGTTTGTTAAAAACATCCAGGAGCGCAGCAACCTTTTCTGGATGTGCAGACAGTGCGCACACCTAATGAATTTAGCTCGGTTTAAGACGGTCATGTCATCAATTGGCAGCGCAATCTGCTCTATTACGGACAACCACGGGGAGATAATAACCGAACTGAAGCAGGCCATCTCGGACAACGGCAAGCAGATGGAGATGCTTTCCAGGAAGGTAACTGCGTCTACTCCGTCGAGCTCGAGGCTAACAGAAGGTCAACCTGCGCAGAAACGTCGACGCGAAGAACACTCAAAGAACCCTATGCCACTTCTCGGAGGAACTAAGATCCTACCAACAAGCTCTGTTTTAACAGTTCCTCCGCCGAAGGAATTGTTCTGGCTTTACCTCTCGAGAATCCACCCGAGCGTTAAATCCGAAGCGGTCATGAGTCTAGCTAAAGACTGCTTACAAAGCGAAGACCCAATCAAGGTTGTCCCGTTGGTGAAAAAAATGCGGATTTGGCTTCCATGAACTTCATCTCGTTCAAAATTGGGATGGACGTAAACTATCGGGATGTAGCTCTAGATCCGGCCTCGTGGCCCAACGGGATCGTGTTCAGAGAATTTGAGGATGTAAGCACAAATAAATGTTGGGCGCCGACCAAGACTCGCATAACTGGTTTAACACCACGAATCGAATTAACTCCTGCCTCCGGCTTGAATCAGTCAACAAGTTTTTTATCACCAACTTCGGACATGGGCACGCCATCAATGGACTCCTCGTAGACTCATCGCCATCAGTCATCCCAGAACGCGCTGCCTGCCGCACTATGGGAGACCCCAAGCCACTCGGCCCAGTCGCGCTAGCCGTTTCCTGCCATCAAAGTCGTTCTGACCCTGCGGTTGAGTTCGGTGGGCGGGTCTCCCAACCTCTTCGTTCAGGCAAGTATGCATTCGTTTTCGACAATTCTCCGCTCAATCATCCTCCGTGTTCTAGTGCCTGCAATCGACATCCATTAAGCCAACTACGACTAAGTTTTGCAAACTGGACACCGGGACGCACAATTGCCACAAGCTCTATGGAAGCCCCTAGTCCACTCAACGCAGTCGAGCCCCACCTGCCAGCGACCAGCAGCCGTCCCGGTCCTGTGTTTGAGTTGAGAGACGGGGACTTGCAGACATCTACTTCAGGCAAGTACACTGCATTTTCGGAAAACTCGTTCCCTGAATCGATTGTTGTTTCCAGTCCATCTCCAACAAGACAGCCTCGATCTATCTCTACAAACCGGACTTTAAGACGTTCGAGACCGAACGTTGCATACAATAAGAAAGGCCCTGGAGTGAAACGCCGATGTCAAGACCTCACAATTTACTACCAAAATATTGGGGGAATGAACTCTGACGTCGACGACTATCGACTGGCAGTATCGGATCACTGCTATGATTTGATTGTACTAACCGAAACTTGGCTTGATTCCCGAACGGCCTCCTCTCAAGCGTTCGGGAGTGCGTATGAGGTCTTTCGCTGCGACCGAAATTCGAGTAACAGCCGTAAGTCTACTGGAGGTGGTGTTCTCGTGGCACTTCGATCCAACTTGAAGGCAAGAGTCATAGAAAGTGAGGCGTGGAACTGTGTGGAATAAGTCTGGGTCGCCGTCAAACTGAGCGATCGCACACTGTACCTATGTGCGGTATATATTGCACCTGACCGGGTTTGTGACAACGATCTAATCGAAACCCATTGCCGGTCCGTTTTCGCGATAATGGAGAATGCAACTCCTGTTGACGAGATGATCGTCCTTGGCGACTTCAATCTAGCTGGTATATCGTGGAAACCGTCTCACAGCGGCTTTCTCTATCCAGACCCAACACGCTCTGTATTTCACACAGGGTCAGTTAGTCTTCTTGATAACTATAGTGCAGCCACGCTATCTCAAATCAATCACGTTGTAAACGAGAACAACCGAAGCTTAGACCTCTGCTTTGTAAGCGCTCATGACACCGCTCCATTCATCTCTACGGCTCCAACTCCACTAGTAAAGCTGGCTCCTCACCACCCTCCTTTAATTGTCGCCGTGGAAGGTAACCACGTTCGAGACTTTGACGGCACTTCTGCTACTGTGTCATACGATTTCCGGAAAGCCGATCACCGTAGTATTGTCGGCGTGCTGTCTAACATAGCCTGGGAGAGCATCCTCGATCCTGAATACGTCGATTCCGCTGCGCAAACTTTTTTACACGTCTTGGCATATGTCATTGACAGGCACGTTCCGAAAAGAGTCCACCAAAAAGAGTCGCACCTTCCTTGGCAAACTAGCGAATTTCGAAAACTGAAATCGACTAAGAGAGCGGCGTTGAGAAAATTCACTAAATATCGTACGCTTGCGCTGAAAAACCACTACGTCAGGCTCAATTATGAGTTCAAGCGAGTCAGCCGTCGATGCTACTCGTCATATTTACGAGGGATTCAGTCCAAACTCAGGTCGCATCCGAAGACTTTTTGGAAGCACGTAAACGAGCAGCGCAGAGAGTCTGGCCTACCATCATCAATGGTGTTAAACGGTGAAGTCGCTTCATCCCCCCAGGAGATATGCCGCCTGTTTTCCGAAAAGTTTTCCAGTGTTTTCTCCGGCGAGAGATTGACTGATGAACACGTTACATCAGCAGCTAACAATGTGCCACTATACGGTCAAGCTCTGAGTACAATCGATATCAACGTCGACATGATTACAACCGCCGCAAAACAACTCAAGTCGTCCTACAATCCTGGACCCGATGGTGTTCCGTCAGTATTCCTGAAGAGACACATTACCTGCTTACTGACACCGTTGCTTCGCCTATTCCAAATGTCCGTCGCAAGAGGAGTGTTCCCGTCCTGCTGGAAATTTGCACATATGTTTCCGGTCCACAAGAAAGGAAGCAAAGGAGACATGAATAATTATCGTGGAATCACTTCGTTGAGCGCGATCTCGAAGCTATTTGAGTTAGTCGTCATGGAGCCTCTACTTTCTCATTGCAAACAATATCTAAGTTGTGATCAACACGGTTTCACTTCCGGTCGTTCCACCACCACTAATCTACTGTGTCTTACATCGTATATCACGGATAGTATGGCTGAACGAGCTCAAACTGACGTCATATATACCGACTTGTCAGCAGCATTCGACAAGCTGAACCACGCCATTGCGATTGCGAAACTAGAAAAACTTGGGGTTAGCGGCAACTTTCTGCGATGGTTTCGCTCATATCTGACCGATCGACAGCTGATGGTTACCATTGGGAACTGCCAATCCGGCATTTATCCAGCCACGTCAGGGATACCTCAAGGAAGTCACCTCGGACCGTTGATCTTCCTACTTTATTTCAACGATGTGAATTTGGTCATCGAAGGCCCACGACTATCGTATGCAGACGATCTAAAAATCTACTTTCGGATTCGTGCGACTGACGACTGCATCTTCCTCCAACGTCAATTTGAAGCTTTTGCCAGCTGGTGCAATTTAAACAGAATGGTGGTTAACCCTGCGAAGTGTTCGGTAATCACGTTCTCCCGGAAAAAAAGAACCGATCATATTTACCTACAGACTCGAAGGATCAACAATAGATCGTGTTGATCAAGTAAAAGATTTGGGAATTATTCTGGACTCTCAACTTTCATACAAGCAACACATCTCGTATGTGGTTGATAAGGCGTCGAGGACATTGGACTTCATCTTCAGTATAGCAAAAAAAAATTCTCCGACATCTACTGCCTCAAATCACTGTACTGTTCGCTGGTGCGATCCACATTGGAGTACTGTTCTACAGTTTGGAACCCAAATTACAACAATGGTGCTGAGAGAGTCGAGTCCGTTCAACGACGCTTTCTTCGATTTGCTCTAAGGAACCTGCCGTGGAGGGACCCGTTTCATCTGCCCAGCTATGAAAATCGTTGCCAGCTGATCGATCTGGAGCTTCTCCGTACCAGAAGAGAAACCTCAAGGACGCTTTTTATTGCAGATACATTACAAGGCAGAATAGACTGCTCTGCAATCCTGGAGCAAATAAATGTTAACGTTCAACCTAGAGCGCTTCGAAACAACATGATGCTAAGACTACCTCTCCGCCGTACCAACTACAGCATGAACGGTGCCATCGGTGGATTACAGCGAGTATTCAACCGGGCCTCTCATCTGTTCGACTTTCACCTTTCACGCCAGATGCTGCGTCGGCGTTTTACAACGTTTTTCAAAGGTGCTTCCGGTGTTAAATAACTATATGACCGCATTTATGTACATGTATTTTTATTATTTGACCCTACGCTTTAAATTAATTCATTCTCAACATCATTCAGGAAAATCGAACAAAACATCACTAGAATGCATCCGAGAGTCGCTAGTTGGATTACTGGTTCTCAAAACGCCTCACAGTTTATCGCTAGGGTGACGTATTCAAAAGCAACTTCGCTTCAGAGTATCAAAATTGGCATTTTTTACGTGACGTGCTTAATGAACGGTGAATACCTTCCAATCAATATACGCAGAAATTATTCTCAATTCTTAAACCAATTAACAACACTTTCGCCTATTTCCTTTCTCCCGCAGACAAAGACCTGGCGCGCGAGATAAACGATCTGCGCATGAAACCGGACGACTTCATCCCGATCAAGCTCATCGGGCGGGGTTCGTTCGGCGAGGTTCAACTGGTGCGTCACAAGTCATCCAAGCAGGTCTACGCCATGAAGCGCCTGTCCAAGTACGAAATGATCACCCGCTCGGATACGGCCTTCTTCTGGGAGGAACGCTATATCATGGCGCATGCCAACTCCGAGTGGATCGTTCAGCTGCACTACGCCTTCCAGGACAGCAAATACCTGTACATGGTGATGGACTATATGCCGGGCGGGGACATTGTCAGCTTGATGAACATCTACGAAATACCGGAAAAATGGGCCATTTTCTACACCATGGAGGTGGTTTTGGCCCTGGACACTATTCACAATATGGGATTCATCCATCGGGATGTGAAGCCGGACAATATGCTGCTGGACAAGTACGGCCATTTGAAGTTGGCAGATTTTGGCACGTGCATGCGAATGGGACCGGACGGATTAGTTCGATCGTCAAACGCCGTCGGAACGCCCGATTACATCAGTCCGGAAGTGCTGCAATTCCAGGGTGCTCAAGGTTACGGGCGGGAGTGCGACTGGTGGTCGGTTGGGATATTTCTGTACGAAATTTTGGTAGGCGATACACCGTTCTACTCGGACAGTTTAGTCGGTACTTATGGAAAAATTATGGATCACAAAAACTCGTTACACTTTCCGGAAGATGCACTGATTAGTGAGAATGCAAAGTCCTTGATCAAAGGATTTCTAACCGATCGAACGCAGCGGCTAGGCCGGCACAGTGTAGACGAAATCAAGTGTCATCCATTCTTCCAGAACGACGTGTGGACGTTTGAGAACCTACGAGAATCATGCATTCACGGTAGTGCCGGAGCTGAGTAGTGACGACGATACACGAAATTTCGACGAAATTGAAAAGAAGAATAGCGTGGAAGCAAACTTTCCCACACCGACAACCTTCTCCGGAGATCATTTGCCATTTGTTGGGTTTACCTATACCGGCGATTACCAACTACTGAGTGCAAGTTCCCAGGACAATGTGGACAACAAGGCCACAGCAATTAATTCATCACATCGAAACCACCATCGGCATCGGTCGTCAAACAATGCCGAGCTTTTACGGATGGAGAATATGCTTCAGAGAGAACGGAACACGATCGAAATGCTTGAGAAGCAAGAACGAACATTGCGACAGCAGATCGAATTGATCACTCAAAGGGAGACGGACATTCAAAATTTGGCCAATACTTACGAGAAAGAACTCACGATGTTGAAACACAATTTCCGAGAGATGCAACGCAAGGCGGACAGTGAGCAGGAAAGTCGACGGAAGGTGGAAAACCTTCTGCTGGAAACGAAACAGCGTCTGGAAGAGGAGAAAAGCAAACGGGCACGTGAGGTGAATAATAACCAGCAGTACAACGATAAGATCAACATGCTGGAAAAGCAGCTGATGGATATCCAGGAGAAGTATAAGAACGAAACGGAGAACAGTCAGAAGATGAAGAAGCAACTAGCTGAATTGAGGTTGTCCAAGTCGGATGTCGAACAGAAGGCAAACGATCTGCAGTCGATGTTGGCCGGGTTGCAAACAGCCCGGGACGTCCTGCAGCAGGAGGTGGCTGATCTTCAGACCCGCTTAGCTCAGGAACGGAACGCACGTATTCAAATGACCGAACTGCAGAAGGAGCTGGAAGGAAAGATTCACTCGTTGGCCGGAGATCTGGAGCGATCGGTAACGAGGGAACAGCAAGCGATGGAGGACAACCGGAGCCTGTCGGATAAAATTTCCGATCTGGAGAAGGAGATTGCTTCGATCGAGTGCGAACTGAAAGCGGTCCAGAGCCGGTACCATCAGGAGGTGAAGGCACACCAGGAGACGGAAAAGTCCCGACAACTGAACAACGAAGAGGCTAACATGCAAGAGGTTAAAGGTAAGTTGGTTGGGATCTTGGTCGGTGGAAGTGATATGAATTGGGCGGTTTTGTTTTTCTTTTGCAGCACTTCAAACCAAGCTGAACGAGGAGAAGGTGGCACGGCAGAAGGCCGAGCAGAACTCCCAGGAGAAGGAACGGCAGATTTCGATGCTTTCGGTGGACTACCGGCAGATTCAGCAGCGGTTGCAGAAGCTCGAGGGCGAATACCGACAGGTAAAGGGGTTAAATTTGGAAATTCTAACTGTTATCTAATGACTGTTTCGTTGGAAGGACACTGTTCAGAAATGTTGGGAACTTCTCGGAAAATTCGTATCGTCCCACAGAAAGTACCCCTGAATATCTGTATTCGAAAACTATACCCCGAGGTTTACAAGCTTCAGTTTGATGCTCGTTCTCAAGAGTTTTCTACAGGGTCTGCTCAAAAGCGCCAGCTCGTGTGCCATGTTTCCATCCCATATGCCGTTTTCACGTTCGTTCGTTCGAAAACTCCCAGTGCTTGTAGCTCTTTTTCTAACACTGTCCACGTATTATACCAGTAGATAACTACTGCGTCGCTGTAACGATGTAATAATACGAAAATGAAATTTATCAAAATTCGGGGTCTTGTCCCGACTGCTGTCAATTGAAGGTCTCTGATTTTTATCGCTGTAGTTGTTCTTCGATGTGACTAGTGATTCGAGTTCCAACAACTCATCCTCCACCTTGAACTTATCTTCGATGATAGCACGATATTGCTCATGCTCAGTTCTATCACTCTCGATTCCTGGGCTCGAGCCCAGGCTGCTAGGAAAGCGACATTGAATTGCGACAAGACACGTGTACAAAGAAATCAAAAACTTGCCCTCAAGTTTCTCGAAATGACTACAGTCTTACGTCAACAATTTTTCATATTCTATCCCAGAAGCTTTTTAAATGTATCCAAACTCCTGCTGAATAATATTGGATCTTAACGCACAATTCTTCAACCAACAGGAATCGGAGAAGGTTCTGGCCCTACACAGCCAACTGGAGCAGGAGCAGAGCAAAAAGAGCAGTCTGCTGTCGGAACTGAGTCTGCAGAGCTCGGAGGTGGCCCACCTCAAGGCCAAGGAGACGCAACTGGTCAAGGAAGTGCAACAGTTCCGGGAAACGAAACGAAAGTTCGAAGACGACATTGTCAAAATCAAAAATGCTCATAATGTGGATATTCTTCAGGTAGGCCACCTAGTCTCGTCAGAGCACTGTTTCAACATTTACTAACTGCTTAATCTTATTCCAGATGAAAGAACTCCAGGATCAACTGGAGGCGGAGCAGTACTTCTCCCGTCTGTACAAAACTCAAAGCAACGAAGTGCGTGAGGAGCTGGAGGAGAAGACCCGGCAGATACAGGATCTGGAAGAAGAGCGAACGTCCGTCCTGCATCAGCTGCAGCTGGCGATAGCCCGGGCCGATTCGGAAGCACTCGCGCGTTCAATTGCCGAGGAAACGGTAGCCGATCTGGAGAAGGACAAGACGATGAAGGAGCTGGAACTGAAGGACCTAATCACCAAGCATCGCAACGAGCTTGCAACCAAAGAAGCGGCACTAACGTCACTTAAGGATCTGGAAACGGAGATGAACAAAAAGCTGAACAACAAAGCATTCGAGCTGGACGATCTTACCCAACAGAATCGGAAAATGCAGGATGAGCTAAGCCATCTGAAGAGCGAACAGAGCGAAATGGAGAAGTTACGCACAAAACTCAAGACTGAGACCATGTTGAAGCAGCAGGCCGTCAACAAGCTGGCTGAAATCATGAACCGAAAGGATAACAATCTTACTGGCAAGCAGAAGAGCAAGGTCAACTCGACGGCCGATCTGCGGAAGAAGGAGAAGGAGAACAAACGACTCCAACAGGAACTGTCGGTGGAACGAGCCAAGTACGACGAGCTGTGTCTGAAGCACAACGAGACGATTAGTCAATTATCAAGGGAAATTGATGTGAGTGTGTGCTGGGTGGTTGCTCCAAGAGCAGTTAGTAATACTCTTCATTTTTTAGATCAAAACCAAGCTTCAGATGGAAATCGAGTGCAAGGCCACGGAAATTGAACACCTTCAGATGAAGCTGAACGAAACGGCATCGCTCTCGTCGGCTGACAACGACACCATTGAGGACAACCAGGACGCCATGTTCGAGGGTTGGCTGAGCGTGCCGAACAAGCAGAACATCAAGCGGTACGGATGGAAGAAGCAGTTTGTGGTGGTCTCACCCAAGCGGATCATCTTCTACAGTTCCGAGGTGGACAAGCAGAACACGAGTGATCCATTGCTCATCATAGACTTGAGGTTTGTGGTGAAATTGGTTCGAGGTTTGGCTTTGGTTTGGTAATGGCTTCTTTGAATATTTAGCAAAGTGTTCCACGTGAGGCCCGTTACGCAAGGTGATGTCATCCGGGCGGATCCCAAAGAAATTCCCCGCATCTTCCAGCTGTTGTACGCCGGCGAGGGAGAAGCGAGGAGACCCGACGAGCAACAGCAACTGGACGTGAGCTCGTCGAAGGCGGACGAACGGCCGCTAACGCTGCAATACAAAGGTTTTTTCGCGAACGAACAACTTGTTTTTAAATCCGTCGTGCAAACACCTTACTATCCTTTTCGATGTATTTCACAGGCCACGAATTTCTGCAGATTAGTTACCATATACCAACCACGTGTGATCTACCATCTTGTCAGAAAGCCCTTTGGCATGTGTTTAAGTCCTTACCCGCCTACGAGTGCAAAAGGTACGTTTAGTGGCAACGAGTGTGTCCTGCAGCTGTAATATTTTCCCTTTTCAAACAGATGTCGCTTCAAGCTGCACAAAGAACACGTGGATAATAACAATCCACTTGCACCGTGCAAGCTTCATCATGACCCTAACCATGCCCGCGAGATGCTCCTACTGGCCACGTCAAACGAGGATCAATCGCGATGGGTGTGTCGACTCTCGAAGCGTATCCAGAAGAGTGGATACAAGGCCAATTCGACCAACAACCTGCAGCAAGGTGGCAGCACCGGTAGCAGTAGCAGTGGCAACGGAGATGGCAGCAAGATTAGTCCAAGGTGAGTGAGTAACTCGATCTTCCTGTCCGCCTAATTCATGTCATTCGTTTACACACACACATACAAACAAACGCATATATGGTCCAGGATCAGTGGGTGCCTAAATTCTATCATCCATTCCATTTTGTCTCGTTCACCTAACAAAATCCGTCCATTTTTCTTCTGTTTCGTTCGCCGACACAGTCAATCGACCCGTTCCAATTACAAGCCGTACGCTGTGAATGTGCAACGGTCAGCTACTCTACCGGCGAACGCATCGCTAAAGCAACAACAATAAGGAGAGGGGATCTTCCATCAGTGTCGTTAAATACTTCTACTACCAACCTACCTAACTCTTCAAACTCTACACTTACACCATGGTTTAGATAAAAAAGAAAATGTTTTTAACAATTACAATTGTTTCACAGCTGTTACTAGACCTGTTGAATAACCAATTTGATAGACAGAAAAATGCTCACGAAAAAAACGAACTGCTGCATTTCTGCAACTAGCCTAGCTCAAGATCCTTCATCAAGTAAAACAAATCAAAACTAACCTATTCCTGTCGTCGTCATGCATAAGATAAGATGAGCAATATTTGCAGCAACGATCGAAACACTGAATTAAGTGAATCAAAAACACCAATTTTGTAGAGAGAAACAGTCACATAGGTACATAACACACACACACACATACAAACAAACACATACGAGTCAGTAGAGCACGCGCATTTATTTAGAAGCAGAAAAGAAAACGAAAGTGAATAACGCTAATAGGCTATTTTTTAATAATTTATGACCTGTCGTTTAAGTTAAGCTAGAAACGGGGAATATAAGGCGATTTTGTTTTTGAAAGTTTTTTTTTTCTTCTAAACGATAATTAACGAATTTGACTCTGAATTTTGAAAGTCCAACTCAGTCTGCAGGGCGATTAGCAGAATATGATTAACATTCGAATTTTTGCTTTCGTCTTGCATAGAAAACGTTTATGTTTAAGACCGTCGTTTAAGAAAAAACGTGTTTCCCGAAAAACGTTGAGAACGGAGTAAGAGCAGTTGAAATTTAAGATATGATACTCTCGGAAGGTTTCGTTTCACCACTTTCCGTTTTATAATCGACGAGCAACTTTAAGGTGAAACAGAAGGTAGTCCTTTTTCCGTGTGATTTATAGGTTAGGTTAATTATCACTTCATAATTTTTGAGACTAAAAATCACAAACAAAACAAAACATACAACGCTGAAATTGCTATCCAGTGGAGCAAACGAGTCTTGGAAATTTCACGCCTGAAGTCCTAATAGTATTTGAGTTTTGTGCTCAGAAAACTCCGAAGTGATAGGGACTTGATCCCGTATGCCCATTAGCAAGAAGTTGCAATCAGTGTTAACTGTGAAAATACAAGTCGATCGCAAAAAGTTAAATCTGCATGCCGACTGGTTCAGGTTTTCGACCTTGAAAATGTGAAATGTGTTGCAGTTTTGGAAGAAAATCTCCAGATTAACATATGATTTGATTTGAGTTTCATCCAGTGTTATTGGACTGCACTTATGCATCCATCGGACTTCCGGTAGATGTTACCGAATTCCGGGAAATCTTCTAACTGACAACAGAAGTCTGTGAAGTCTGTATTTTGGAGTTAACTCTTGGAAAACTCTCGACCCTTCCTTAGAAAGTTCTGCATGTTTCTCGGAAAAGTGATTCGAATTCCAATTCTATGTGCTGGAATATTGAAATTGGAAGCACATTTCCGACAGTCGTCTTATAATATTTTTTCTGGAAATTATCTGGGGCCAGTCAAGTAGTTGTGATTAAAAGAGTTTCCTCCGAACTACCATTGTAAAATTATTTTGAATGAATTTTAGAAAACAATCACGTAGATGACAATAACGGACCTAATCAAAGGTGGGAAGTCACTAACGACGCAATCTAAAAGGTTTTGTCTTGCAATTTTTCAACGAAATTAATTTCTAATCTCAATTTAATAGACCTTGCGAGTCCAACTTCATTTGTTCGATATTACAAGTTAAATTTCACAATAATGAAATTGTTAATTGTCAGGAGCATTCCATTGAGATGAGTAATCAGATTGTTTCAATGAATTTCCATTCACAAATTGGAGAAAATATTGAGCTCCTACATAAATGGAGCTCCATGTAGAACGTTAGTTCTTGAACAGCATTCCGAGTGAGGATCTACGAAATGAAACTGAAGCGAATCACTAATACATAGTGGTGCATGAACCTCCAGGGCTTTCTACGCCCTTCTGCTGAATCTGCCAGTATATTTCCTCAAGAGCCTCGAAGGGACTGGCTGAAGATATTTCCTTGATATTTAAACAAGCTTACTTCAGATCGTTTTGGGGAACTTCCTATCGGCTTCTTCCAGATCTTCATGTGTACTGCATTAGGAACTTCTGTTGACTTCCTTCAGGTCTTTTTGAGAATTTTCTTCTTATCTTCCAGAGGGTTTCTGCACTTAGCATCCATTCCAAGTATATTTCTAGATTTTCCGTGATATTTCTCTTGATCCCTAAAAGAGCTTTTCCAGATATCTTCTCCAGGTTCATTTCCATGCTTTTCTGTAAGCTTTCTGAAGAAAAAAAACTTCTGGAGGAAATCCTTCTGTTGTTTGATTCTTCGGGATCATCCTAAATCGTTTCAGTGATGTCTCGTTCTACATCTACCAGGGAGCTCTTCTTCATCTTCCAATGAACTTTCAACCGTTTGTCCAGCAGAGCTTCTTATAAAGTTCTTTAAAAAAATTCTGAGTCAATTCTTAGACTTCATTTTTAAATCCAACATGGCTGCATGTTCTTAACGAATTATTATCTCCAGAATATGAAGATTTTGAGTATGAAAGAGATGTCCAGAGGTTGAACACTGACGTCCTTGTCATTTTAAGATTCAAGATGGCCGACCGAAATTAATGATGGCGATCTTTTTTTTAAAGAATCATCTCTAAACCCAAGGGGTGTCTGACGTGGATTCGATCAAATTAATTTTTTGAAATCATTTTCAATTCCTGAAAGCAACTGAATCAACTTAAATTTGCTGCAAATCGAAACGTATCAGCTTAACACAAAATGCACGGCTGTTGAATTTAGCAACACTTTGTCTTACTCAAATGTCAAATCGGTGCAACTGAAGTAATGAGTGTATTGCAAAGTAGATCAATAGTTCTAAATCGGAATCTTTCGCTTTGAATTGACTGCAAATCGATTGCAATTCACTGCGCTCGATTCCAGTTAGACACCCCATGTTAAAACCCATACAATGAGGGTATTTTATGTATGGTAATGCAATAAGAGTATTCTTGTCGGAATACTGCGACGAAGTAGTTCTGTAGTAGGCTCTGAATTATGTACCTGGAAAATAGAAATTAAATTTTCATCATTATTGGTTCAAATTATCAACTGAAGTAGTTTGGTCTCTGGCTCTCTTCATAATTTACCGAAAATTACGCATTATTACGAAGTAACGCTCTATGAGTAGTTCTGGTAATCAGACAATGTATTGTCGTCGAGAAAAGCCAAGACCCGTTGAAATCTGAGATGGTGATCCCAGTTGTCACTGAATCACGATAGAATCAAACAAAATCAATCATGAGGTGCCAGTGGGTCGCCACTTCACACTGCTGATCGACGACCGACCACACGTGGTCACTCCTTTCCATCTCCGGTTCCAAGAAGGGCATTCCACTACACACTGCAAACCGACGCCAACGGTGTGAACTACGACATCGAGAAACACATGTCCACGAACGAGTTCGGGTGTGCAGACTTGTGTTGGAAGAATACGTCATCGACTCATTGCTAAACAGATCCGAGACGGTTGTTTTAGTTGCTCCAAAAATCTATCCCGTGCAATTCAATCCTACTTCTGAAGACGTGAATTGCTCATCATGGTCGACGGATGCGTGATGTTGGGCGACAGAGTCGTCGTTCCCGAAGAGTTTCGACGAAGGCCATCCGGAAATGGTTCGAATGAAGGCGATTGCACGAAGCTTTGTGTACTGCCCTGCATCGATAGCGAAATTGTGGATTGCGGTGGTGTCAAGCGCTACAAACCGTGTCCAAGTGCTGGCAATACTCCGACCAAGACGACACTGGAATCCTTTCCCGTTTCTTACAACCCCTGGTTGAGCATATACGTCAACAACGCAGGTCCAGTAGATGGAGTCTACCTCCTGGTAATAGTGGATCCCTGTACTGCCGGTAGAAGCATAATTGTCCCTTGTGACATTAGGATAATTTTGATTTTTTTATGCCTAGTACTAAAGTTTGATATGCACTTCTAGAATATTATTCAAACAATCAAACAGTTCTAGAAAAATCGTAGAAACAATAAGTGAATTTTTGATACGTGAAAATTGGACGCATAGCTGTCCCACTGGAAGTAATATTTGTTCTAGTGGGTCAAATATGCGTCCAATAACTAGGGAAAAAGTGCGTCCACTGGCAGTATAGTGGTTTGAGGTGCACGCAACCAAATCGGCACCCAGTTCCCAAGCCACGAGTTCCAGAGTTTCTGAACCAGTCAAGGTATCCGGCACATCTGCTTCGCTCAGCACCAATTCACAATCAAATGGCTTAGCTGAAAGATTCGTGGACACTGAATAATAGTTGAGCCTCCGGAAAATCCACTTGGGGGAGAGACGCTAGAACACCAGCGACCAGCGACCTGGACGGCAAATCATTGCTCAGGCCAAGCTGAAGCGAATATGTCACCACATCCAGAGGCAGGACGGTTGAAAACTACGCTTTCAATTGGAAGCACGGCGCAGTCAAGAGAAGTTTCGGAGATTTACGGAGCGAACTCGTGAAATCAGCAACCGACCCAGTCAACACAGAATCGCATATGAGAGCGCATATGAGTACATCGTGGAGGCGATGTACGTTCATTCTTCCATTTAACTCCATGTTAAATGTACGCATATCGCCTCCACTTTATAGTCATAGCTGTTATTATATGCGATCTTGTGTTTACTGGGGAGTAATCGAGAAGATCGGATCAGTCAATATACAATGTATACAACGTATTCCAGAAAGCAGTCCAGCCGGGCAGTTTACCCCGCTATACATTTTCTTTGATGGATTCTGACTACCAGCAGCGCAGCAGTTTAAAGAATCATTGCCGGCCAACCAGGACAGTCCCACCTGACGGAAGATTTCTCGGAGGATGCAGCCGGAAACAACGACGGGTCCATGGATGAACCAGCTCCGTTTGCAGTAGACGACCCAGTACAACCGGCCACACCCATCCTGGAGAAAGAACGGATCCATCTTCCAGCCCGGTTTGGATGACAATGAAACCTTAAGGGAAGAAATGTTTGGTCCTAGCTGTCACTGGATCACCGATAGAATAAAAAAAACGTCAAAAATGGAAATCCTTCGAGATTTAGAAATCCACCGAAGTTCTACCTGTATCACTGCCTGGCTGAAATCGACGATGAAAGTGATTTGGCAGGCATTTTTACAAATTCTAGTACCCTTTCACTTTCGTCTCTTTTCAGTGTTCGTAGTGTGAAATCCGCTTTTTGAGATTGCTAATGTGTTGGAAAAGTATGTCCTCGCGAGGGAGTTTAGAATTCATTAGCAACAGAGCTCATTCGACTCGCAAAATAGGCTTGATTGCTTAGAAAAAGGTTTTTTTTTTTACCTATTCATTCATACTTAACATACTATACCAATCAGGCGAAGGCCGGAGTTTTCTCCATTCAATTCGGTCCATGGCTGCACTTCGCCTGCCTCGCAGTTGGCGAAGGGTCCGCAAGTCGCCTTCTACTTGATCGATCCACCTTGCTCGTTGGGCGCCTCTTCTTCTTGTGCCCGTCGGATCGTTATCTATCGAGAATCATTTTAAACTGGGCTGTCGTCCGACGTTCTTACGACATGCCCAGCCCAACGTAGTCAACTGATAGGGTATGAGCTATACGAGATTCTTCCTGCAAGTTATGCAAATCGAGGTTCATTTGCCTCCTCCACGATCTGTCTTCCATCTGCACTCCACCGTAGATGGTACGCAGCACTTTCCGTTTAGAGGCACCTCTAGCATGTTTCGTGACCGTAGAGGACTACCGGTCTAATTAATGTCTTGTAGTTCGGCGAACTTTAGTCGATCTTAGCAACCTTCGGTTCCATTCTGCATTCCTGAATAATTTAGTGTGGAATGACATATTGCACTGCAAATTTCTGAAACGAAAAGAAGGTCAATAACTGCGTCAAACGTCAAATTTCAAAACTGATTTTTCCTAACCCTAGCATCACACTTGTTGCAAATCGATTGAAGTAACTTCAATGTGACTCAATTAGGTCACAATCAAGTTGCTGCAACTAATTATGACGGTTGGTGTTCCTTGGGAAGGTCTCTGAACAATTTCGAAACACCTCGATATTTTTTATTAGTAAAGTAAGGTTGGTCGCGGCTCTATTTACGATTTATGATAATCGCTGGTCTACGAGACATTCTAAGATGCAACTTAAGAATTCAGGATAGGTAAAATGCCACGTTTTATAGGGTTTCATAGCATAGTCGGTAAACGCGCGGTCTTCGGCTTGCCATTCACTATACGATTGGATGCTTTGGAATGGCAAAGAAAGCGAGATAAAATTGACCGTTGAGGTAAGAACTGTGGAAGTGCTTAAACAAAACACTCATTTGAGCAGCAGGAATAGCACCGTCCTTCAAACTTTTAAACAACCCCCTCTTATACTCAAACTCTTTTCGGGATATCATGAAATTAAATTTGGAACTGTGCTAAACATTCTTAAACGCAATGTCCATTTTAAAGAAAATATGAACTACTCACAGATTGACTTTCAATCTTCTTCTTGACTTACGGAAATTGAACTTACTTGAGGAGTACTCTAAGTGTCTTTATAAACCCAAATTCGTATTCGAGAAGCTCGCCTGATCACCGAAGCGTGATTAATTTTAACCGTCACTAGAAAACCTAATTGATGCATAAGTTTAGTCGTTATCCACTCAATTTTGACTCAACCTTATCGCATCAAAAAAAAAAAAAAATGTAGCATACCCTCAAAGCATCACTAAGCAGGTATTTGCTACGAATTCACTAATGAAGCGGTTGAAATTTCCTAGACAAGTCTTACGAAATTACATGCCAAGGTACCTAGTACTAAGAATAATATGCCTTTTTTTTCAACTTTGTCTTCTGTGTGAATATCTTTAGATAATGCAACTTTTTGAGAGTTTGGAAGTGATTAGTAACCCCAATTGCAGTCCCAACGGTTCTATTAAACATTTGTTGCTAATATCATCAAATCAAATGTTGAATATCTTCAGTTTTTTGCTAGAAGACGCCTGAATTTATATTGGGTACATTTAGTAAATCTAAATCATGGAATGCAGAACCTTCAGAAAACACAAAATTCTCATCCGCTAAGTATGTAGAAATTTGGTGTAACACCGAACTCCAGTAAAACCAATCAAATTTCAGAATCAATAAGAATCAAATAGTAACCGCTAGCAATGATCGATTTCCAGAGTAAAGTCTGAGATCAGATTGAAAACCTAAATATGATGCTGTGATGTTGCTGATAATGAATACTTCGGTTGCTGTCGTGTTGGTCGTTTCAACGGTTAACAGATCGGAAAATTGATAGCAAAAATGAATTCCTTTTGACACCAAAAGTCAATTTTCTGTAAAAAATTTCCTGTTGATAGTCAAATGAATATTCAATTAAATTTTCTCTAAGAAAATTGAACGTAAAATTACAGCAAGATAAAAGCTGGAGTTATTCATGATTAGGGCCTAAAAGCCAATTATATACAATGAGTTTTTACGTCGATCTTTCACGACTCACGATGTTCGAATACACCCTATGGTAGAGCAACCATTCCTCTACCAGATGCTGCTTTCGAATCGCGAGACCGTTTTGAGATTCAAGAGAAATCGACGTTTAAAGTCTTTGTGTACAATTGGCTTTTAGGCCCTAATCACTCGAGAAAGCTAAATTTGATATCAAATTTGACAATTGGAAAGTGAAATCAAATGTTGATTTCTTTTCGATGTTGATATCAAAATTAGTTTTTGAATTGCTATCGTTATGATGTTGGACTTTACTCGAGTTGCGACCACCCCCATCTCGCGTTTTCCCAGACACACAAATCTCAACCAATACAGGACCAACGCTCGTGCCATTTTTACCAAATGCCGCCGCAGCAAAGCTTAAATAAAATAAGTTTGCTGTTGTTTGTTTATTTCCAGTTGACATCAAAAACGGATTCGCCGACTATCACCCGTTTCTGCAAGCAAGCTCTTTTTTGCCTCCTAACTTAGAACATTCCTAACTTTTAATTCCCTAGATTTTTTTTGTTGCTATCGCTACCAACATTTCGATTACTGACTGATAATTTTTGTTTAACTTGAAAAAAAAAAACAACGCTCTCATTGCTTCCTATCCCCATCACAACTAACTTCCATTCGAAATCGTCCGAAGCACTTCATCGCTGTATTTCCTAACAACCAACACAATTGAAAAACAAAAAGAAACTCCAAAAAAGAAAAAAACAGCAAACAGCAAATTTAACGTGTATTTAACGGTTCGTAAATTATTCGTTTTAAATTAAGAAAAAAGAGCAAAAAGCAAGTTTACAGTATAAGTGATAAGCAAGCGACAAATAAGCATTTGTTCTAGTTTCTTCTAGCCAACAGCAAGTACGGTGGATTTTTTTTATATAAATATATAAATACCTAGGAATTCAAACTATACGGGAGTGAGCGAGAGAGCGCGTGCGCGAGAAGAGTTTTAGCGGTGGAATTCTAAATTCCCAAGGCATGGAACAATCATTTCTGCTAGGTTAAGAGAAATTTAGGAATTAAAAATGAAAATTCGAATGCGCAGCTTTTTCCATGTTCTAGGCATGCCGGAACCGAGAACTTGAATGTATTTTCGTATTTAAATTTACATCCCTTGTGCCGGAGGGGAACCAGAAGTTCGTCTAGAATTTGTACAATGTGAGAAATCGTTAAATTTTATATATATATACAATAATATTACATGGATATTTTTTTTTACAAAGTAACCTTTTTACATTGTATAGTTGAAACCAATTCCATTACAAAACAAGTGCCTTTAAAATAAAAACAAAAGAAACGTAATATAAAAAAAAAGATTACATTAATTTCATTTAGCAAAGAGCAAGAGAGGATGATCATGCAACAATCAGAAACTAGAGAAGCAAGATGAATCACATTCATACCAATCAGTAAAAAAATAATAAACTTATGGACTATGGACGTCTTGTATGATGATGATGATGACGATGACCCAATAATCCAACCAACAATGTGAGCTTTAGATAATTGCATCAACAATTGTTTTTTTTTTCTTCGTTCGAATTGTACCGTTCATCGCTCATCTAATAAAAGAAAAAAAATCAACCTTTGTATATCGGCTGGTTTGGGATGTTGTTGATTGGGATCTGAAATGTACCGAAACGCCCGAAATCGTCTGGAAGTTCTGAGGCCCGTTCACACGTGCTCAGCTCTTGCTTGCTGGTCTGCTCTTCATTTGTGTGACGACCGTGTTTGAGCAATGTCAACATTTTTAAAAAAATCTCAAATTAAGGTTTCAATTTTTTTTATTCAAACGGGGCATGTTTCTGAGAATCCTTAAACTATGTTGATCATTGATCGAGTTTCCACTTGCTGCAATGACGGCCTTCACACGCTTCCGGAACGCACGGCAAATCCTAATAATGTAGCCTGGATCCATCTCTCCAGGTACGGGTCAATGTTTGTCTGAAGCTTGCTGTACTTGGGTGGCGTTTAGAACAGGCCTTGGCCTTCATGACGCTCCATTCTGAGTAATCCAGCGGACTAAGATCGGGGCTGAATGGCGGCCACATATCCTCCGCCCAGAACGGCAGATGTTCCTCCAAACACTTCTGAGTGCGGTTCAAGGTGTAGCATGGTGCCCCATCTTGTTGAAATACAACATTTATTGCGAATCTGCTTTTGTAAACAATGGCTTTCGTAGTCATTTTCCCTTGAACAAAAGATCACAAATACAAATTAAGCACTCTTTAAGGAAGAGGAGCTTTATCTCTATCCGCTGATATATTCAATATAAAGGAATTGTCTTCAACTTCCGATAAATTAGCAGACAAAGTGTTTGTTTACAAAAGCAGATTCGCCCTAATCAAATGTTGGCGCTGATTTGGCGTCGGGCCGTACTGCTCTTTGGCCCACGGAAGAATATACTTACTTAAAATCCCGATGTAGACTTCCGTGTTTACTTTGATACCTTCTGGAATGAACAACGCGCGTTCATTTGTTTGCCATCGGAAGTCACCAACCCAAGTTTATTATATCATTTTTGGAAAGGCCTAAAAATAGTCACACAATTCTTGTCTTGCTCATATTACGTTGCCTCAAGCCTAGTAAAAGAGCGCAATGCAGTACTCGTAACTCATCAGAAATTTATAAATAATAATAATTCTGGAATGATGTATGCGTTCCTATTTATGCGCACTAAAATTAAAATTAAATAATTAACTAATAGATACTTATGCAAACATTGAAACAATTTGAGTAGTATAGTTTTAGCCATGGAAATTTTATTCAATAACAATTTTGATAGTAAAGTAGGGTAAGTCTACTAATTTTCGACCTAGCTATAAATCGATTTATGTTTAAAAAACGATAGTTACCTAGTAAATTGTTCATTTGTGTTTCTCAGAGACTTCCATTCATGTGTGAACACAACAAAAAAGGAGTGTTGATTTTCTGGCCGGGGGGAGAGAGAAAAGGTTTCTTTGGCAAAAAAGATTGAAGAACAGGGGAAAGAGAAACCATTTTCAAAAAAAACACCCTCCAACACCACTTTTTTCGCCCCCCCGTCACCAGCAAAAAAATAAGTAGTATTTATTTTTCACCAATAGCTGTTTCTGTCACCATTGACAAATTGCGAGTGGAGGAAGTGATGCCCAGATTGTTGAAGCAATTGTTAGGTGAAATCAAGAAAAACTGCACGTTGTCAAAAAAAAAAAAATATATAGGGTATGTGTCCCTTAACTCAGCCTAATATGCAACGATCGATTACATTTTTTATTATAACTCATAATGTATTTGAGCTGGAAGCGATATGCAATTAGTTATACACTTGCTTAGAGAAGCTTTATAAGCCATTTGGTAGTATGTTTCACGAAAAGTTACACAACTTATTATATAAAGTCAGAATCTTTCGAGGGATATGGATGTAATGTCGGTCTATAAGCACTAAATTGGGTCTATTCGTGGATGCAACTTTGTCCCATTCGATAGATTTGTTATCAAATGCAGTCTTCGTACGATTTTTTTTGATCTTCTGATTTACGGCGTTGCCAGCTGTATGCTCTCTACCCAACATACAATTTCACAAATGAAACTATAATAATATTGCTTAGAAACACTTAAGTGATTTTCACATTTGATTTAGCAGCCATTCGATAATCAAAACACCATGATTCACTCTACACAGATTTTGTTCCTTTGGTTTGTGTTTAGATGGGCCATATGAAAAACATACAACGGAACCTCAGGCATTTTTATAGAAAATTTTACCAATAACAACATTTTTACTACGCTTTTCATACAACAGGCCATAGTTGGGAACATAGAAAAAAAATATGTCTCTAACATTGGGTCTACGGTTTTCTTGTTTAATCATTGTTATTTTACCTATGTGAACAATTAGTTTATAACGTGTGACTATTATATGTACATCTTGGCTGCATTACTTGGCTAAAATGTTCAATTTAGGCAAATTTAGATCATTTGAAGATCGTGTAGATAATCTGTTCAACATAACCAGTAAAGTCATGTCGCATAAAAAGTTGAGGAAATCGAAAGTTACGCGAAATTGAACAACTATAAATTAATTAATAATGTCTCAATTGCTTCGCAATAAACCGCTTATCCTGATATCTACATGATTTTGTTGATTATCGCCAAGTTAATGACATATTTGGTACATAGGCCGAATGAAGGAGCTAGGCTAACATTACATCCCGTTACCCTATTCTCGAAAAATATGTTTTGCTGGAACGGAATCCGGACAGACCTTTTTCGCGGAATCGAATATCCATCGGTGGGAGTATTCATCACTCTCATTAGTAGATGAGCGGTTACGCATGTTGCGAGCCACCCTCCACAAGGTGGTCATTGAGTTTTCTCGTGTGAGTCCCTCGACAAAATTTCGCCAATAACCGCGTTTTTTTTTCTGCTTTGACAAGTTTTCTTAGCTGTGTTTCAAGCTTTGAATATTCCTCGAAGTAAGCGGAAGTCATGTGTCTACGAAAAGCGTTGAAAGCGTCAGATTTTTGTAAATACAATTTTGTGCATTCATCGTCCCCAGCCAGGGGGGGTGCACTCGGAACTTTTCTTTTTTGTGCTTCAAATGAGCTTTTGTAGATCAGATCGGCAAGGAATCGATATTCTTCCAGGAATGGTGGAAGCGTATCGACGGATTCAGTACCGATTGTCACCGCCATCACCGCATATTTTTGCCAATCGATATTCCTTGTGAGGTCGAACGGAACTCGAGATGGTCCTGAAGGTTGGGGGCCACACTTAATTGAAATGATGATTGGTAAATGATCGCTACCATGGGGATCATTAAGGACTTTCCACAGACAGTCCAATGAAAGCAGGAGGTTTAGGTATGCGTTTCGCTTCACCAGTGTTCAAAATTGTCAAGTTGAAATCGTCACATAAATCGTAAAAAATAGCCGCTCTATTGTCATCATATAGGTCCCCCCACCCAGTACCATGGGAATTCATGTCACCCAATACAGGGAACGGTAAAATAGAAACTAAATTCCAGATACATTAATTGTTATTTTTGTGTTCTCCGTGCATGGAGTAACGATTATGATGTAGAAGGAGATGTCTCGCTCATCGCCATGAGGCACCAAGAGTGGACAGTAATGTCCAGAGTTGACTGCGGCTAAAGGAAGTTCGAGGAGGAACGTAAACTGAAGCTATGCAAAGGTCTTTATTCCTTTCAGTTATTTGACAAGCGACGATTTCGACGCCTGAAAGAGCTGGTAGAGAAATTTTGTAGAAAGGGTAGCACTTTTTGATCCCTAAAAGCACTCCTCCGTAAGAATCGTCTCTATCCAGGCGTATAATATTAAAATCGTGGAAGTTGAGTTCATTTTCTGAAGAAAGCCATGTTTCACAAAGAGTTAATATATCACAATCGGAATTGTGAACTAAAAACTTCAACGAGTCTAGTTTAGGCACCAGACTACGGCAGTTCCACTGTAGTACCGTGATCATATCTCCGACCTGGTTCGATGAGTTATCCATCGAAAGATATGATCGATGCTAGGAGGGGCCATGAAACAGTCAATTGCTTAAGGTATGATTCCAATGTCGGAAGCAAGGCAGAAACTAAGCTTCTGAGAGGGTCCTGTATATTGAACATGTCTAAAATGAATGCCACAATGTCCGAAAAAGCTATCAATCCTCGATCGGACTTGGATTCCTTTTGAAAAGATTGAGGAGTAGCATTTTTATTGTTATTATTCTTTTTAGGTAATGGCGGAAAGTCCTTACTGCATCCAGGAGTTGGTGCAATAGGAACCCTCGGTTTTACAATTTATTCCCCATTTGCCTGAAAATGTTGCAATCTTTTGGAGGTGACTTTTGTTATCTTACGGCGCACTTTCGGAGAGCTTTGACTTTGACAGTTAGACATGGGGTCAAAAAGCAGCCTTGAGATCCGTGTAAAAAAACGCCGACCTGAGATCCAGCTTCCACATTCCGCAGACCCGAGGAAACGAAAAGTGCAAGGGGTAAAATCCATGTTTTTCAGGAGAGATGTAGTGTCTGCAACTAGCAAACAACAAGTCGTTGACGATGATCTCAATGACTTTTGAGCAGGCACAGAGCGATGTGATTCCTCGATAATGTTCGGAATTTTGTTGATCTCCTTTCTTGAAAATCGGGAACATGAACTAAAATTTTCAACGTGTTGGATATTTTCCCTGGCGTAACGAGATATTGAAAAGCTTGAAAAGAGGAATCGTAAGCACTGCAGAGCAACTCCTTAGTACACATGAAGGAATTCCGCCAGGGCCAGTCAGGAGACATCTCATCCATTTGACAGGTCTCCTGCTCGATTGGAATTGTTTTTTGCAAAGCTTTGACAGACAATCGCTTGTATCAATCGATTATTGTCGCCTATTTTCTAAAACAGGCTCTTTACAAATTATAACATTCACTACACATTGCAACGTATTCCTACGTCAGCTTTGCGCACAACCCCATTGGGCTGCCCCATGCCGTTTTTCTAAGGCCGTAGATTTCTTGGGCCCTCCGGTATCACCTGTGTATTAGTGGTGCCTTGTTTAATGTTTTTTTGGCCTAGTCACATTCAGCAGCAGTCATGTCTCGCTTGACGGTTACCAACCCTAGCTTCCTGAAAATTTGTTCGTCATTTGTTGGTAACAAGGAGAAAGGTAAGAATTAAGGCCGTAGAATGGCTTTCGAAGAATCAACAATAATCGTAGGTAAAAAAGTGTTTAATGTTTCCAGTGTTATTGTTTTTAAATAATTTAATATTTTTTCACAAGTTTTACCCTTTCTTTTTTTTTGCCAAGCAAATTCTTATTTAATCGTTCTTTATGTTATGTCTTGTTGAATTTCATTTGTTTGGCTTTTGGTTGTGTGTTGCCTAATAAGTGTAGCAGTAGTAGGTTACACAGTCGCAGAAAGGTTCAAACAGGGGACAAAAACACAAAAAGGTACTAAACGCAGTCTATGATGATGGAACATTAGTTATAATATGCATAAACTGCCACATCTTCTTCCTTACGATTGATATTGTATGTGTGTTACTATTTTTTTCGTTGAATTTAAAAAATCTAAACAAACAAGAGTCAAACTAACTCACTCGTCCTTTAATTAATGTGAACAGTTATCTATCTAAAAATGTTTTTTTTTTCTACTCTTCCTTCCCTTGGCTTTTTTTTCACGTTGTTTGTGTTTGTGTCTAGAGTGTTGGTGATTTCTGTTTTAACTCTTATTCCTTTAGTATTTGCCCTAAATTACTTATATTAACCTATAGTTGCATTTTTTTTGTTTACTTTTTCGTTTTATTGTTTTCTGGATCTTAAATAAGTTTTTAATCATACGTTGTTGATTTTACTCTCGATTAATTACTTCACTCTTTCCTCGACAAAACAATACTAATTTGTATAATAGTTTAAAAAACACAGATAAGAAGACTAATTAACGGTATAGTGAAAGAAAAACTTTGCATTTTGTTATTTTCAATCCGTATAGGTAGATTTAGCATTTGTTGCAATTTCAGTAGTTTTTCTTCATTACTTTCAAAAAAGATTCTGGAGATCCTCATTCATACACACACAGAGCGCACACAGTGAGCACCAAGCAGACAATGCACGCGGGCACCTCAATTAGGGGAACGGAAAAAGGAGCTGTACTGGGAAGGAAGGAGCTGAGTTTGACACAATATCAGGAAAAGGATTTTTTTCACCCTTCCTACATTGGACCAACAAGGGATTTGCCATGGAAAAGTCCGAAAAATGTGCATGGACGTCAAATGACTTTTAAAGTTACAAAGGGATTTCGTTACTCCCTTTTCGAATCATGCACAGAACCTCTTTTGCCCTTGTAACCTTTTTTCTCTCTTCTTTTGCTTTTACTTCTTAGTTCTTTTCTTTAAAATACAATTACATGAATTAATAAGTGTGGTTGCCTATTGTTCTAGAAGTAGTTAATTCTAGTTATTTTCTCAATTAGTTTTCTCCAGTTCTTGAATTACGCTGGTTGTGTTTAAAGCAGTTTCCTTTTTCTTTTAATTGTTTCCGGTTAAAAAAAACCTATTAGCTAATCAGCGTGTTGCTTCTTGTTTGCTAAATATTTCCTAAATGTATAGTTACTAAGTCATACATTCACTTTCTCTCATTTTGTTTTTGTTTTTTGTTTTGCACACTCCACTAGTTGTCTTTATGCCTTTCAAATATGTAGAAATTATTGTTTCTGAGTTACTTTTAATTTTGTTTAAAACTTATTCCTCATTTTTGATATTCTTCTCGTGTTGAATTCATTAAGTCGTTTTCTAAGGTTTAAACTAGAGTGTTTTACTGATTCGTTTAGTCATTATTGAATATTAGAGTTACATGTAGCATAAGTTATTAATATTCACCCAGTGGATGCTTGTTTGCTCTCTCCTACTGCTTCGTGGCAGTAGAAGTTGTTGTTGCTGTAGTTTAGTTGCAGCATTATTGTTATTTCTGTCCTGGAGCATGCATTACGCTTTATGGGATGTATGCGTTTGGATTGGATTTGTATTTATGTGTGTATGTTAGGTATGCTTATGTACGTTGCTGAACTGGAGCTGATTTAGCGATTCGATGGATGGTACTGTAAAGACAAAAGAAGAAAATACGATCAGAAAATTATCTATGAAATTACGGTGCAGCATTTTCTTTTTTTTTAATGTAGCTTTATGCGACAATTGACAATATTATAACCAGTGCTGGCAAATCTCACGGCCGTCATGCGACAAAAAAAAAACAGGCCATCTTACTATCACGAGAATAAATGAACAATCATGACCTTATTTTTATTCCCCAAACCATCATCCAGCCAGAAATTTTTGTTCCTAGGATTTTGTTTCATAAATTTCTAACCAGTCTACTTAAAATACAGAGTGCGGCAGAAAATAATGCGAAAATTTGTTCTATTTTTTCAAATCCTATTTTCAACTAATTCAAGCAATAATATCAACATTTTTTAGTGCAGTTATCTTCATAAAGTCCTTTTAAACAAATTTATTCAATGTGTTCTCCATTTTTATTAATAACATCCTCGAGCCGACGCCGGAAGCCAGAGCATGCCTTTCGGACGTAGTCCTCCGACATTGACTGCCATGTGCGTGTTATGGTTGACTTGAGGGTTTTCACACTAGGGTGTGATGTTTTGCAGGCTCGTGCTTCAACATATGCCCAAATCGAATAATCCAACGGATTAAGATCTGGACTGCTAGGGGGCCACAAGTCCTTCGGCCAAAACTTCATGTTATCGTTCAACCATTGTTGGGTTCGATTGGACGTGTGACACGGCGCTCCATCCTGCTGTAGGACAACGTTTTGGTCCTCGGAGAAGTTGGCCTTCACCCAGGGAAGCACTTGGTCCTTTAAAATACCGATAAACACTTCGGTATTGATTTTAACTCCAGCATCAACGCCACTCAAGCCAAACATCATGACACCAGTCGGATGTTTGGTTTGAAATTTGAATTTCACTTTTTCCGGAACGTTCTTCATTTTCTGCGGTGAAATGAACCGGTCCCGTGCTTCAACAGCCGCACGGCTGTTGGCCACAGCATCGATGCTGAAAAGCTTTTCGTCGGAGAACAAGATTATCCTTTTTTCCTTCTTCAACAAGGAAAGCAATCACTTGGAACGAGTCACTCGTAGTTCCTTGACCCGGTCCGTAATCAAGTGGCGTTTCACTCTGGCTCTGGAAGATGCATGCAGATCTTCTTTGATGATTCTCCGCATGGTTTTCTCCGAAATATTGGCTTCCTTTGCAAGTTTTCTTATGGAACGCACCGGGTTGTGAGCAATTTTTGCACGGACCGATTTGATCACGTTCGGCTTGCTTGCGAAGCGCGGACGTCCACTACCCGGCTTCCACTGCTTAGGACCATCCTGCAGGGACTTTTTTATGCAGTAAACTGTTGCCAAATGGCACCCTACCACCTTGGCAATCTCTTTCGGCTTCTTCTGGGCGAGCAACAAACAAGGGATCACTTCTTTCGCGAACATTTTGACGAATTTTGTTCCGTACCGGAAGAAGTCATACTAGGCTTGTACATTTGTTTGTGTCTTCCTTTGCTTTGCTACCTGTTATGTACATACGCAAGTAATATTGAAGGCCATTTAGCTCCAACCCTTTATATACTCCTATGTGCAAGCAAACCACGCAATAAAAATGGTGCCTGGTTTGTGAAGGCAACCAAACGTACAGTCCGTTTACAGTCCATAAGATCAGAACGAAATCAGATTCCAGCGTGTGTAGACGCAAGAGTAAAAGTTCTAAATAAATAGTGTTCAATAGTAAAATTTTGCCTAATTCATTCACAGTTAAGTTCAGGAGTCGTAAAGTGAC
The DNA here is from genome assembly GCA_024533555.2 of Aedes koreicus. Classification (NCBI taxonomy): domain Eukaryota; kingdom Metazoa; phylum Arthropoda; class Insecta; order Diptera; family Culicidae; genus Aedes; species Aedes koreicus. The sequence goes on along the minus strand of JAHHFK020004778.1, from coordinate 153,928 downwards.
ACGGCTTCAAGAAAACCGAGTATCCAACGGGTAGTCCGAACTACTCTAGCTCGTGTTTCCACTCCACTGGCAGAGTGTCCACCGAAGGCGAAGCACAAAGCGAGGATCCTTATCCTCTAGCTTTGGCCTACTCCCGAAAAAGTGTTACAGTCCACTTCGCTCGTTCCCCCGGACGGAACAAATTTGCAATAAAACAAATAGAATGTTTGGATGCAGCACTTGAAAGTAAACACTTATATACACTTTCGACAGAAATTAGTCACTAGCTACACGAATTAATCCAATACTCAAGTTTGAACATTTTCGCATTATTTTCTGCCGCACTCTGTATGTAATATGAAATCAAAAGACTGGAAGTTTTATTTGAAATTTTGAGATGAAACCATAATTAGTATCTATAAATGTACTTGTAATATCGATTACCAAAACACTGTCACGTGCATGACGAAAAAATCGATGAGATTACGAAGAAAATCGCACGTTAAAATTTTCATACCTATATCGGTAAGAATCGTAAGTCATTTTTCATTGAAAATGACATTTCCCAGTCCTGGTTATAACCAAGTTTTCTGAAACGAGGCTTAAATCGTAGATACCAGATGTTACATCTTTAGTTTTTACAACAGATCTAGGCAGATTCTACGTTCCTCTTTTCTTCGTGGTGTGTGTCTTGGTTGTGTTTGTTTTAATAACTGTCCATTTTCGTTGAAAGTCCTCCAGACAGATTTGTGAAGGTTGATCTTGAATAACACTCTTTCTTGATTTTTGTCTGCAAAAAATGGTGGAAGGTAAGTTTCTTCTGGACATAAAATTGGTCCACCCCTTCAGTCAACATGCTGTCGTCCAAATTGTCTTCCACAGCTTCCAGTTCCATAAGCTCTGCAACGGGACTGCATCACAAGCATATCGTTTTCCTCTTCTTCTTCGTTAACTTCGAACTAGAACACGACATCTCGTTGAATACTACGTCTCGAGCTATGAACACTTTTTTTTTCGATTCCAAACTCGGTAACCGTTCGGCATGTAACCGATGAATTTCACCTTCTCAGTAATCGAATCCAACTTTCTTCTTTTTTTTTGCTCTGGGACGTGCATGAAACATTGACAGCCAAATATACACAGATTGCTAACAGCAGGCTTTCTAAGTCTCCAGAGCTCGTCCGGGGTGTAACATCCTTCAAATGGTCGGACTTCTCTCGATGAGATAAGCAGCCGTCTACACTTCCTCATCCCAGAGAGGCGAAGAGTATGAAGCCAGAAGAAAAACTTATCCAAATGTAAAACTGGTCACCTACCAAGCAAAATAAACAAACATTGCCTATTACTCATTTGGTGGACGGAAGTATGGCAATCGCTGGGACTAAATCAACCTTCAGAATCAGGTGCCAAAATTGATACAATGGAATCATAATAAAGTATGTGTTGACATTCCGATTGTTTGTTTACCTTCGCCTCTCTTATGCCTTGTTCACACTACAGAGTTATAACATGTTATAACGATTGTCAACTTTCAACAAGAAATTCGCCATCAAGATAGGCTTATTATTGTTTATTATTTACATGGCATAACGTCACAATACTATAACATAGCCTGATACACAATATCCCTCCATAATGCCCGAATTGTGGCTGCTCCTCTCCAATCCCTTGGGCACCTTGTACCCCATAGGTCTTGCTCCACCTGGTCTGAGCATCTTGCTCGTTGCGCCCCACGTCGTCTTGTACCAACCGGATTCCCCTCGAACACCATTTTTGCAGGATAGTTGTCCGGCATTCTCGCAACATGTCCTGCCCAGCGTATCCTTGCAGCTTATGTTAAGATAGGCTTATAACATGTTATAATTGTTCAGCCTGGCTAGTGTTTCAATACTGGCAGCAATCATGGTCCTCACGCCCACACCATTCGACTCAATTTTAAGTCGTTTTTGACTCACCTTCGTCCAAAGTGGAGTCACTCAAATTGGAGTAAAAATTGTTGGGATTATCAAACTGACAAATCAACAACATCGGTTTGCATCGAATGGATGTTAAAGATTTGTCGAATGGTCAATCACAACATCGTGTACTTAAATTTGAGTTACTCCACTTTAGATGAAAGTTAGTCAAAAACGACTCAAAATTGAGTAAATGTTATGGCCGTGCTGTCCTTCTTGACGATCGTCCTGATCAAACGGTCGATAATGCCGTTTTGCTCTGGTGTTTAAGTTACTATCATTTGTATTCTTTTCTATCCACAGAATGCCTCCATTGTCTTTCCTCCATACTCTCCACAATTGTCAACGTAGAGGAGAAATCATCACATCGAAAGATGAGTGTGGTCGTTTATGGACGTAATGAAGTAATTCATGCCAATCCTGGACACTGGTGAAACGGACCCACAAGCATCGCTGCTCTCCTCGTGATTCTAACGAATCTCTGGTCTGCTATCCAGCTATCCTTCTGAGCTTGGCATCATGCTCTTTGTCATGAGTTTCTTCAAGTTCCTAGATGCCCATATTTCGAACTGCTTGTCTACTTTTCTTGTGACCATCACACCTCGATTAAATGTGAGATAGTCCAAATCAAATGAGTACAAAACTGCTGCCTGCTTGTCTGTAAACACCACATCACGATCCTATTGCCAGATAACCACCGTTCCATTCCCGAAAATGACTTTCTTTCCACTACATTGACCTCCGTTGTCACGTTGACAGTCTTTTTCTGCTTCGTAGATTGTAGACCCGCTCACCCAGACCTTCGAACAACTGTTCCTCGTTGATAGTGGTCCGATGCGCCACTATCGAAGTACCAGCATCGGCTTATGTCCTTACTTCTGAATTCTGCAACTAATGCTACGCTTTCGCTCCTTGCAATCACCTTGTGTGTCTTAAATTTCTACTCCTGCTCAACCGCTCTTCCGTCTGTTTATGCATCCGCAACATTCGGGATTTGAAGCCAAGCGCAAACACTCTGTCATCCGTTTCCGAATCCCAGTATCTTCCTTGCCGCTCAGATTCGACGTCCAAGTATTTGCCATTAATGAAATCGAGTGTCAGTTTCTTTGAAACTCTCTTCATCGGCGTATTCCCTGACTACAAAACATGTTTTTCTCGCTCCCGTGAATTTGTGTTCTCGAACTAACTGGTCGAATAGAAGATGATGGGATTCCACCCTACCTGTTTTATGATCGTACTTCATCTCGTGCAGTCGGCGTTATAACTGGAGCCATTTCTTAATACTCTTCCTCTCAAAAACTTCGTGCAGACTAATTAAAATTTCCTTTGAGAACTTCTTATCCATAATAAATTCCAAATAACTACCCGATGAGAGTCGGAAGAAACTTCCGGTCCGGAGATTGAAACTTTCAATCTTACCGATTTTTTCCGTATTTTATCCAAGGCTTTCTTCTTGACGCAATGGGAGATTTCGATCCACTCTAGGGACAAACGAATCCGGTACCTCCAGTCATTGAAGCCGCTTCCGACGAAAGGTTTCATATCCAATATTGAATAACGTTTGCATTAAAAAAAATGGGCAAAAATTGCCGATTTTTCATGGGTTTATCTTCACCCGCACTGACGAAACTACCCATGCAGCACCAATCATAGTAATCCATGAGTCAGCAGACAAAATTTGACAGCTCTATCAGTCGAACTCTAACCGTGATGGCAAAAGCAGTGAAGCAAATCCGTTCAGAAGCGTGTGCGTCCTAAGAACGGCACCCCGCCGCATCGAAAACGGACATCGTGCGGCAATTTGTGGACGCCGGATACGCCCGCTCCGGCATCTACAACAATCAGCGAGAAGGGGATGTCAAAGCCGCTCTTCTTTTGTTCCGGACTGGCCGTGAACGGGGAAATTTATAGTACGAAATGCCTGCTGGAAGTTGCATCGTTCATCAAGAAATACCACGAGGCGAAGACGCGGTTTTCTGGCCGGATCTGGCGTCGGCCCACTACTCGAAGCGATCGTTGGAGGAGATAGAGCGGCTGAATATCGATGTGGTATCCAAGTCGGCGTACCCGCCCAACGTCCCCTAGCTGCGTCCCATCGAGAATTTCTGGGCCAACCTGAAGCGTAAGATCTACTCCAACAATTTTGTCGCGAAAACTGAGGAGGAATTGATAAATAAAACGAAGAAAGAACTCAAAAACATGTCAACACGCATGTTTTCGTCCGCCATGGCAAATGTTCCGGTTAACTGCCGGAAGGCCGCTCGCAAGGGCGTAGAATTTTTTTGCAAGTAAGCTTAAATAATTACCTTCCATGGGACATATATCAAAGCAATTATCTGTCTTAGCTTTTTTTTATCATCATCCGAGTAAAAGTCCATTTTTTTAATGCAAACGTTGCATAAAATGTTCTTGCTAGGGTTCGTCTGGGCCCAACAACTATCAGCAGAGTAATTAAATAAAAGGTCTGCGCTGGTCGACGTTGCTAGCCAAAATGAATAATAGACTTGAGACTCAGTGATTGAGAAGATAGTATGCATTTTTGCAAGCAGAATGTAGTTGTCAAAAAATAAGCAGCCCTGCCCTTCGGTACAGAAAGGGGTATGGGCGCGTTCAAAAGGAAATTGAAGCAACAAGTAAAGAACGGTATATAACCTTAACCTATTTTACTTTCAGCCAAATTTTCTAACTCAAGGTGAGCAATCAAATGACTACAACAAGGGGAAGGGGAGAGACTATCAAGTCACATACGCGAAACGATTTGGATGGGGAGCATGCGACTGCCTCCTCCCTGTTGTTAATATTTCGCGGAACGAGGGTGGGCTGTTCGATGTTTCGTTGATCGCCAAAACAATGTTTATTGATTAGAAGTTAATTGGAAGTGGCCCAGAACTGTGAGAACCGGATTGTATATGCTGACGATTGTTTTGCTTCTGTGGCTATCAGGCAAGCAGTTGTGTAGGAACTAAACTGGATTTGAAGCCAATTGCGACAATAGCATTCCTCGTGAGTCGAGCGAACTGAGAGGATGATGGACTGGCGTCCTTCTAGACCTTAGAGCTATCCATTGGAAAGTGATTTGAAATATTTTATTGTATTATTTCAACGCCTGTGGATGCGATTCGGGTGAGCTCTTTTCATTCTGCCAATCTATGATCAAATCCATTTTATCCACATACTAAATCAGATGATATTATAGCCTTGGTTTTATAGCACAGCTGTCACTCCCAACAAAAAATTTTTTTTAGCTCTCTCGCCAAGGAAAGCTTTCCACTACATCCCACACGTATTCTAATGAGTTACGTATGACTTCTGAGACATCTTAAAACAATGAGAACATGACCAGGTGTTGAGCATAGAGATTGATGGCAGCAAAGCGTGCCTTATCCCAGACTGCCTCTCTGACGCATCCATTGCCTCGAAAACAGCCAACCCAGCCATGATATTCTGAATTCTATCTGCCAGAGGAAATGTTCCCACTGAATTTATTTTAAAAAGATCATTTTCAAAGCAAATTTCTTCCCTCGTGGCGGCGGTCCTATGCTGGCCTACGACAACTCCCCTGCATCTGTTTTATTAATCCATGGTAAAAAAAAGACGACATTCGACATGATTCGAAACCCACACACACACACACAAACGCGAATTGGCAGATGATCTTAAACCGAATGGAATTGGGACGGAAATAGGGAAACTCGGCTAAAACGAGAATGAATCAATCAACAACAGTAATAATTTTTTTCGATCTTGGAAAATCGTACTTTTATTCCATTTGTGTTACATTTTTTGCTGCTGCAGACATCACCTGTCGTCTGTTCGATTACTATTCTTTTTAGGACTAGAAAAAAGTGAATAGCGGGAACACAAACTCTTTTGTTGCATGATTTCATTTCATATTGTTTTCCTTATCTCTGCAGTTATTCAATGTTTTTTTTTTTGTTATCAATAGAACTATATCACATTCTACGCGAAGAAAACGAAAAAAAAAGAAAATAATAATAATTCAAAACCAGCGATCATAGCCCTCCTGCTACGGTCGATTAGGTTATTGATGTGTATGTATGTGTGTGTAATGCATTTTCTTGTTTTAATAAGATAGAGAGAGAGAGATTGGCAAATATGATTTCGAGTCGATAGTAAAATGATATTATGCTTGCTTTAATTGTTGGATTCTACTAGCCATATTGGCCTGTCTTTCCCTGTTGTCTAACGTCGTCCTCCGTAGGTGCTGCCAGGACCGCCCCCGTAAGAGTTGTTGCTACTTACGTTTCCGTTTCCTGACCGCTGGCCTCCTCCAGTCACGCTGCCTCGGTCTGATCGTTGGTAACCACCGCGGCCACTGCCGCCACCACCTCCACCACCACCGGTGCCAACTCCACCCAGGCCGCGCTGTCCCGAACCACCACGGTTCATGTTACCCTGTGGGCCACCAGGGCCTCCACGTTGCTGACCGCCTGGGCCACCGGGGCCTCCACGTGGTCCACCGCTACCGTTCCCACCGAGATTGCTCCCACCCATGCGACCACCCGTCTCACCCGGGCCTCGCATTCTGGTCTTCTTTTCCTCCACATTAAGCTTCTGACCGTCCGGAGAGTTCTCCGGGAAGTATAAGGGCTAAAAATTTAAATTTAGAAATTAGAACGGACTCAATCTTTTTTTTTTTTTTTTTTAAGTGATTACCGTATCCGCTAGACAGTTCTGCACCGAAGTCGGATCTTCGTAGGTTATAAAACCGTAGTTCGGAGGGGCGCGAACCCCAGGAACCTTGGCTCCCGGTTTCGAGTGGATACGAAGGTCTACGACCGTTCCGTACTTTGAGAACAGCGCCGTCAGCTCCTCTTCGGTGGCATGATGTGGAATGTTGCCAAGGAAGAGTTGGTGGTTGTCCCCAAACTGAGAGCTCTGGCGACGTTCTTAAAAGGCAAAATGAGAATTGATTAGTCAGGCACAGAGGTAACGACATCGGATTGCTCACCTTCACCATCGCTATTGTAGCTCCTCTGATAGCTGGGGCGGCTGTCCTGTGGTCTGAGGGATCCCTGTCCGCCGCTGGGTGGACCACCATTGCCTCGAATCGGTCGCTGCTGATTCTGCATCCGCTGGGGCATTGGGCCTTGACCACCCATACCACTCTGATCCTGCTGAGATGGTTGCTGTTGATTACGGTCATACTTGCTTCCAACGCCTAGTGATCCTGAACCAGTGGTATTTTGACCTCCATTGTTTGAGCTAGCGCCTTGGAACGTAGATGATGGTGGAGGGGAGGTAGCGGATTGACGTCCGGCAGCGACATTACTATAGCCTTGTTGATGATGCGCCTGCTGCTGCGGCTGCTGTTGATGGTGATGATGAGACGAAACAGAAGCAAAGCTCAGTGGTCCCGGACCACCGGCACCACCAGATTTGACCAGATTAGCGTACGTTTTCGGTTCATTGGACAGCTGCGAAACGGATTGCTGCTGATCGTTCAAATCCGACTGACCATGTCCGTGGTGGTGATGATGGTGGTGATCGTGGGAATCACTAGCTTCGGCTGGTGTTGGATCGTTGACCGAGGGTAGAGCGGAATCCAATTCATTCATCGTCATCGAGCTTTGCATGGGTTCAGAATCAGCAACTGGGTTTGGTTGGGGCTGCAATGGTTGTGGAACGGTTTGCTGGGCAATTGGTTGAGGCATCTGTTGAGATTGCAACGGCTGAGGGGTTGATTGTTGGGTTTGAACTACTTGTTGCTGGGAGAGATGTTGCATCGGATCAACCGTTGACATTCCGGTGGCTACGCTGGGAACTTGTTGCATGACCGAGGGATTCTGCGGAGGAACTGCGCCCACGGGCGGTTGCATCAGCTGGGTGGCCGTTTGAGGGGTAACGGATTTTAGCAAATCGTCATGAACACCATTCAGTTGCTGTTGTTGTTGTTGAGTTTGTTGGGGTTGTTGAGCCTGTTGCGGTTGTCCGTAAGTTGGGATGATTCCAGCTGGGGCAGTATTCATTACTCCCGGAGGATAGTACAATTGCTGCTGTTGTTGAGGCTGTTGGGGCTGCTGTTGCGGTTGGACAAGAACCGGAGCAGTACCGCCACCAGAAGCCACTACATTGACAGGAACAGACTGCTGATCCACAACGACATTGTTGATGTCCGCATCACCAGCATCCTCCTCACCGGAACGGTCGTTTTCATCAATTTCGTCGTCCGAGTATATGTCCTGATAGCGGAAGATGTCATTATGGACGTAATACTTCTTCGGCGATTGGGCGGCCAGTACGAAGGTTTGCGTGAAACGACGCATTGGTTGACCATCGTTGGACAGCTCACCGGTCACTTGTACTACAACGCCATTTCCGAGGGTAGCCTGCGAATCAACCTGGCTGATCTTGGCATGACAATCGCGGAAGTTCAACTGCTGGATCTTGTTATGGATCTGCTTCTGACCAATGACCAATGTGGCTTCCTGATTTTTCGTGTCCAAACCGCCATGTACGAAGCTCGATGAATTATTGTAGAAACTGACATCGAACGATAAGAAAAAAAAGCAAAAAAAAGAGAAGTGATTCAGTCAGTAGGAAATTGGGATGAACTATTTACGAAATCAACTTACCGGTGCAGGTGATCCGGCGCCTTATTCAACAGGGTGTAGTACTGGCGCACGAACTCGCGGCCAACGCTTTGCGGTGAAGGTTGTGCTTCCATTACCATTTCCCAAGAACTACCAACAGTTGTATTTCAGCCTAAAAGAGAGGAAGCATGTTACGATTAGAATCGAATCGAATATTTATCCCATCTACAGGAAATTACTGCGACTAACACCTCCAAGCGGTAATGCGTAGTAGGAAAAATTTAAAAAACTGTAAACATTTGCTGGTCTGAACCAGAAATGGCGTTTTCAGAAATTGTTTTTTTGTTTGTTATCTTGTTCCCCACCCAAAGGTTTTTATTTTTATTTACTCCACCAGGTGCATCATAATCCTGTAAACAAAGGTTCACACTATGAAATGAAAACGACTTAATAAGTGGATCGATTCAACAGTAGAAAAAAAAACATTCCACAGCAACCAACAAGTAGGCGTTTGTCGTAGGTTCATTCCAAAACAAGGCCATATGAGACACGAATTGAAGTGCGAAGGCCGAAGAAAACCAAAATCCGGAGAAATGATCATAACAAAGAATTCTGTTTCCGGTTTACTGATTTGTTCATTTCAAGGCAGCACCAGACAAGAAAACGCATGGTTTATTGTATCTACGACAAAAGTGTAGAAGTAGAAGGTACCCATTTCTGTTCCTGTTTCTCCGCTGCTGGATCATTCGTCGTTTGCTTGGTGTGAGTGCCAAATCTGACTTCTGCAAACACGCAGAGAAAAATGGTGGACAGGTAATAGTCGAAATGCATTTATGTGCTCGCAAAACGTTGAAAGAACATTTTTGGCTAAGCAACCTGAAATGGAGACAAATCCAATTTCTTCAACAAAAAATCTACCTTCGCATTACATAAAAAATGTGATAAATTTTTCTCCGTGCTACCGTGCGCATCTGTGTACGTGCGCGCGTACCGTTCCCGTCTCATACATCCGCCGTCGAGCAGTGTGATATCGCTGTCTGGCAAGGTCCTACTCTGCCGTTCCTTTATGGCGTCCGTGAAGACTCATTTTCCTTTGACAGGGAAGGCAAAAAAAAAAATCAAGCGTCTCTTTGGGCGTTTGTTACTTCGGTCTCAGGATGCACTTCCATTCCACACGTGTCACCAACTTTGAACCGTTCCGGCATTTTTCGATCCGTGTGCATCACTCCCGTAAACCGTCTTTGTTGCCAATACTATTTTTTTTTTCACACTCCCCTCGTATTATATCCATCAGAAGGGTTGAAAATTCTAGGTTAAAAATGGCATCATCCATCATGTGTACAAATAATATTCCTTGTGGTGGAAAGCACTACCGGTTCGCCGCGGATTTTATCAGGAAAAACTTACCTCTGCGTTGGATAAGCAAAATGAATCGAACAAGGGTGATTTTTCCGCTGCGATGAAAATTTATCGTGGATTTTATTGCCGCCGACTGTGACTGGTGCTCCCTTTTTAGTGTTTTCACGAAACCGGGACTGCGCCGCCTGCTCTTCGTCTTTTTTACACTACTTTCTGCGACGATGATCTGCCTTCTGCTATTACCAGACTGTGTGCTGATGGTTGTTGGATTGAATGGTTTTGCAAACACACACTACTACTTTTCTTCTGCTGCTCTTTTTTTTCGCGGCCGCGATTATGGTCAGCAATTCCGATTGGGACCGATCTGCACAGAATTCCGCACTACGGAATGGAACGGTTGCTCGGTCGTCACACCAAATGTATGAAAACGGCAAATGTAACACAATTCGGGTGGATTTTCCGTCAGGAAAATGGGTAAAAATGCCGAAAAAACTCAGTCCCGACTTTCTTGGCTCGCCAGTCTTCGAAGCACTGCGCTTTCACTCACACAGTGCACGGGGTGATTCGGATTCTACCGTACAGCAGGTAGATAACGTATAGCGTGTGCAGAGGCGGCCACACAAACACTAACATAAAATCGCGTACCAAAATGATGGCGGCGGATTCAAAAATCGATGAACATTATTTTCGTCGACGAAAGTGTCCGCTCGAGTCCAATGTGTAGCATCAATGTATACAGAGAAGGAAATTGCGACGCATTGGTATTAATGCAATCCAAGCATTAAATAGTGTTCTTGAAATAGAAAAAATCAACCAATCACGATCAATTGTGACGTAAACTCTGTGTTTCGGACTTTTTGACGTTTAATTCACGCACTTAAATGCACTATCTGAATCAAATCAGTGGAAGCGAGAGAACCAAGTAGTGGGAAAACAAACAATTTTATTATCATCTGAGTGATATAGACAAAGAATGGTGATTAAACGTAAAAAAGGCTATGGGTTTGCTCATGGAGTTTACGTCATCATCGAATGTTTACATAAATTTTACTAAAAATACAATCAAATGCCATCTGTTGCAGCACCTTTATAGTGCATTGGTGCGTTCGCACACATCAATCGGCGAAACCAACACGCTCGTTAAGGAATACTCTTAAATTGGTGAAAAACCATTCTATTTCATAAAAACCGAATCTTCTCCAAATTAGTTCTGCCTGGGACAGACATACAACGTACAGACAATCCGTACGACTTCAAGGTGGACATTTGGTCACTGGGCATCACGTTGATCGAATTTGCCACGGAATTTAACTCCGTAAATTAGCGTCTAATCGCTTAAATAGGGTGTTTAAAATCGTCGATTTTCGGTATCCCGATTCTGGTCCAGGCTGTAAAATGATATTCACCTCAAATCTGGCTGGAACAATCGGAGAAAAAAGTACAATTCAACCATTTCATCTAAAATCAACTATATTTTTGCATTTATTTTTCGATAACCCATGTGCATATTTGTTACTATCACACATTTAAAGTTGATTTAACTATTGTATGCTTGAATCAGCTTCAGTAAAATATGGTTGATTCAACTATACAGTGGTTGCGTCGAAAAACAATATTGTTGATATTCTGACAGTTGGATTGCACTGCCAGTAAATTCAACCATGATTATAGTTGAACAAACTGAATAACAATAGTTGGTTTGAATATGCGGGGGGTCAGTTCAATTTTTTTTATTGAATGAGATTTTCGGTTCCAAAATAGTTTGAATGAGAATGCAATTAAATTCATCACACAATTTAGGATTAATTTATGACCGATTTTGTTTTATATTTTTACCGTTCCAACAATAGTACTGTTACGGTATTTTTTTCATTATTGATTCAATCTGGTAAATTTTCTTTAGTAGTTTATTTTTAGAAAACAACGCCACATGTTTAGACATCGTAGAATTTGCTGAAAAAAAATCAAAACATCTTGGTACATTGATCGAATTACTAAAAAAAAATACTCACAAATGAAAACCTCAATTTCTGTTAACCGATATGATTAATTGAATAATTCAACTAATTCCTCATCCAACACAAACTCAGTAAGAACTTCAATGTCGGGCGCATGATGAACTTGAAAGCGAACTGAAAACTACCAGGTTGTTGTTTTTATTTTTTGTATAGTTGCTTCAAGCATACACACTATTTGGAATTATAACATTTTTGTTTGGATTTAACCCTATGACAGATGTGTAAAAGTGCTGGCTATTTTAACTATGAAGTATGGTTGATTCAATTCGAAAATTTCTTTGATCTGAACATATTTTGTGGTTGAAACAAAATTGTGTTTGTTATAGGTATCAACTATCGAGATTGTTATTTCAATCTCCCGTCATTTCTTTCCGTGAAGACGCCGAGGCGCTCAAGACTACCGGACAGTTCTGCCAGAGCAGGATATTCGGTTCGTTATTATCCAACTTGAACGATCGAAGGTTTGTCAGGCAATGCAAATGACGAAGGCACGTGTTGGCCAGGCTAGACTTTAGGAAATCATGTCAGGGACCAACAAGAGGTCGACACTTCCTGGTACTCTGAAATCGGATCTGGAAGAGTCCAAATCGGTTAATTACAGAGGCCACTCTGTTTGTCCATGACTGGCGAAATGCAGCCATGGACTGAATAGAATGGAGACAACTTCTGTATACAGCAGAGGTTTGTTTTTTAAGTTCTTCCCACACCGGACCGAGCTTGGGACCGGTGTGCTAGTACATCCTGAGCCAAAAAAAAAATTCGTTTTCTTCATGACTATCCACCCGCTATCCCCGTCAACGGTCAGCGACGGTCAGTACAACGGTTGGTATTGCTAAGAGCAACCGTACCAACCGTGTTTTTGTTTTGATTCGCTATGTTATTTGGACAGATTTTTTGAGAGTGTGTTGGCAGCGGGTTGCTGTGCCTCTTTAGGAAAAATACAGGAACTAGGGATTACTATATGGCGACGAAATGAAACTCTTCACGGAGAAAAAAGATTAGTAAACGCAAGCATATTCCTGTTCCATTTAACCGAAATTTTACGTTGAATTGGGCACAAACATCATATTAGTTTGATTTCACTACCTACGGTGGTTGAAACATACTAAAATTTTGAGTAATTGTTTCGGGATTTAAGCAGTTAAGGCAACAGTTAAGTTCAACTAATATTCGTTTGAATTTACCATTATGTTGGTTGTTTCATTATGACAGCTATGAAAACAAACAGATTTGTTGGTTGATTCTACCAACGCTTATGGTTTGTTGATTTGAACTGAATTGCTGTTTGAAACAAACAAACGAAAATGTTTGAAACAACAAATATTATCAAATCTAATTAGAAGAATGATCCACAGAATTAATATACTGTTGTTCTAGCCGTTCTTCCGCACGCTGACCTGATGAATTTAATTGATCCTTTTCTTTAGATGGAAGTTGTTTGAGCCAAAACTCTCCCAATTTAACCATGGTGTACCAGTGTAAACTCGACGACATCGTTTCCCTATAAAATGCAAAATATGTATCAGTTGAATAAACATTAATTGATGAATTACATTATACTTTCGCCCTGTCACAAATCAACTGTTTGCCGAAATAGTTCTTCGATATTCCAACTGCGTCCAGAAGAACATGGCATTAAAATCGTGTGTGCTTAATCTTCGTTTGATATCTCACCCAAATCGTTATTATGGTTTAAATCTACAGAAAAAGACGTAACAATGAAAATAAAATACAAATTCAAGCGAAATGGGGAATAACTGCGAAAAAAACTTGCATTTGTATTCCTTTTTTTTTTGTTTTGAAGCTCTATCTCGTCCAGCACAACGTTCTGCTGCCTTACCACTTTAAAGATTTTTATTTTTTGCGCTTTATACACGCTTAGCCTCCCTTCTGATTCGTAAACTCTTTAGTTATATTTCCAATCTTTAATCATTTAATTTATATATGTTATGGTTTCTAAACAACCATTAGTATCGTGGCGACACGAAATATTTTCCAAATGGAATACTTTTTTTTTTACAATCTAGTATGTTTATTAAAAGTATGTGAACGCTGTTAGTTTTTATGAAATGCTCATAAATTGTATGCTATGTTACATATGACATTTTTATATGTTGCTGCTAAAGGTCGGTATCGTGTTCGAAAGAAATTTCTTTTTCTATCTCAAACCCATATTAAATTCCGTTTACTGAAACGGTAAAGTAAAGAATCGAAAAGAAATTTCTGCAGCAGTATCCACCTGAAAAGAACGAAAAATAAAATTGGAATTTATAAGGTTTCCACGCAAACTAATGGGAGCTGTCATTTTTACTTTTGGAAAAATATTCCGCTCGATTATTCCGTAAGTGAAGGTGACATTTCGTTCCATGCATATCAATTGTCAAAATTCCGCTTGGTAATATTGAACAAAATTCCGTAACCTCTCTACTTTTTAAGTCGATACTGACCACACACATTTTCGATTGAAGTTTTGACCGATATGTTGAAACACAGAAACAACTTCCGATGCCCCGAAACACAAACACAACGTGGCAAAGTCACTAACCCCCTGACTGACCTGATATTTAAAAACGTACTGACATTTTTTCTTTACAAATTTTAGTTGATACATATTTGGATGTTCCCGGCGAGATCCACGGTTTCAAAAACCGTAATTAAGATTGACTGCCAACAGACACTCAGCGAAATAAACTTTCGATTTTCATAAGATTGCATTATGGTTACTTGCCACAAGAAATCATTATTAATTTCATTAATTTGCCTTATGAAATATAATGCTGTTAAAAAAAATAAAAATATGGGGCAACCCGGATTCGAACCTTGAACGATGAGGCTATGGGTCCAGTGAATTGAACACTAGTATAGGGTATGTGTCCCTTGATTCAGCCTAATATGCAACAATTGATTACATCATTTGTTACAACTCATAAAACATTTGAGCTGGAAGCAATATTTAACCACACAGCAAAAAAAAAGTAATATACCTTTATCAACTTTTTTTTTTTTTTTTTTTTTTTTTTTTTTTTTTTTTTTTTTTTTTTTTTTTTTTTTAAAAAAAAAAAAAAAAGTAATTGATGATAACTTATAAAAAACTGATGTAATGAAGGAAATAAGATGCACAATAACATTCACTTGATGGAATATTATATCGTTCTTTAAATTACATCAGAACAAAATTATCAGTTGCATGAATGTAATAATCACATATCATAAACATAAATATTACACGAAAATAAATGCACATAAAGGCCTCCGCAAAAAATATTAAATATTACACGATTTTGATGCTTTATCGCATTTAGTTGTTATGTAAAATTAAATCTCGCAACACTGCAAGATTTGTTCTTGTTTTCTTTTTCATCTTCTTCAACACCGTTTTTTGTCAAAACAAGGTCAACCGTCACGGTCATCCGAAAGTTGAACCATTTGAACCGTGCGAAATTATCAATCAGCCGTATATCGATGGCGACGAAATAGCGGAAACTGAAAACTTTCTGCCATCCATCCCTCTGAGACAAACAGAAATTCGTCTGCAATCGGTACGTATAGGATCCGCAGGTGTATCTGGCGATTTTATTTCATCAGCCATTTTCATTCATGTTTGAACATTTCGTCATTTCAAGGTACAAACATTTCGTCGAGTGATGATTCGTCTATGTCACATGAACCGATGCCCTCTACCGAAGAACCGATGTTGTGCTTGGAAGCGAATGCAATCGTACCGACGCTGCAGATTCAATCGGTACAAGGCGGTTTTCATTTGAACAAGGTGCTGAGTACTCCGGCTGAGTATGATTCGGATGCGAGTGTCAAGACAGAACACTACAACATGTCCGACTGTGTAGAATATAGACCAGATGGAAAAATGGCAATAATTCGAGTAACGGAGAATGTAAAGGAAATGATGGTGGAAGTAAACAAGGTGAAAGCAATGCAAACCCACCAGCATCATCTGGGGGAAGTAGTGGTGGATGATCTTTGCATGCTAGTGGAGCAGCTGGTTCTGGCGGGGGTGACGATGTAGACGACCGCAAAAAAAGAGGAGTTTCCGGTTCCGTTCATTATGAAGGTCGAAAAGGACCAGAAGTACCAAATATGCCACACACTTAGAAAATTTTACAGTATTCGGTAATTTTTTACCGAACTTTCAACAGCTGAATGTTCGGTAATCCGATTTACCGGATTTCGGTGAAATTTTACAGTATTCCGGTAAAAAAATTACCGGAACTTGTCAAATTTTACCGAAAACCGTTAAATCGGATTACCGAACGTTCAGCTGTTGAAAGCTCGGTAAAAATTTACCGAATACTGTAAAATTTTCTAAGTGTGCAGCAGGCGGTACTCAAAATAATTCTTGATGGAGCAACATCTGCAGCTGCACGAAAATCTCCATAATACTAATACCAACGGACGGAAATGTTGGCTCGAATGCGCTTATTGTGACATCATAGCGGCAAACAAGAATGTGCTTCTGGCGCACATAGACACCGAGCACGCCACCTCCAGGTTCCAGTGTAATTTGTGCTTCTACCGGAGCCGAGATCCTACTAACGTAGTTGTCCATAAAAAAAACTACCATCTGACGGGAAATTTGACAAAACAGACGATGACGATGAATGTTAATCAATGTAAGAATCGTTGCGGAAAAATGTTCTTCCGTTGCATTGTACTAGTGAGTATGATTTTAGTGGTTTAATTGAGGCAAGGTGATAGGGCTGAAGTTTCCCATTTTTATAAATGCATTAATATCTTCTTCCCTTCGTAATGCAAGTCTATGGTGACATGATCAAAATTATTGTCATTACCGTAAATGCCTATGAATTATCGTAGCTAAGATTGGAATTTGCATTTGTTAATGTTAACGTTGATGTTGATAAAGACTTAATATGGTGGTTCTCATTCAATTCCTTATAATGTAAGAGCTTGATTTTCAATAATAAAACCATTATTGTGTTTTAATTTCCGGTGTAAACATTTTTTTATTGAATAATATCCGAAAATCACTTTACAGTATAATTTTTACATTACTCACTTTACGTCGTGACTGTGCAGTACGTCGCGATGAATCACGTTGTCTCGATGAGTTACGTTGTCTCATTTACATCGACCAAATTACATCGACAAGCAGTGCATCATTTTATCGTGTACATCGAGACAACCTAACATTACACAACCGATGGAATGACCTATGTACATCTGATTCTGTGTAATATTCAACAACTATTTTTGCTGTGGTATAATTCCATAGAGGTACTTTTTTTCTAAGCAGATATTTTGCGTAGGTAATTTTCATGATTCAATTAAAATGATATACGCTAGAAAGTCGGTCCATTTTCTCTTTCGTTTGGTACGTTGGTTATTGCTTTTGGGTAGGCCGGTTTCTACCGGTGGAGCGATTGCTAGTCTTCCCCGAAGTCACACGGGGGAGACGCGTGTTTTTCTCGTTCGATTTGATTCAAAATGGCGACTATCGGACGGTTTGCCTGCGCGAGCGTTGATTTTTTTTTTCTTTAATTTCCTTTCTGTCTTCGTTGGCCTCTTTTCGTTTTCTCGAGATTGAAGTTAACGTTATACGGCGAAATAAAAAAGATACCGGGTTCAAGTATTTTGCGGCGCGAAACGTTGCTCGGAAAACTAGAAGTTAGTACTGCTTGCGTCGGAAAGTGCGCGTTAAGAGGGAAAAAGTCCCGTTTCTTTTTCTTCTATTTCGCTGTTTGAATTTCGAGTGCTTCCTGGCGTTATCTCTGGCACATTTAACCCACACCGCCGAAAGAACCGATGATGGACAGGGAAGAGAGTCTAGCGAGCAGTTTGCCATTTTAGCTTCGCGGGTTTGTATATGGGCTTTGTGGTTTTTAACCTCCTATTCCTACATAGTAATGATAATAATGTTAGTAATACCGCCGACGACTACAATGAAGGTAGAAAATGCCGGCATCAGCGTTATTGATTTGCATCCTTAGTACAGTTTTCCCCCGATAGACGCAAAGTTCAGAAGAACGTTTCTCAAATGATGATGGCTTAACATAACGTAACGTAACGTAATGAGTGAGAGAAAGAGAGTGCTCTAGAGAAGACCCATCAGGATCAGTAATCAACATCCGACGTCACCTCTCCCAGTGCGTTTGTTCCTAGCTTGCTTGCTTGTGAGAATCTTATCACGAGATTTGGAACCTTTCAGTGCCTAGATGAAGCCGATTCCATATTATTGCCGAATGGGAGAAATTCGACCCAATGTTTCTAGTATTGTTGTAATGTCAGTATGTTGTAAAAATCTAAAGATTCTAAATTCGACCGGTTAATTTTGAATGTATTTTGTTGGTTGGTTGGGCAGTAAAGAAAGAAGTTTGGTCCCGTTAAAATCTGTACCCAGCACCACGAGGTTGAACTTTCCAAACGGAAATAGGCGAGGCAGCGAAAAACCGGCTAAGGTTTTAATTTTAGGGTTCTTGTATTTCAATGGTTATAAACTGTCCTCGTGTGCGAAACGATTTAATCATACCTCTTAAAAAGGTCACTAAGATCAAGATCATCTAATAATAATAGCTTAAATTGTTTTTTCGTTTGTTAAATTTCTGAAATTCACTAACTGCAAAAATGAGAATTTCATCAACATTCGCCACCACGTGGTGCTTTTATACAAGATAAAGAAGGCAACATTACATCGAAGTATTCTAGTTACTAATAGTTATTTTTCTTGAAAAAAACTCCGTTCTCAATGGATTTGCTATGTTTGTTTCTGTTTAATGAGATTTCGCATATGAATGTACATTAGGGGAAAGAAATACTTTGATACTTACTAGTTACTAGTGGAAGCCTAAACTGTCTTCTCACTTCGCTATTAACAACTCAACGTTTCACTTGGAGACTAGAAACTAAACGGTTTGATAATTAGCTGAGTGCAGTATTTTCCTTCGATCAAGTTCGGTAAAACTGTTCTTTCACTTTCAAGTTGTATGTCGGAATTATTACATTTTCAACTGTTTCACATTAGGAGACTAGAAACTAAACAGGTTTGATGGGACCAAGCTTGAGTGCAGTATTTTCCTTCGATATGTTTTAATTACAGTTCAGATAATTTAAGTTTACATAAACGATATAAGTCTTCATACTTTTGATCAACAGTAATGACCCAACAACCTTTTTCATAAACGAAATACCTTCATTATTGACCTGAGTTTTATCGCTAATTAATTAATTCTTAAATTTTATATAGTCTATTCTGTAAGTTTTAAAATCATTTGTTAACATATTGTACATTCTAGTGAGCATTTGCAATTTATTAGAGGGTAAACGATAAATAGCCTAACTACCACCACTGGTCAGATCTCTCGAGAGCTTCCAAAAACAAAACTAATGATAAAAGTTGACTAGAAAATTTAATTGAAAGTAAAGCCAAAGAATAAATCAATAAATCAGAGTAAACAGTTAACACATCTGCTAGGATTCGATCCTCCTGTTGCGTCTAGAGCGAACGACTAACCCAGTTCCTCTCCGGCAGGTTGTTGAGTGTGACAGAGACCCTGTGAGAGAGCCTCTGTGAGACAAGACAAGACAGAAGAGTGGACAGCTGAGTGAAACACAGGAAGTGGGATGATTCTGCACCAGGCGAGTGCGAGGGACTCTCGAAGAGAAGCAAGATGGTATTTATTATACTATAAACACCAAATAATACCCAAACAAACCAAAAAAAAAATCTGTTTTCGTAAAACAAATAACTAATTGGAAAACAAACTAAAAATAGTCAAACCAGTCATCTCCTTCAGAGAATCAATTTAAGTGGTTTATTGAACCAAGAAACCTTTTCCACACATACACGTTTATAATTTTCCCCCTTTATTATTTCTCGTTATTTTTTTTCCGTTACCTCCCTTAAGTTTTTATTTTCTTTCCATATAAATAAAACAAAAACTGCGATACCAAGTAAATCACGATTTTTCGATGATAGAGGGCGTGTGATAAACAAGTTTGAAAGTCTAAAAACTCGAGTTCGTTGAATTTTGGTGGCTCCTTACGATGATATTGCTATTGCTCCTAACTTAGCGGTAACGTAAATTCTAGAACTAAAAGAAATTGTTCCATATTTACCATTTTTAGCTGTAACGTATTTTCCAAATTCTGAGTGTAACGATTCCAAATAAACTGTAAAATGAATACGAAGAACGTTTGTATTGTTTTTTCTTTTTTATTTGTGCGATCAGCTTTCTACAATAGATAATAATAAATAATTCCAGAGTAACTTTATAATCATTAATCAAACATTAATCAAAACTTTTAACTATTTTTTCTAGAGTTGTAGAGTAAATGAACATGAATATCAAGTTGCAAGGATCAATTCTAATTCGTAAATTTTCGTCACATTCCAGAAAATTATTCGTTGGTGGACTTAGTTGGGAAACATCAGACAGTAATATACATTTTTCCTTTTTATATTATTAAACATTTTCACAAAAATTCTTTAGTTTATTTTTCCTAATTTTTGTTTTTATTTTTTGTTCAACTTTTATTCCTTTATTTCCCCGTTAAAATGATCTTAAATCCTTTTTGTTCATTTTTTTTCTCCGAATCTGTTTTTCTATTTCACAAATCACGACTCATGTGAATTGGAATGCCATCAGATTTACTAATGCTTTCTTTTTCCACCTCCTGCCCCGAACAGAGGAACTGAAGGAACATTTTGGCCAGTATGGTGAAATCGACAGCATAAATGTCAAGACAGATCCCAACACGGGTCGCTCGCAGAGGATTCGCCTTCATCGTGTACAAGAATGCCGATTCGATCGATAAGGTCGTGGCTGCCGGCGATCATGTCATCAACAACAAGAAGGTCGACCCAAAGAAGGCCAAGGCCCGTCACGGCAAAATCTTCGTCGGTGGACTGACCACGGAGATCAGCGATGAAGAGATCAAGACCTTCTTCGGACAGTTTGGCAATGTAAGTTGGAATTTTGTATTCGATTTCATAACGATTTTGATTAAAGGATTTTACATGATGATTACCCCTATTCAGTTCTGCTTATGAGCACCCTGATTAAAACAATTTACCCTAAGCACAAAATTTCTGACGCATTCCGTCAAAAACACCACCAGCTATGATTATTGTCGGCAAAGTTTTCTAATGAAATGTTTGTTTTGCTTTCGACCTTTTTATTGCAGATCGTCGAAGTCGAGATGCCATTCGACAAGCAGAAGAACCAGCGCAAGGGCTTCTGTTTCATTACCTTCGATTCGGAGCAGGTGGTGAACGAGCTGCTCAAAACGCCAAAGCAGACCATCTCCGGCAAGGAGGTGGACGTTAAGAAGGCAACCCCCAAGCCCGACAACATGGGCATGGGAGGTCCGATGGGTGGACGTGGTGGTATGCGCGGACCGCCGCGAGGTGGCTTCCGAGGTGGACGCGGGGGACCTGGAGGACCCAAAAGTAAGTTTATCCACTTATATATTTTTTTGCTGTAAATTTTTAGCAATACTCCGTGCATGGTTAGCGAAAAATACGTTGCAAGGGAGGGTCATGTTCATTCTCTTATGTACGCGTTCATTTCTCTTTTCTAATGCTTTTTTTTACATGTAGATTTGATCAGAGAATTAAACATGTTTATCGGAAAGAGAGTGTTGAATTCGACTGGTCAATTGCCCGACTTTACGTATAATTAAAGCTGGCAACGTGGGAACGTTATAGAACGTTAGTGACATTGAGTAACAGCGAACAACAAGTCACATGGTACATGCTGCCCAATCTTAGGGGCTATTCATAAACGTAGACTTTTTGGTGGAGGAGTCTACGATCCATACAAAATTAAAAAAAAAATTTCTGAAAAGTACGAGGTGGGAGGGGATTCGTCTGAGATTTTCAAAAATGAGTACGTGGTTTATGAACAGGCGCTTAGAATGCATCAGCGTTTTTTTTTCAGTTAGTTTATTTAGTAGCCTCAATTATCTTTAAAACCACTTACCGTACCCATTAATACAAAGAAGTATTACACTACATTTACAAGACATTTTCTATAAGTTCATTTACTGGGAGATGAGTTGATTGTACGTTCTGGTCGCCCTTGGTACATGTTTCGATTTTGACTTCATTCCGAAGAATCTCGAATTTGATTGCATTTGTAAACAAACACTTCATCCACCGATTCCACGAGAGTAGGCTGAATCAGTAAAAAATAACACACACTTTTTAATAAAATCTCCAAATCATAGAGGAAACTCTTATATAGTTTTAGATACCATTTTTTTTGCAATTTTCGATGAAAAATCTCACGATATTTCCCGAAATACGTTTGAAAATCTAATCGAGCGAGGAAGTAATGATAAACATTTTTTTCGAAATCTTATCTATGTTTTAGTAAATAGAACATATTAGTGTTTTGGTCATCGCAATTACATGCACATTTATTAATAATATTATTACTTGCCTAATTTCATGATAACTAGACAGAAATTTGGGAGTTAAAATCGAATGAAAAAAAAAATCTGAGAATGACAAAAAAAGTTTGATAGTTCGTTTCTTGTGCTCACAGTGAGATAGGCTATTTTTGTATTGTCACATGACGGCCGTGAGATTAACCAGCTCTGGTCTTAGTTATGTGTACTTCTTTTGGTTCAACATCCAACTGGTGTTTTGCAAACCATTCTGCAATCTAATTAGTTTTGACAAGTTTTGTGAATTTGAAAACCAAATCTCATGCTTGAGAATCGTATGCATTTTCACGCACTCTTATCACATTTAACGCATACTAAAGTTGCGTTTTCCTCATCCAACGCTGATTGTTTGAATTAGACAACGCAAAATTTACGGGCTTAAATTCACGCATGAGTTTTGATGATTGAGTTTTCCGAACACTGATTCGAAGTAATTCACTCAAGTCTCTGCCAACTCGGTGAGGCGAACAAAATTCTAAAATTTTGCGAAAATGAAATTCTTGAACTGTTTTAAACTTTGTATGCATGTAATTTTAGAAGAGTTACTATCAATTTGATGCATCTTACGTTAAAAGAAAAGCGCAGGATAACATCGGTGTGGCAACCTTTCATATGAGCCATGTCACGTATCTTCGCTTTCTTTCTTTTTCAATACTTCACGAATAGTTTGGGAAAGTTTACAAAAGAGGATGTTCAAGATGCACTGATGTTGCCCCCTCTGCAGCATAAAATACGCCACGGGGTGGACTAAAACGAGCTTTCCTCTTAAGGACTTCGTTAGTTTCAACTCCCGAATTAGATGAAAGTAGATGAAGAGGATTTTGGAGCCCCCTGATCTCAGTCGGAAAAGGCGCAGCTACAAAGCAACACCATGCTGGAAGCGGCTGGGTTCAATTCTCGGTCTGGTCTAAGAATTTTTCGTTAAGGAAAGTTTCTCAACTCCTTGGGGGGTATGATTTTACTTTCCACACAACCATACTAATGCAAAAATGGTACATGGCATCGAAAGCTCCTAATTAATAAATTTGGAAGTGCATTTAGAACACTAAGTTTAGAGCAATCAATAAGTTATTTATGAAAACAATAAGCTTGAAACGCTAAGAAATACGAAAGAAAGCAGGAAGACGGTGAAGAGAATTACTCCATTACTCTTTTCTCGTTGCAATTACAATTAAAAAAGCTATATTAGATTCTGAACAATTGTTTAGCTAACAAACCATGCACCGAAAAACTTCGCCAGCACTCCTGAGAATCCAACGACTAACGAAACGCATTCTTCTTTCCCTCTCCCACAGGCTACGGACAAAGCTGGGGCGGACAAGGTGGATACGGCGGCGGCGGCGGTTACGGCAACCAGGGCGGATATGGATACGGTGACTATTATGGTGGCGATTGGGCGGGATGGGGCTACAACGGTTATGATTACTCCCACTACGGTAAATTCAACAACCATTCACAGAAACACTACCATTGAGAGACTTTTTTCTTCTTGAATAACTGTTTTTATTACCTTTCTATACAAAACAACCACCGCCACCATTTACTTTTTTGCCTTTCTTACCTTCAAGAAATAATTTGATAACCTTTTAGAGATTTGAAGTTTTTTGTTTTTGCCAATTCACTCGTTCTTCTTACGATGATACAAATTTTCGAATGGAGGTGTGTTTATTAACGTATTTGATTCAAAGACACAAAAAAAAGTAAAGCATTTAACTGCAAACACGTGGGTTCAAAGTAAACAAAAGTTAGAGTTCTTTTAGAGCATGAGTTAATTTTCCAATCAGATAACTGATCAACACATTTTCCTTTTTTCTTGCGAGAGTACAGTAGTAAAGTAAAAGCAGAAAGCCGCCTCACTTGCAATGACGATTGCTGAGGTTTGCTGCATTGATTTAAACGTTCACATTCAAACAACGAGAAATACCTCACAGAATCTAAGTTGCGTTGAAGGAATAGTAGTTACCGCATTTGTTTTTAAAGAATAACCGTAACGATCACAGAAAGATACAGGAGCAACCAAAGCCAAACCTGTTTTGATATTCTCAATTGAAGCAATTTGTAGAGTTGAGCAAAGTCTCTTCACTGTCTATTGTTTGCTTGTTTGGAAGTAATCTTTCCGTCGGGAGGTTTTTGCGCGCGCGCGTTGGTTCCATTCCAGTTTAATTTTTGTTTTGTTTAATTCGACTTTTATTGCCACACACTTGTACACAATCAAACAAATTTAATTATCGGATTTCTTTCCAACTTGTCGAAATTTTTCAATATTTTGCTTTTAATTGCGAGACGCGCGTCACCTCAATTTGCAATCATACCTAAATTTGCTTGACACAGTTTTTTTTTTTTTATAAAATCAAAGAAGACACCGAAATACCTCAAAGTGCAAATATTTTTTTTTATTACGTTTGTCGTTAGAAAACAAAATATTAACAAAAAAAAAAAGCGCTCAAGTATAAATCGAAAATAATCGAAAAACGGTTCGCTTTTCTGGTCAACTGTTTTCTTACATTAAGAAAGAGAGTTGTTAATGTTAATGGTTGTTGTTTTTTCTGCCTTTTTCCATCATCTTTTTGTCTTTCTTTTTTTCCTATATAAAAATCATATAAATGCATACATTTCTCTCGACCTGGGGTTCGATAATTGCCAAAACAAGATCAAACGTTTTGAAAAGACGAGAATCAAGGAAATTGTTTCTTCCCCTCGAATGAAATGAAAAAAAAGGAAGGCGGAAGAAATGAAACGAAAGAATTACAGAAAGAGTTACGAGAAGAAGGAGAAACAAACAACTTGAGATTACGAGAACGATACTTTGAAGAAATCGTTTTGAATCTATTTTCGATTTTACTACTAGAAGCGAGACTCTGGTGCGAATATTTTTCCCTTATTTTTAACGAAATCAAACGAAACTTCCTCTCGGATCGAAATACGCTCAAGCCCGAAGGGAATCTGCAGACAACCAGTTTGTAATGAGCGAGTGTTTGGATCATCCTCTGGATCGATCGGATGAGCGACCGAGAGGAAAGCGAACTGACTGCAAAAATTGCCTGTGATAGACATACAATCAAATGGGGAAAATCAAGGAGGAAGTTCAGAGTGGAAGTTTGCTACACACAAGAGTCTTATTTTTTATACGAAAAGGACATTGTTATTGTTTAAGTTCTTTAGCAATAAGGTCAGCGATGAGACAGAGAAAGAGAGAGAGAGACAGCGAAAGAGTCCTGTAGAAATGTGACGACCGAAGGCGTAATCAATTCTCTTGATAGAGCCCGGTTCCTCTTCTCGACAAGTGTCCTTTGTGGAGAGACAGAGACGACAAGTATTTTTTTTGTGGCAAGATTTATCGAATTTTCGACAAACTCATTTGATCTTCTGACATTGATTCAGAAAAAAAGAGATATAGAACCTAGAACGTCAGGAAATTAACGTACAACTTTTGTTTGCTAAACTACCAATTTTAAAATCGAAGAAATCAAATCGTAAATCAAAATGTATAGAAAAACGCACTCATGCTTCTCCATTCGTAAATCTGACATGAACAGCCGAAGAGAGTAAATCGACGATAGTGGAAAGAGCAAGAAAGATAGATTGCTAATGTGTCATTCTTGCTCTGTCCGCTTCGCCGACTAGCGCCTCTTCTCAAGAACAGATGATTCTTTACTTGCATGCATGCCGCCGGTTTTGTTTTCTATTTATCAAACATCAAACAAAAATCCGTTACTAATAATAATCATACTGTTGTAGCATTAATTGTAAACAAACAGGACAGCAATCAAAACACCACATTTTTTCAGTTATTAGTAAGCGAGCCAATTTTATATTTGTAACTTTTTGTTATTTGTAATGCCCTATCTTCCCTCTCATGTTTGTTACCACCACCACCGCAAGTGATCGATTTTTTCGGATTTATTTTTTCGATTTTTCGAACTATGCCGTACACATACACACACACCCACACTCACATTCTATTCACACCAATGCTAATTTTCAACAATGATAGGTTTTTGGTGACATTTCAATTTAAATTCAATTCACTACAGCGAAATGTCACTCGAAATTTGCCATTGGTCCATTGGTTTACTTTTCCTAATTTTGCTTGTGAATAATTGCTAAATTCTATTATCAACCATTAAGGGAGTAGTTGTGTAACTTTCGATGAACGAAAAATAAGTTCGCGCGCGTGTTCTTCCTTCTCTCTCTTTATCCTAGCACCGAAATTAATTGAGCAAAAAAAAGTATATTATATTCTCCCCTTAGACTTAGAATATTACACTTTTTACAACATGAAACAATTTTTTTTTTCTTTTTCTTATTCGCTTAGTTAAGTTTTCAATTGCTTTTTTAACAACTTTTCTGGTAACGGTTTTCATAAACTTAGGCTTATAGTAAGTGGTAGTTTTTAGTGTTTTCGTTTTTAGCGTTTAATCAGATCAGTTTTCATTTATTCACGAATAATTAATTTTTCTTCGAGTAGATTAGATTTCATTTCCTAGTGGTTAATCAAAACGATAAATTTATGTCAATCGCGGGCAAGGGTAAGAGAGAGAAGACCAATTTCAACAAACGACTAGACAAAAGTTCTCGGGTGGAAACAGTGGAAAACAGAAGGTGGGGGAAAATGAGGCAAGAAGAGCAGGTGCCTTATGCGTCTAAAAGAAAAACAATGTAGAGAAAAATTCAAACAAATGCAACACAGACATACACACAGCAAGAGCATGAGTGATGGTTATGTCCTAGTAGAATTTTCTCATTTAATCTACCAACTGATCATCATTTTTATCCCAAAAAAAAAAGGACAGAGATTCCAAAATTGAAGAGAAAGACAGTTTAACACTGAACACACAAAGCTAAGTGACGACGAAAAAAAAGTAATAAGAAGAACATGGAAAAAGTACACTTGTAAGAAGCTCGTCACCATCAAAGTGCAGGAGAGATAGAGAGAAGAAGAAGCAAAGAAAAGGATGTAAAGAAGAGAGAAGGAGAGAGAAGACGAATAAAATATAGAGCAGACGTGAAAATCTGTGAAACGAAAAACAAACCAACCAGTGTGTTTTTGCTTTGTGTAAAAAGAAGAGAGAGCCTGCTTGTAGTGATTTATTTTCTCCCCGTCCTCTGTGCGACAATCCCTGTTTTCCACCCGACGAACCAATGTTTATAGATATATAGGATTTAGTGGTAGAGTGTAATAGCGAGAAGTTGTGAGGGGTGAAGATAGAGGCAGTACAATTTTGAGTATTAAGGTCTTGATAAGTTCAGAGACGTTGATAACTAACTTATCATAAGAATGGGACATTTTGCGGCTAAGGGATTTTTGAAATCTATTTCCGCTATTTTGAAGTGTGCGATTCCAGTGTATGCAATACAGCCATCCATTTAGAACTACGGAATCATTCTTACAACACGAGTTCCGCTGTAAAAATAAAGTTGCAGACCGGAAACTCACCGTGAGCATGCAGATGATTGAATCCGTGATTCGTCTTAGATACAGTTTACGATTCCATGATGAAATTCTGAACTGAAGACGTTTTTGATATCATAAGACACACAGAGATAAACTGTCCGTATGATCAACATAAGTTTTGCTTTAGAATTTCGAGAAAAGAATATTCTCTGATATCAGAACACGATATCGTATGATCCTTACTGTACGAAGTTAGGTCGAAAATTTCTTAATATTTCTGCTAATTCGGCGAGCCGTGTGGATCGAGAAGACTCGTTCTCAATTACGAGATGAGAATTGTCACGTAAGAGTGATGTGTCTCTCTGTGCAAATCAAATGAAGAGTCGCCTCACTCGATTTTACAAGTTGTTTCGATTCACACGGTTCCGAGATTAAGCACAATTGCTCAAGGGGCAAGTTAAAATTATTTAAAAGATTGAATAAGTTCTTTTGTACATTTTAGATACAATTTATCACTGTGTCCAGGTTGGTGTGTAGAATACAATGATACATTTTCATGATCATTGCCTCGATTTTGAACAAAAAATCTGCTGTGATATGATTGCTATCATGGTTATTTGCATCTAAATTAATTTGGGTTAAAAAGTAGTATGAATTTACATCATTTGTCTTATGAAACATGATACTAAAAAAAATCAAAATGTGGGCCTAACCTGAATAACTATTCTAGGTGTATAGTTTGGAGATTTTAAGATTGGGAAATGTTCCATCCAAGAAGATTAGACAACAAAGAAGCGTACATTAAATTTGACTTGCTTCGTCACTTCCAACAATTCATTTTATTTTATTTTCAATACCTCCACGGGGCGGTTGGTGCGGTATGTTCTCGCCCCACTCTAGTGGAGAAAATGTATGTTGTGTTTTACATTGACGTCTACATAATGTAATAACCGCTACGCAGTTTCGTTTCATTTTCTAAGTGTTTTATTTGCAAAGTTGCACTGTATTTAGACGAATCGGAACTATTTTGTTCAGTTTAATAATGCTGATCGAGACCAAAACCCATTGTAGAAACATTGAGTTTCGTTAAACCAAAGCAATTTTAACATTTTAATTTGCTTTAACTATCCCCTATTTTTAAAAAGCTGCCCATGTACGCCAAATGGAGCTCTGTTATTGAAATGGAGGAAAGCGACGAATTCAGAAACGTGCAGCTTATTTCAAGGGTGATCCGCCTCCTCAAGCAGCACACTACGATCATAATTAGTTGTAGCAACTTGATTTTCACTAACCAAGTCACATTTATGTTTTCTCAACTGAATGGCAACAAGTGTGGTACAAGGGTCGACAATATTCAGGAGAACTCCTATCCTGTTGGGTAGTTATCCCTTCGGCTCCGTTGCTTAAGCTATGCATAGCTCAAACGGGTACTTTCTAAAAGTTATGGCAATACATATCCGCAATGAGTTCGCCAACATAGCACTTATTTTTGAATTTTCTTGTGATTCGAGGGTGTCGGATGATGGGCCACAGAATAGGGCCTATTCTGATGCGCAGTGTACGAGGGGATTGGTAATATGGTTGAGAAGTGAGGTATTCCATCTTCTACGGGTCGGCTTTGTCGTGACATGGCGTATGGGGACCAAGAAGAAATACGATGAATCAACAAGCACAGAGAACAGACATCCAGGCTCGAACATTTATTTTTTTTTCCAATTTACTGTGTAAATTTTTGAAAGCAAACCGTTGGAAAACCAACGCCGCCTAGTCTAGGTTTCACCAAACAAAAATTGACAGCCTATCAAATCTCGAGGCAGGCAAGTGGCGCTATCGATATACGATTCACCAAAACTAACGGAAACGAGCTGTAATTTTAAAATAGCCGTTACAGAAATTTACACACGAAGGGCACTCCAGCTTGGATGTCTGTTCTCTGTGCTACAAGTTCGATGACGTTGGAATGTGACTTCCAGATTCGGCACCGTAAATGAGGTGAGCTGTGTGACTCTCTGACATAAGCAGAGGTGGTAAATATCATGGAAATGTTATAGAGAAAACTATGTCGATGACATACACTGCCCATAAAAGCTTATCTGTCCCGTCTGGAAAAACGTTGCTGAAAATTTATTTCTCTGTAGGTTGTTATGGATGCGGCAACCTAGTTTTGCTATCTAAACGATAACATGATAGTTTCAGTGCACAGTGCAAACTATCGGAAGAACAATTCTCGAATAAAGGCATGATTAGGGCCTAAAAGCCAACAATAATGTAAACAATGAATTTAAGGACATACGGGATCAAGTCCCCATCACTTCGAAGTTTTCTGTGCACAAACCTCAAATACTATTAAAGGACTTCAGCGTGAAATTTTCAAGAATCGTTTGCTCCACTGGAGCATCCATTGGTTAGCAATTTGAGTGTTGTTTGTTTTGTTTTGTTTGTGATTTTTAGTCTAAAAAATCGTGAAGTGATAATTTACCTAACGTATAAATCATATGGAAAAAGGATTCCCTCCAGTTTCACCTTAAACGTAGATTTCTCACGAATCGCAAAACATCCTCATGAATTGAAAGCAGCATCTGGTAGAGGGATGTTTGCGCTATCGTATGGTCACAGAGAACAGACATTGATGTCCATATACCTTTTCTTGAAAAACGTGTGTAAAAGTTAATATGGGCAGCCGGTTTAAGAAGCAAGTGCAGAGAAAAACAAACAAAACTTTTTCAGGTTATGTGCTAGGCTCTTTATTGATAAACATTTACATGACAGTTATCGCACAACTGCAGCGCCGCCTATCAGGAGTATTACGACTTACATTTGAAATGTCGGTTTAAAATTTTACACAAGTAGCAGACCGAAGATGAACGTGATATGGTGTAGTTGGTTTTTTGTAAGAGTCTTGTGATTCGTGAGAGATTCACTTTTAAAGTCATTGTTTAAATTGGCTTTTAGGCCCTAATCATGAATTACTCGAGACTTAAAATTGCAACGGATAACTCTTTTTCGATAAAAATCCACATGGGACTGTTATGCTTTTATGTGCCGGACTACCCTCCTTCTCTGCAATAAAAATGTATATTACCCATCTCTGATCGCAAGATGGCAAAATAGTCGTCATTCGCGAAGACTCACTGCAATTCAAATAGAGAATCTTCTCACATGTGGTCAATGAAGGCTCTTTCAATTAAGATTAAGGATTTTATAAAGATCCTCCAGGCCATTATTAACACCTTGGAATACATTGAATCCTGTTGCATATCACAGTGTGTAAACTTGCGAGGAAAATGACACAAATTAGTTTATCTGTGAGGATTTTATTTGAATGTTTATGGTGTTTGAGATGTCACGTGTTTGCAGTTAAGCTATATTCTGCGTGGCATGAAAATTGCCACTTCTGGTGAGTGGCAAATCAAGTGATGACTTTCCAATGTCGTAGGTGACGAGTTGTGTCACCTCACGCCGCACAGAGTAAGGCTGATTAGTTTCAGTAAGCTGATCTAGTCCACATCACTTCGAAACTTGGCTTCAGATGCTGGCTCAGTGGATTTCGTGTATGAACATTTCAACAATATACCTACAGTGCCGGACAATACAATAAGACCAAAACTCGATTTACATACAAAATGGTCATGTTCGCTGGCTTGCCTTTCATTTTCCCTTGAAGTATTGGGTTAGCTTAGCTTAGCTTATCTGAATGCACGTATCAATGGTTGCTACTCCGTGATTGATCAGAATCAGTAAAATTGCACAATGAATCAACTGAATGGGACTGGGAGTAACCGACCAATCTCACTGTTTACGTTTCAGTTTCTCACCTTTTTTAATAATCAATAACGGCACCGACCACTTCCTTGCAATCAGGTGGGAATAGGGAAGGAATGTTAGTGTGACCTTTGCTGTTTAGGGACCTTGTTTACCTCTGCATCCCCACAAAGGTTACAGGAAGGAGTTTTTTTTTAAGCTAGTAGGGTAGGGCTCGGGATTCTCCTTGATAAGTGATGTGATCATATTTGCGATTCATAATCGTGAGTAAACACGCGCCGCCAAACAATAGATAACCGAAACAATACGAAACGATTCATGTCCAATTACAAAAATAAATAAAGCATCAACACAACCGTTTACAGCCGATGCTCGAAGCAAACTCTTTTTTTCGCAAACTTTCAATTATTACAACCGCACTTCACAAACCACTTCACTACTGCAGGCTATATCCACATCAATCAACTAGAACGTTCTAAAGAACAATCCAAGCTAATCCATCCAAAACTGCAATTTAGGGAGCTGGTAAAATGCTGGTAGATGCATTTCGTGCCTTCTAGCAACTTCTAGCATGCTTCTATTGATGTCCAAGCTCTTCGGTTCAGCACCAAACGGGGGAGATTTGGTCCTATACCCAATGATTTCATTATCTCCAATCCGCTCAACCAATCGCAATGTTTTGTGATATAGGGGGCGGAATATTATAATTTGAGATAATTCAATACAGACGACTTCCAAATTTGGCAGATCGACAGGTAACCGGTGGACAACCTACCTAATTCCTCATAGCAAGATGCTTTTAGAGGCGGACCGGAAGATTTTTCGAGTACTTTTTCAAACAGACGTATCTGATTTTGTAAACAAAGAGGGGAAGTAAGATTCAAACGTAAACTTCTCAAAACTCTCAGCACCCTCATGGAAAGTAGCATCATCATCATGTTAGGGAAATGTTATTCCTTGTGCTGGTGGCCCTAGTTTGCAAGTAAGTGCTAAGGGTTTCAAGAATTTAGTATTTGAATCTTACTTCCCCTCTTTATTTACAAAATCTGATACCGCCTGTTTGAAAAAGTATTCGAGTTTTGATGAGCTACCTACCCTATTAAGCATGTTATAGCCTTAGCAATAATCCAAATCTGTAACAAATTCATAATTTTTCAGTCAACACTTTGGAAGTTACAGATACTACTTTCGACAAACCAATAAGACCACCTTTTGATTTCCATAGTTTAGGTCATTTTGATATGCAGGTGTTAAAATGACTCGTTCACCAAAAATCAGAATTCAAATCCCAAAATTTGAGCATTATTTATGGAAATCAAAAGGTGATCTTATTGTTTTGTCGTAAGCAGTGTTTGCGACTTTTAAAGTGGCGAATGAAACAATATGAATCTAAAACAGATGAAAATCCAGGTTACTTCTAGACTGCTGCCGAAATTTCAGCTCAATTATTTCACGGTTAAATAAAAAGACAATTAAGGGCATGACCATTTCATATGAAAATCAATCGGTCTTTCGTCTTGTTGTATTGTCCGTGACTGTATATCTTATATTCGAAGTATCCTTGGTTTAACAATTTTTAGAAAGTTCGTTTTGTTTAGAGCTGATCAACCATAGTCTCGATTGCGTTCGAATTGTATTTTCCATACAAAATACTTATACTTGAAATACACAACTTAGTGTGGCTATTTCAGGTTGACTAAACATCGCTGCTCTCATTTTCGTTTTTTTTTCAATCGTTTGAAAATGGGAATAATGGTGATAAACTCAACTCGTCATTTTAAAATATTTCAATAAGGCTTCCTCATTCAAGTCATACCAGCTTCAAAAAGCGGTAAAACTTTAACAGAAGCATAGACATTTTCCCATCTGGTCGAGATAAATCGATTGGTTTATTAAGCATGTGTGTCAGCCTAGGATAGAAAATGAGATATAAGTGACAGACGGTCCAAAGGCGCTACGGGACGGCATAAAAAAAATATCACTAGAAGGTAATAGTTTTCTCGATCATTTCGAATATCTGCGAATCCGAATGTCAACAACGCAACAGCGATTTGGTTTAAGAAAACTAACAAATGTACAGCAGTAACATTTACTTAAATATGAATATCTTAAATAAGAATATCTAATAATTGGATTTCTAGATACCTTCTTTGGTTCTATTGATCTGAAGATCAATTTATTCTGTTACTTAAACTTCTGCGTTACTGGTCGGGAATATCTAGCTCGCTCTGTAACCATTACCTATCAAAAACTGTTGCGTTGAATTTCTAGTCATGGCGATAACCCCCACGGCCCCATGTGTTGAATTTCCTAATGACTTTGACTGAGCACTACTCAAGTTTGAATTAACACTATGCGTATTAAGTTTCACAAGGGGGTGCTTTGTTTCAAGGGATGGTTCAAAAGCCATTTTGAAGAATTCTGGTAGATTTCTCAGAAAATATTGTCCCAATGCTCAATACTTATTACAACTTAGCAGGTCTTCCTTCATCCCTGAGTCTAGATAATAAAATACTCTTACAAAATATCAGTCGCTCTATATTCTCCATTCCTGAGATTTTTCGGAGTGTATTTGTTTGCAAACATCTCACAGCACAAACTACGCATAATCCTTTTTTTTTCAATTCTATGGTGGATTTTTCGTTCTCCTCAACATGGTATCTGACCCATCATTATTTTTTCTTCCTAATATTTAAATTCCCCTTCAACACCTCTAAAAAAGTTCTCCAATAATCGATCAACCTATAACTCTCTGCAACCAACAACAGAACCGAAACTTGAACATTTCTCGCTTCCTTCCTTCCGTTTGTTCTTTATTTTATTGAATGTACTTACTGTTCGCCCAGACGACTACTACGGAGGTTACAACGACGGGTACGGCAACGGCGGTGGTCGACCTGGTGGTCCTCGCGGGGGTAAAGGTAGTTGGACAATACAGCAATCTATTGTAGTAGCCCTTTTTGCGTTTGTGCTTGTGCTTTTTCCTCTATTTGCCTGCCTTGTTGCCCCATTTTGGCTGTTCTGTTACTCACCTTACTACCCACCTGCATACATATCAAGTTTTCAAAATTTTCCTTCGAGGCATAGCTGAGATCCGTCGAACACTTTGGCTCAACCATATACCTCCCTGTTTTTACTGTATTCATATATGACTTGTTTCAGCTATGTCATCTCTCAAAAGTTTAAACTTTGTTCTAAGTTGATCTCGACTAATATGCTGTAAAATTCGAAATTTGACAACTTGCAGAAGTGAGCCACAATAGGGTTAAATCCGCCCAAGCAAGGCTCCTTCTGGTAAATCACAAGAAAATCATTTTGAACTCGTCCTTCTATCGAACAAAATTAACAACAGAACTCGATTGAACCGTTTGCTGTGTAGTTCATGCTTAAATGAAGTTTGTTGTAAACTCCTTCATTTCAGAATGTTCGTACCAATTTAGAATAGTTGCACCATCAGAATTCTTTCCCTTGTGTTTCCCCCCCTGTAATGTTTGAACGCTCTTCGAATGCAATACTAATGCCTTTCGTTCTGTTATTCGTTCTTCTTTTTTCTTCCAAAAAAAATGTTCGAAAATCATCAACAGGCTCCGGCGGCGGTGGTGGTGGCGGCGGATATCAGGGCGGTAAGCAGCGAGGCGGAGGCGGTGGCAACCGCCAGCCAAGGCATACGCCGTACTAGATGCTGCGGACAGTGGACAGTGCGTCCTTTCCCTTTTAATTACTATAGACTAGTAGTTTAGCGCCCCCTCCAAAACAATCCTTTAAATACTAGCGAGATAATAAGTCCCCCCCCCCCCCCCCCGTAATAATTCCTAATTGAGATCCAAGAAGACAGCGAGTAAGTGGAAGAGAGAGCATAGGTGGAGCGTGAGTGAGAGAACTGAACAGGTAGAAATAGAATTCTTCCGCTACACATACTGAATACACACACACGGGACATCCCGTCCACACTGGAGGAGGAGATGGAAGGCAGCAACAGTCGTACACCTTCCAGGGTAAATATTGGTCTCACACCTGCTAAGAATAAGGCCAACCAAGGAGAATGTCCCATTTCCATCAATGTCACCTCATGTTTACGGTACTTTTTCCAGTAATAAGGCACCTTTCACACATTGAACCAGTTTATCACTTAAGTCTCATTTTTTTATAATTGAATACCAAGTAGAACAAAACATTGAGGATTCGCATAAGTCACATTTTAGAGATTAATATCGGTGTCATTTTTCAGTTTTCGAATAAAATGAATGATGATAAACACAGCTACAAACAAATAGACATAATGTTCATTCTCATGTGAAACTACTGCATTGTGAAAGTTACTAAACAGTTGCATACAAACAAAATGCAGTATTACATTTTCCTGTACCTCATAAAATTTCCGCAGGCGAAAGTACGAATAAAACACATTTTAAACACATCAACTCAGTAGTTCCTATTTTGGATTCAAACGAAAGTTTCCTGTGGCTTCTCCTTGATTGGTTTTCATCTTACTCTAAGTTTACCTCAGCTAATATTGATCTTTCTTTCCCCATAGGATCCAAGTTTTCTATCGTGACTACTCTCCGACATTATCTCTTGTTGGCTGTTTGGATTGAAGTATCTGGATCAAGATAACTCTTCCCCCTCTTCTATACTCGTAAACCCAAAAAATACACAGAACAAAAAATGGACTGATGAATACATTTAGTTGTCGTGTCCCCCTCCCCCATCGTCATTACTCTGTATGTATTTAATGTGCATGCAAGCACGATAAAAGTAAGACAAATTGGATACTTAAGTGTGCATGCACACACAAACACATGCGTCCATTAATGGACGCCTAAACACGTAGGATTGTGGAGTATGTAATCTTTAAAAAAAAATATTGTTGAACAATTTTTTCCTTGAGGCATTTAAAAAAGCAAAAGATTAGTTTCCTTAACTACTACAACGACTGCAAACTGCCTAAGGTAGTAGGCAGTTGAAAAATAAGAAACAAGCTGACGAAAAGAAAGCAAGTAGATTATACCTCCCCCACTTATTTATACATTTGTCCCTAGCAAGTAAGAACACTGACAATTTAAAACAAAAATAAAATAAAAATTCAACTATTTACATATATTTTATGTAGATTAATGGATCCAAACAACAATAACATCTCTGTATTGTATTATATTTTTAAAACACAACTCACTGAATAAAAGCAGTCTCAGTCGCCAAACAGATGGGTGTCGACGTTTTATTTTCTCTCAAAACAAAAAATCCGAATGACTTCCCTTTTATAATCAATCATGGCAAACGTAATGTCTTCTTCCGTAAATTTTATGGGATACAAAGTCTACTCGGTTAGCCGGCGTCGGTGGTGTAGTGGTAAAGCGTGACTGCTACTTGGCACCCCAGTGGGTCTGGTTCAATCCCAGTCGACGTCGGTGGTTTTTCTGAGGCGAAAAAATCTGGTCACGTCTTAAGGAAGTAAAGCCGTTGGTCCCGGTTCATATTCATGAGTCGTTAGGTAGGGTCCAGGTGGTGGAGTCGTCTTCCTGGCGTCGGTGATTGTCACCATGTGAGGAAATAGGCCGACGAAAATAAAGATTAAAAAAGTCTACTCGGATGAGCCACCAATAATTCTATTCGATATGAGACCTCTTCGGATTGATCGTGGTGGATAAATGATGCGAGTTTTCAATGTCGAGAAATTCGAAGAAGAAGTCATTGTTTACGGTTAGGCCCTAATGACAAATCTTACTCAAATTAACCGATTCCAAAACTCATTCAGCGCAGTCAACTTATTGCTACATTAAATCTGACAGTTTGACTGGCAACCCGTTTTTCCCTTACCAACACAGAGAGGAATTTGATGGTCAATTTTACCATTATTGGGGGTTAGGATGACTATTGCAGTATAGTGATTTTGAACCGACTATGATCATGGTCAAAACTACCATTTAAAATAGTTGATGCAACATTTAACATAATGTTGGAATAGTCCTTGTTACCATGATCATAGTCAAAAATGCCATGAACGTGGTGAATTCGGCCATTTTCATGGTTATTGAAAGCATTATATGCGATAGTCAACCTGACCATGATTTAATTATCGGTACAACGATGAAATTTTTCTCAAGAGAATAAAAACAAATCTGTGGCGTCATCTGTTACGTTATTGCTACTTGATATCTTGAGGGAAGCCATGTTTTGACCTCGGTTTTTACACAGGTAAACGAGATGAAGTCGAACATCTGTATGCGGTTCAAACCTCTTCTCGCAGATGGCAACACTTTCCGTAGCTAATTTTTCTTTTAACAAGTTCATTTCTAGGGTTTTTTTTTTAATTAGGGCGAATCTACAATTGAGAGATTCTCTCCGGAGCTCACTCTCTTTCAATCATTACAGCGTCATTTTAAAACTAGAGGGATTCTTTTGTGCAGATCAGAAACAGAGTCTTAATTTATTTTCAACATCATTAGGGCCACATTGAGCCTGTTGATGTCCACAACAAATAAATAAATGAATTATGACGAGAAGAGTCAAATAATCTTTCTCAATATACATAAATGGTCTTAAAAATTGTTAAGATGGGGAAGAACTGATTACTCGCGGCCGTCTCGAGGTTAGTGGGAATAACAACTGTATGGATGGAAAGAGGATCGATCTCCATAAGGCTTATTGACGTTTAACGCACGCACACTATCAGCGTCTACGTCGTGTAAAACATGTTTGTTTTCCTACAGATAACCTAAAAGTTTTCATTGAGGTTCGCGGTAGAAAAGATCTTTTTAACAGCTATTTGCTATGTGTTCGTCCGAAACGCACTACCAACTTTTCCAAAAGGCACACTACCACACCCAGACGTGATTAGCTCAACAGTAGTTGAGTAGATTTTTCTAGTATGTAAAACATCATTGATTCATTGTCCCTTCACGCTCGTTTCATTTTACTCAATTTTTGATTACAATTGCATACAATCTCTTTTTCTCTCACGGAAATGTTACTCAATTCTCGTTAAAAAGTGGATCTACTCAATTTATGAGTAGATCCACTTTTTACGAAAATTGAGTAACATTTCCGTGAGAGAAAAAGAGATAGTATACAATTGTAATCAAAAATTGAGTAAAATGAAACGGGAGTGATTGTATCAATATATTTTATGCATTGCAATACATTTTAGATAATTATTATTTTCCGCGCATATTGCGTTACCGGCGTTATATATCTCAATACAGCTTATCTGTATGCGAATGAAAACGGAAGGGTTGTTGATATTAGGAAAGTTTTACGGCAAGCAGAGGCCTTGAACCAAGTGCACGTTAAAAGGCTGTGCAAATTCAAAACTTGCCTCGGAATGCGGTTCGCGGAAGTAGACGAATTATATTCGGTTAGAAGGAATGTGTTGAATATTTTATTAAAGATTTTATTTCGAATATTTTTTATTGAAAAGTTGAAAAGTTGTGAGTTGGATAGATTTTATTTTTGTTAGATATGTCTATGTCTAGTGACTATCTTTTATGCTTTATAGTTTATAATAATAAAAATAGTGTGATATTTCGTTAAGCCCGTTCATTATGTACAATTTTTAACACACAGATTCCAAATTTTTGCATCATTTTGTCGCGCTAACAATGCGACTCTTACATTACTGGGATACTGGGGTCTATCGAAATGGATAGTTGTTTCACATAGTATTATTAATACATTTGTATTTTTGTGCTTCCTAATCAGTTGTATGTCATTTAACAATTTTCAATGTTGATTCGCATATATTTTATTATTTTATTGATTTATGCATTGGAAAGCATATATTTATACAAATATGCATTGCAATGCATGTATTTAAAGTATGCATTGGAATGCATAAATTTGATAAATGCATTGGAATGCATACTATAGTAATTTCCCTATACATAATCCTGGTTGGCTTTTGCGTGCCCACAAGGCTCTTGGGTTCGGCTCTTCATCCATCGTTCTCTTCCACACCTCCAGGTCTCATTCATGGGGGGGGGAAGTGTTGTTAGTCTCTCTTAAGAAGATGCTGAGACTCATCTACCTTCATAGACATCTGAGTTTCAAGGGATTGTGTGAGGCTTACTTTTGAAGGCAGGTTTATATTTATAGGTCTGGGGGTAGCCAAGAAAGCACGCACTCCTTTGTTGTCCCTTTTTGGGCTGGAAAATGCATGCTTCTACTTGTTCCAGGTTCTTCTTCTAAAGTTTGTCTGTCGGTTGGACTGGCTTAATCTCCTTGTCTTCCTTTTATGGTTTATGGTTATGCGACAATACTGCTGAAAAGAGGTACTCGCCGATGCTCTCCCCCCTCCCCACACACGCCTTGCGGGCGTCTGTCGCCTGCTTAGGTTGTTTCTGCGTGGGTGGACTAGGTTGCATTTCATACAATCTATTTCAAGTTCTTATGCGTCAATAAGGACATCAGACCACCACAATTATTTAAAATAGGTAGTACTTACTCGTTCAATGTCATTACTGTCCTTGTCTTTCCATATTCATTCCATTAATTCCATTCATTCTTTTTGATTAATCCCACGTTAAAAAATCCTACTCCAAGAACTTCTCAAACCAGCAATATCATCACTGCAGCCAGGTAACCAGGTGCACTGGTACCAACGTCCTTGTTTAGCTGCTCTTCCGGGGAACCTGGCGAATGCGACCGACGGGAAACTATATTGGTTCGGACGGGACTTCTCCTTTCCTTATTATAAAAATGTTAGTTTCCTCCGCACCTACTTAGCACGAGACCGCGTTTCACGTCTTCTCTATTGTGAACAAGATTTTTGAACAGTGCACAGTCTTTCTCTTTATTCATCTCGAAACACTCTTTCATGACAAAAACGTTTCATTTAAGCTAACACATAATTTAAAAATCACTTCTAACAAAAATTTTGAAAAATAAATTTGCAAAAAAAAGGAAAAAATTGACAGCTCCTTGAAAAGCCAACCGACCGTGGGCAGAGCCTCCTAGATTTTTTTCATAAATTTGATAAATGCATTGGAATGCATATATTTGATTTATTCTTATCAATGTATAAACCTGGTTTATTCATTCCAATGTTGATCGAATATGGTTTTAGCATAGAATTTATGCTTTTTAGGATATTTGTTTTTCTCCGTGTACATTAGACTTTATTGTCTATGTAAAAGGGAACGTCCAATAATTATGTCACGCAAAAAATGTTTTTTATACTCCCCCCCCCCCCCTTGTCACGTTTTTTGTATGGACCTTCAATTTTTTTCTGTATGGATTGTCACGTTTTCCCAAACCCCCCGTCCCCCCTTACTGCGTGACATAATAATTGGACCTTCCCTAATCATGACAAAATAGTCTTTTTAACTAAGCTATACATGAACAGTATGGTCTTGAGGGTTATTCCGAGAGTCGAAGTGACCTTTGTCACTTGGTGAAGTGAGAAAAGTCACCTGAAGTGACGTGACTCTCCATTTGGTTTGCCCAAGAGAGTCACGTCACTGCAGGTGACATTTGTCACTTCACCAAGTGACAAAAGTCACTTCGACTCTCTGAATAACCCTCCTTTTCTAATAATCGTATTGTATTTATTTGGGAATGAATAGGGTTGTTAAACGTTGACGTCTGCAATGCAAATTATCCATTGCAGACGTTAACGATGAGACAAATAAGGGCTTGGTCATAAACCACGCAGACTCATTTTTGAAAATCTCAGATCCACCCTCCCCCTCGTAGACTTTTCTCCGTACATTTTTTTGAAATTTTGTATGGAGTGTAGATTTTGGTCAGAATACCCCTCCCCCCTCCCCTTCGAAAAGTCTCCATGGTTTATGAATGGCCCCTAAGTAGTGCATCCGGATAGGCTGGGCTGCAGCTTGGATTCAATGTGCCTAGTAGAGAAAGGATTCATCGTTGCCTTGACCAATCGCGGGAAATAATCTGGAAATCTATATGCTTTCATATTTAATAAAACCACAGTGAATAAAGCTGCATTGCTTAATATTTTCCTTCAATAAAATAAAACGACATCTGATCCGTTTACAGAAACGATCTGGCAACATTGCGCTGAGTGTATTCCACGAGACACAGCAGTGTTTATATTCTTGCATCTGTTAAAAGTTACTCCCCCAAAACATCTGATTTCACTCGTGAAAATTTTCCCGTTTTCCGTTCTCTTTTCGAGTCATATTTCGCAAAATCTCTTCCAGACCAGTTGATCTGCTGTACTTTGGTAGTAATATTATGTCGAACGAATGTTAGACAGCAGGAAGTGTCGGATTGCTTGATTTTTTTTTTTTGATTCCGAATAACATCGCAGTCTTCAATTCGTTCGCATCACCCAATCGAATGAAACATGAGCGATTCTAACCCTCCGCAGAACCAGCTACGTTTTGTTCCGGCCGGGTACGACAGCGTGAGTATTCATTTTCCATTTTCCGGATGATTATAACTCGTTTTGTTGGGAGGCAGGATGACAACTCGGAAGATGAAATGCTAATGATGTCGATGTCGAACACTTCGGTGGGATCCGGCAGGAGTGGCGAACGAGATGGCAGCTGCTTTGAAGATGAACGGATCAAGATTGTACCGCACATTGGGTGGCACGCTGGTATTGCGGAACGGGACTTTGACATCGAACTGGACGAGAACATTGCCATCTGGTTCGAGGGGTTCCGGGAGAGTTTCAAAACATTCAAAAAAGGCCCGCTGATATCGCAACGGTTGCAGATGTTCTACCTAAACACACGAAATCCGTTCGAGTGGGCTCTGAAATTGTTCGCCAACTGTCCGGATCACAATGCACCGAAAGCTAATTCGCTGGCGTACACGGGTGTGTGGTTTAAATTATTTTTTCTTCGGGGAAGTAGAGGAAGTTGATTGATTCGGTTTGATTTCAGTGATGGAGGAGATGAGTAATTACAAGAAGCAGTACAGTTTGGAAGCGGATCCGCTGGTGGACGATAACCTACGAATGGTGGCATTCAATTTCGTAGCCAAACAGGGACATTGTGTGTTGTTTCGCATGGTGGTAAACACATTTGAGTTGTTACGTTGCCAGGATTTGTTCATTCCGAAGGTGCGGGAGTTTCTGGCGCAAAAGCAATACAAAGAAGCCGGCCAGATTGCTGTGGATTTGGAGCTTTTTAATGAATTTGACGAACATGATTTTGTCATGCCACTGTTTCTACAGGACAAGATTTCGATTGCCGAGGATTATCTGAACAAAGCCCAGCGACTACAGAGACCCGTTGTGCAGCTGCTGGATTCGTTCTTTGATAAGAAGCAATCGGTGGAGAACCATTGCTCGAGATATATTTCGTGAGTATAGGGTCTTTTTCAGCAGGTAGAACAATCGGTGTAATGTTATTAATTTTATTTTCAGAGAGCATGAAGTTACCGATGTTTACTACAGCAAGTTGCATCAGAAACCGTTGAGCAAGTTGGTGCAACGATTGGCCAAGAACTATAACATACCGAAGCAGTTCACACCGAATGTGAATAAAATGAAGAATTTTGGCGCCTTGCAGTTCTTGGTTCACAAGCGCTACTATGAAAAAAGTTTGAGTGAGTATCGTGAGAATGGTATCTAGGGGGTGATTGTTTAATGATTTTGGAAATATGCTATCTAGACAAAGACTCTTGGGATGAGATGGTGCGGGACACTGTCTCGGATACTGATCGACAACTACAGTTGGAACTAGTTTGTCTTTGCTCGAACTTTAACGATCAGCCAGAAGCGGCCAAGTGGGCCCATCATTTCCAGCTAAAAATGAACGAGCTTCCTCTGCTAGTGCAGGATTACATCATCGAACAGTGAGTGTTAGCTTTCCAAATTTGTTGGTTGACATTCACATATTATTTTGATTTCAGAGACGACACCGAACCTAAGACTCGTCAAGATTTTGAGGAGGAACAATGGGATGCTCCACATAGTGAACCGGCGCACGCACTGCGGTTGGATGAATCCCATGTTCATCTGGTAGACTCGAAGAATAAGTTCTACGCCATGCTGTCGGACCTTACTCGTCAGTCGGTGATTGCATTCGATTCGGAGTGGAAGCCCACTTTCGGCGGAGCCAACGAAGTTTCTCTTATTCAGCTAGCCACATGGGAAGATGTGTACATGGTAGACGTGGTTGTTTGCCGTTTGGAAGGTCCGGACTGGGCTTCCTTGGTGAAGAATGTGTTCAATCGGGATGATATTCTAAAGCTGTCGTTCGCTCCATCCACCGATATTTCCATGTTCCAAAAGGCACTGCCTGCTTTCAATGTTCTTTACAATTCGCAAACCACGTCTGCTATTCTGGACCTGCAGCTTCTGTGGCGGCATATTGAACGGTACGATAGCTTCCGGTTTCCCTACCATGGTAATTTTTTGCTGTTACTCATAAAAAAAGATTTCTACTAACAAACTTCAACAATTCCAGAGGAATCCCTGAATCAAAATCTTGCCAACTTGGTCAAGCTGTGCCTGGGTAAGAAACTGGATAAATCTAATCAATTCTCGAATTGGGCCCAGCGTCCACTGCGGAAGGAACAGCTTCGGTACGCTGCTCTGGATGCATTCTGCTTGCTGGAAATATATGAAGCCATCGAGAAGCAATTGACCGTGATTCAGCTTGATCCAAATGAGATCCTGAATGCACTGTTGAATGATGTTCGTTCGACGTCGCACGAAGGTGGCACCAAGCGGTCGGGGAAACAGGATGGATCATCTAGCTCGAGACGCAGCGGCGGCGGATATCGTGATAAGTACATCAAGCGAAACACGTACAATAGCGACGCTGACGGAGGCCATTCTTCCCGAGGCTATCAGAATCATCAGCCGCCGCAATACCACCAGCAGAATCGTTACAAGTCCAAAGGTGTAGGCTCTCGGGAGCAACAGCAACCTGAAGGTCCAAATCCCAAATCCGTACTGTAAGTTGGAACGAGACTGAAACAGTAACCCAGTTATACGTACAAACATGTGAAATGTAACCTGAACCGCTACTACTACCTATTTCTCATATTCGATTAAAACTGTTTTCATCTCATGATCCCAAGACGCTTCTCATTTCGATACATACCTACATAGCTGGGGACCGCAAACGAGTGATTG
Source organism: Aedes koreicus (assembly GCA_024533555.2). Lineage (NCBI taxonomy): Eukaryota > Metazoa > Arthropoda > Insecta > Diptera > Culicidae > Aedes > Aedes koreicus. Next base: position 109,427 of record JAHHFK020004778.1, on the reverse strand, counting down.
CTATTGTTGTTATTTAAGTCGATCGATCGATTAAAGCTTGGATCATGTTCGCGATTTCTTTTAGAGCCTCGGAGGTACGTTTTGTGTGCGATCGAATGCTGGAAGGGCTGGCCAAGATGCTGCGACGGTTTGGAATCGACACGGTGGCGATCAGGAATGAGAAAGGCGATCGATGTGTCTTCGTGGCACTCCAGGAAGGCCGATATGTATTGACCAGAGGAACCAACTTCTCCAAGGTATTTTTCACTTAAAATGAGGGCCTCTGCACATCACCGTTAACACATAATTGCCTCTTATATTCCGGAAGTTCTGCGAATACCTTCCCCCGGGCCACTGCTACAACATCGGCAATGATCGTGTCGAAGATCAACTGTTGGAGGTTCTTCGGTACTACAAGATCGTCATCCGCCAGGAGAACGTCTTCAGTCGCTGTCAGCTGTGTAATTGTGGTCGGTTTCTATCGGCGACACCCGAGGACATCTACATGTTGAAAAACCGAAGTGCAATGCCACACAACTTCCGGGAAATCCACCGGAAGGATCCGTTCGGCCCAGCGGACGAAGGGGACGACGGTGGCGGTAATAGGATGAAACTCGATCGTAGCTGGATCTTGCATGCCATTGGCGAGCGCCATCGAACCAATGGCCGAACGGATGCCGGCGTTCCAATCGAAATCAGTTACGTAAGCGATGCTGTGATTGCTAATGTTGATGTGTTCTATATTTGTGATGGGTGCGGCCGGTGCTACTGGGATGGGTCGCATTTGGAGAATATTCTCGCCGGAAAACTGGCCGATCTACTGTCGCTTAAGTACGACTAGGAGACGATACTACCTGTGAGTGTATGTGCGGGGCGAGGGTAGGGAGCATGTTTAGAGAGAATAAAGATGATATGTATTAACCATTTTGCATAGGAAACTGAAGTTGCAATCGATGGATGCCGAACAACCGGTAATACTTGTACATGTTCTTGCCCGGGACGTTGATGAGAGTGGAAGGTGTGTCAGCAGGTCTAGTGAAAGGGCATAGGTCAGCGCGATCAGTCGCATACTATTCATAATTCCCGGTTTGCCTTCGGGCAGAATAAAATAAGTATCTAACATAGCTTTGCGATATTATTTTTGCCGGGCGCTTGGGTAATGAGCTGGCTAATTGGTTCGATCGTGTAATCAATTTTGCAGCGGTGAGACGTGGACTTGTGACGGGAGGCAGATTGTTTCATGATAACGATGATTATTTCCAATGCAGATCTCATTAAAGGGTGAGTGCAAGACGTTTTTCGATCAAATGGGCATTTTAGAAAATTAGAAGATGGAAAGCTGAGCTGTTAAACTAGGAGGACTTATATTTACACTTATCATGGGTGTTAGGTCTCTCCATTCGTAAACATTGCCTATCCGTCGAGTCAATTAAAGTCGTTTCTTTTGGAAACATGATGGCCCCTTATGCTTGGCCAATATCTCTAATCTTATTTCTGTGTAAAAATGACTTGTAATCCGAGTGATGGACATACTGTAAGGGTCTTAGCAGCCAAGAGGTGTAAATGACAAATTTGATGTTCCATCGTGATCAGAGTAACATTTAAACTTTTGTAAAATAGAGCAGAGAAGAGGTGTTAGATATATACAACTAATTTTTTTTTCATTAATTAGTTATCTGGAGGGTCTCTGAAGAGGGGTCCTCGGCTGATCACAGATTCATTTTTTTGAGCATTTCAATGACTGTTCGAAGATTTCCCGATTTAGAAACCCAAGAAATACAGACTGGGATGCTTACGCGAAAAATCCAGCATTAAAATGTATATCATCCATCTTCTTTCTTCTTCTTCTTCTTCTTCTTCTCTGATATATCATCCATCAATTGAGAGACTCCATGACTTGGACGATGTTTTTTTTTTTTAATCTTTATTTTACGTCGGCCTATTTCCTCACATGGTGACAATCACCGACGCCAGGAAGACGACTCCACCACCTGGACCCTACCTAACGACTTATGAATATGAACCGGGACCAACGGCTTTACTTCCCTTCCGAAGGAAGACGTGACCAGATTTTTTTCGCCTCAGAAAAACCACCGACGTCGACTGGGATTGAACCCAGACCCTACTGGGGTGCCAAGTAGCAGTCACGCTTACCACTACACCACCGACGCCGGCACTTGGACGATGTTGTTATGATAGAATAATAACCATTGAATTGTAGTATGCTATGATCTAGACTATAATTTAAACTTCATTCTGTATTACACTACCAAACCTACTAGACGTACAGTCGTATTTATCCAATAGGTTATGGGCCCAGGCCGTTACTATGGGATACGACTCTGTAAGTGAAGAAAGAAATTTATGAACTAGTGAGGGATGCCAAGAGTGCGAAGGAAGCGTGTGACAATCTTCGGAAGACGTATGAACACAATGGATCAACTAGAAAGATTAGTCTGCTAAGGAGGCTCACAGGTATTCGGTTAGTCGGAGCTGAGCGTGACGAGGACACTATCTGCCTGACGACTCAGCAGTGAGTGAATGAGTTGTTCACAACTAGTCATCAGTTGGCGGAAGTTGGATTTAAGGCTGATGATGCTTGTCAGGCTAGTTTATTAATGAAAGGCCAGCCGAAGCAATATGACCCAATGATCCTCAGCCAGGAGTAATCTGGAATCAAGCTAACGGCGGATATCGTCAAAGCAAAGATATTGCAAGATTTGAAGATATCAAGCGAAATGAAGCCAGGTCAAGAAGCGTTTCTCTGCAAGTCCAAATTGACTCCAAAGACCAGCAGCGAGAAATCTACCGTCAAGTGCTACCGGTGCAAGAAAATAGGTCACTGTGCATCTCAATGTTCCAATCAAGCTATTGAGAATAAGAAAGAGAAGCATGCCAATAACAGTGGCCATGCTGCATTCTTCGCGGCATTTAACGCATGTCAGATGTTATCAACGGCAGAGGAAGACTGGATCTTTGGAACAACTGCTCATTTCTGCCGGAACAGAAATCTTTTAGCGGATGTGAAGAATGTATCGTCAAGCATCAACGTGGCCAACAGTGTAGTGGTACCCGTGGTTGTCGAAGGATTGGTGAACATATCGGCGAATATCGGTGCAGAAACCTGTGAAAAATCGATGAACTACGTTTTATGCGTACCGGATGTGGCAGTAAATGTATTGTCAGTGAGTAGAATGGCTACAGTGTTACGTTTACGAAGGACAAACGAAGTAGTAGCGATTGGACAAGAAACTGGTGGTTTGTACAAGTTGATGAAGGCAGGCGATCCATCAGCGGATATGATTTGCAAGACGGAGGACAACTTCAAGCTTTGCTATCGGAAGTTATCGCTAATAAATTTCGTATGGTTATTTTTCTTAACGACCTATTTGGGGTATCATCCAAACCATTTAAGAAATGGTTGGATGATTTGTGATATCGTTCGTTTAAGGTAATTTTTTATAAGGGACTAGCTGAAGCCGGTGCGAGCCTTGCCACGCTTGTAACTAAATGAATGAAAATACAATAGAACTGGCGCTTTTATGTTTTTTCTTTAGAAATGAGTTTTGTCCACATATTTTCGTTTGCTAATGTGTGTAATTTCTGCAAAATTAAACGTAGGTGTGTATTATTATACCCTCAGATCTTTAGTTTCTAACATGGTTTTTCTTTCTGTATAGAAGAATTCCATTGACAAAACATTTATCTTCAAACTACGCCGTATCCTGTCAGTTTGAACATCATTTTCTCTTGCATAACCATAGATTAACTTCTTGTGCATATGTAGCACTGAGAGTAACTCAAGCATCCCTTCTTTACTAAAAATTCTTGACTAAAAAGGGGTTCAAACTTCTATCAGAACATGCTGCTTTCCCCACGAATTACACATTTTGCGTTTTAGTTTCCTGGATGATTCTCATGTTTGGTTGAAATTTCTGTTTCATTTGTATGAGAGCCCTCCCCCCTCCAGAAAGGGGAGGAGTCTCGAACGACCATATAAAAAATCCTACCTCCAAAACCCCCACATGCCAAATTTGGTTCCAGTTGGCTTGATTAGTTCTCAAGCTATGCACAAATTTGTGTTTCATTTGTATGGGAGCCCCACAGTTCCAGACGGGGAAGTTGTCTCGAACCATCATAAGAACCTTTTCCGGTCCCAAAAACCCCTGCATACAATTTTCATAACAGTAAGAAGAATTCTCATGTTTAGTTGAAATTTGTGTTTCATTTGTATGATAGCCCCCTCCCCCCCCCCTTCCAAAGAGGGGAGGGGTCTCAAACTACCGTGGAAACATTTCTTGCCATCACAAACCTTCACATGCCAAATTAAGTTCCATTCGCTTGATTAGTTCTCGAGCTATGCAGAAATTTGTGTTTCATTTGTATGCCCCCCCCCCCCCTTCCAGACGCCGAAGGAGTCACGAACCATCATAAGAACATTCTCTGGCCCCAAAAACCCCTACATACAAATTTTCATAACAGTAGGGATCATTTTCCAGTTTGGTTAAAATTTGTGTTTCATTTGTAAGAAACCCCCCTTTCCAAAGAGAGGAAGGGTCTCTAATCACCATGGGAACATTTCCTGCCTTCAAAAACCTCCTCATGCCAAATTTGGTTCCATTTGTTTGATTTGTTCTCGAGTTATGCAAAAAATTCTGTTTCATTTCTATGAGAGCCATCCCTTCCTGATAGGGCAGGGGTCTCAGACTACCATAGAAACATTTCTTGTCTCCAAAAACAGAAGTATTAGAAGCATTTCAAGATTTCAAAAATTTCGCCGAGTACCAGACAGGTGAGAAAATCAAACTTCTCAGGTCGGATAATGGGAAGGAATACGTAAATCATCAAATGAAACGATTCCTTCGTCGGTTTGGCATTCATCACGAAACATCCGTTCCATACAACTCGGAGCAGAACGGATTAGCAGAACGTATGAACCGGACAATTGTAGAAAAAGCGAGAAGTATGCTGTGTGATGCTAATTTGAAGAAGCGTTATTGGGCATCGTATGTGATCAATCGATCGCCAGCAAGGGTTTGCCAGTCACGCCTCAGGAAACGTTTACCGGACGAAGGCCAGATCTAGCGCATCTCCGCGTGTTTGGACCAAACGTAATGTTTAACATACCAAAAGAAAAGAGACAGAAGTGGGATGCAAAGTCTGCACCATGAATTTTCATGGAGTACAGCAGCATTTCGAAAGCGTATCGAGTATACAGTTCCAAGGTAAAGAATATTGTTACTAGCTAAATCGAGCTCCTGAGTTCGGGGAATCGAGTTCAGAAGTTGATCCTGTTGAGTTGGTCATACAGCCTATCGAACGAGACTTGAAACGAGACCAAAAGAGCATGAATACACCAGAGGAGCAGGACAGAATCAAAGATGCCGATGACGACAGTAGTGAGTCAGAATACGATGATGCCGATGGATAGGAAGCGGAAGTAAATCAACAGCAGCAGTCCGTTCAGCAGCGTGTTGCGCTCCCTTCACAAACAGAGAACCCATGCAAGTTCGTAAGGCGCAGTGAGAGGGAGCGCGTTCCCTCAGGCAAGTATCATGATTAAATTATGAGTTGCAGTGCCGTAGTCAAAAAGCCTTCACAGTTTTCAGGATCAAATGAAGAGTGCGAGGATGCTAATACTGGCAATCAGTTGGTGTTAGATGAACCAAATACGTTTCAAGAGGCAATTTTCAGTAATAACAGTGACCGGTGGAAGGAGGCAATGCAATCGGAATATGACGCCTTGCAGAAAAATTGCACGTGGGATCTGACAAGTTTTCCTGCTGGACGTAAGGCTTTACGGTCAAAGTGGGTATACAAGGTCAAAATCAATTCGGATGGCTCGGTGGAGAGGTTCAAAACCCGATTAGTCATCAAGGGCTTCTCTCAAGTAAAATGCGTGGACTACAGTGAGACCTATGCACCTATAGTTCGATATGCCACCTCATGTCTCTAGCAGCTAGAATGAACCTGAAAGTACTGCAGATGGATGCGGTGACGGTGTTCCTGCAGGAAGAGTTAGAAAAGGAGGAAATATTTATGGAACAACCTGAAGGGTTCGTTAATCAGCAGGCACCGACGAATGTTTGTAAGCTGAGGAAGGCTTTGTACAGGCTCAAAAAAGCCAGCAGAGTTTGGAATTTGAAGCTGCACACCGAGCTAAAACGTATTGGATTGAAGCGGTCCAAGTACGATACCTGTGTCTACTACAAAATCGAAGGTACAAATGTCCTGATAGTAGCAGTTTACGTTGATGACCTGATTATTTTTTCGAACAACGTCCGCTGAGAAGAGAATTTGAAGAAGCAGCTAACCAAGAAGTTTAAAATGAAGGACTAGGGGCTGGCCAACAAAGTTCTCGGAATTCGTGTAACCAGAGAGGATGGCGTAGTCAGGCTTGATCAAGGACAGTACGTTAATGATCTTCTGCAACGATTCGATACTACTGCATGCAACACAGTGGTAATGCCAGCGGATCCAGGGCAGAAACTAAACAAGCAATTGAGTCCTAAGTTAGAAGAAGAGCGGAAACAGATGGAGAAGGTTCCATTCCGAGAACTGATGGGCGGTTTGCAATATTTCTCGCAAGGAACTCGTCCAGACATTAGTTTTGCTGTAAATGCTGTAAGCCATTTCTGTAACGACCGTGGCAAAGCTCACTGGACAGAGCTGAAACGAATTCTTCGTTAGGGAAGGTCCATTAATTATGTCACGCAGTAGGGGGGGGGAGGGGGGCTTCGAGAAAACGTGACGATCCATACAAAAAAATTTGAAGGTCCATACAAAAAACGTGACATGGGGGGGGGGGGGCTTACAAAAAGTCAATTTTTGCGTGACGTAATTAATGGACGTTCCCTTATCTGAAAGCAACGAAAAAAAAAAATGAAATCGACATACAACGGACGATGTGATGGAAACTTCATAGGCTATTGGGATGCGGATTGGGGCAATGACACCGACACCCGTCGGTCTATCACTGGATGTGTTCATGCAATCTGGAGCAATTGCCTGGAACTGTCGCAAGCAGTCAACGGTTGCTCTCTCGGCGATGGAAGCCGAGTATATGGCAGTGTCATCTGCCCAACAGGAAGCCATTTGGTGGAGAGGTTTTCGACAGGAGCTGTTAGGATGCGCAGAATTTGTAACCACCTTCTGCGATAATCAGAGTGATATTCACCTGGCGGGAAAAGAAATCGGTTACTCGGAGCAACCATATTGACATTCGACATCACTTTGTAAGGCAGCATATTGAAGAGAAACAAATTCAACTGTAACATGTTAGTGCTGAGCATCAAGTAGCGGACCTGCTAACCAACAATCAATGTGCAACTAGCGATTTGAAATTGGTTCACTGTTGTAGAGAACCCCTAGTTCCGAAGTACACCTTGCAGTCTGCACCTTGCCATGTACTCTTGCGCTTTTCGGTACCTTTCGGTACTAGTATCTTTGTTTTTGTTTTGATTCGCTACACAGAGACAAATTTGATAGTCAAGTTTACCATTATTGGGGATTAGGATGATTATTGCAGTATAGTGATTTTGAACCGATTTTGAACCATGGTCAAAACGATCATTAAAAATGATTGATCCAACATTTGCCATAATGTCGGAATAGTCTTGTTGTCATGATCATAGTCAAGAATGCCATGAACGTAGTGAATTCGACCATTTTCATGGTTATTGTATCCATTATATGCGATAGTCATCTTGGCCATTATTTAACTGTCGGTATAACGATAGAATTTTTTTCAGAGTATGTTATTTTGACAGAACTGCTAGGTATTTTGATATTTCAAGCCAATCGGTTGTAACACGGTTGCAGTTGTAGTTGGTTGTAGTTTCACATTGATTGTTGATATAACTTACCTTACCTTATCAATCAGACCAAGGCCGGTGTGGCCTTTGCTGTACACAGAAGTTGTCTCCACTGTAAATTTAAGAAACGTCGAGTGCCTACTGGTTTTAAAAAGCAGATTTGCCAAGAGGTCGGTCAAATCTTCAAAAGATTTCAAATCTTGGCAAAAGATCGAACCTCTGATCGGGCAATCTTGGTAAAACAATATACACTTTTACGCTTTTACTTCAGTTAATTTTGTTTTCAGCCATATTCCTAATCATTGTTTATATTTATAGATCATTTATATATCTTCAATGACTTTCAGGAACTGCGCATCAAAATCGACACTGGACGGCGAAGCTACTTAGCTGTACAACGAAAGCATCGATGAGAACCAAACGGCTCGTCTCTACGAGAGCACCGGTCTGCTAGTGTTAAATGGAAATGGAGTCATATGTAAGGTCAACATCTAGAAGTGTTTCCAGAAGCTGCCCCATACCAACCACATCATGAAAATCCTGTATGGGTTATACTTATGACAGACATACAACGCTGATCGTTGTACGAACTGTCAAATACTTTAATCCAGTACCAAAAAACACGTACTAGACTAAAGGAGTAAGTTGTATGTCTGTCCCAGGCATTACCGAGCATCGACGACACTGTTTGGTTCAACCGGTCATCATTCAAGTGTCGGAGATCGTTGCAGCATGCTATAGTTTAATGTTTGGGCGCTGAATAATGGATTCATATGAACTGAAAACATCGTTTGTTCAATTATTAAATGAACATTGCTGAGATAAAGTTTTTGGAAGGTTTTCGGCTTCTTGCTGCACGGTTCAATTTCTGTGTTTAAGATGGGTTTCGTTTGTCATATTCTTGTCATAAGCAGGAGAAATCCAGTAGGGATTCTTAGCAGACTCCTTAGCATACTTGAGGATGGCTTCACGAGAATCTTGATAGTTATCCGCCGTCTTGCTGAGTCCAAGATATCTATGACGTCATATAATGAGGGTGTTCTACCTGGTAACTTGTCATCATTGACCGCTGGTGATGAGTAGATCACGTCATCTTAATTTAACTGGATGGAGATCTTTTTTAAACTTCTTCCTTTGAATGCAATGCTGGAAGAGCTTGGAGCGTTAAGATCTATGTTATTCCGATTAATTCAGCGTCTTACGGTTTTGCTATGAATGTGAACACTACCGAGTTTTCCATCTCTCTGCTGCGTTTGGTCGTACACGTCACGGCTTATATCGCTCCGGCAGCCGTATGGCCGTGTCGAAAACAATTCCATCTGTCCTTTGGGAACTGAATCTCCTGTAAGAACTATTGTATCGCCCGGACTGATGCAGCAACCGGTCGTGCCATAGCGAATGGTTTTTAAATATGTGAGGAGTTTTTTTTTCCACATGTTCGGGTTTCATCGGTGACCATAATTTGTCCAACGTAAGAGCTTCTCCAGAAGTGTTGTAGCTCTAGATTCATTTTATATGTCAGTTATAATTTTTTCTCTTGGGAAAATATATAACAAACATACCCTCTCTTCAGCAGCAGTTCCAAATGTTGTTCTAAACCTAAAGACTTGAATATGTGTGTATAATTGATGATAAATATAATTTGATTTGTCACGAAATAGGAAAAGACATTGAAAATTACTGTCGAATGGTACGAATTTATCACCAGTGAATTTGATTATACGACGGATTTGAATTTAACTTTTCAGCTGGTTGATGGTAAGTATATGAAAATTTACTGTTAAGGTGTAACTCAACTAATTCATCTAAACAGAAGGAACGAATCTTCCTTAGTTATTGTATAATTCGAGATTTTCTTTCCGTCGCATAGAAAACTGCGAAGAGGCCAAGAAGCGGCAAGGCTCATTACCAGGTCGGCGTTATATTCCACGGAACTTTGAGTTGAGGCACCAGATGATCATCGACCACTATTTCTCACCGACATCTATTTATCCCGATCATTTGTTCGAACGAAGATTCCGGATGCCAAAGGCCATGTTTTTGCGCGTGCTAGAAGGAGTGACTGCACGTAATGATGGAGTACTTGGTTCGGATACTGTAAAATAGAGGGAAAAATTGATAATTTAATAAAATTCCGGTTTTCAATAACATATTAATTACAACTCGGGGCCTTCGGGGCACGTTTTTAAAAAATAACTTAACTCGTTAACTACCTGTAAAGAACTGAATTTATTTTACTTCCAAAGTCATACAGAGGCCTCAAGCTCCTAACGAAATTCCTGACTAAGCATTATGATATTGCTGCTGCTCGTATCTGTTGACTCTGCATTCCCGGTGCTGGTGCTGGTTTCGTATTCTAGGTGTGTGTCCGTTGAGCTGTTGCCAGGCCGTTTGCGTTGCCCGATTCTAATGATGCCAACGATGCTGCTATTTGTTGTTGTTGTTGTTGTTGTACTGCTTCGAGTCTATGGAATAGGTGTTGCTCCTGGGGGTTAGCGTTGGTGGTGGTTACTTCGGTAACTTATTATCGATACTCTTCAAATGCTAAACGAAAAATAATCTGAAAGATGATCTATTTGATAATTTAATGCACCTGAAGCTAGTTCATATCTACCTAGAGCTGCAATAAGGGCCTATAAACTTCAATACAGTATTCCACTAAAATCCCTTTTTTATTGGGTAAGAGCACACATTTTCGACCTAGCACTAGTTTTAGACTCATCCATATAAATCTCGCAATTTGTGTATGAAAGGTCGAAAATTAGCATAGAAATCAAGGTTTAACCAGGAGGTAAGTCGCTTAGCCCCCTTGTGTTACCACCATAACAACACAATCCGCCACACTTCAAACACATTTGCCACCACATGAGAGATAAATTCATATCTGGCACCACTTACACGAATCGATTGTTTGTTTTCTCACTGTTTTGTTTCCCTCTCGCTTGCACTCATGTGATTTGAATGATGCATAAGTGTGCGTGAATTAACCACCAAAAAGGTCCATGGTTGCCAATGAGCATACATTTTCGATTGTAGTATTGACAGATAAGTTGAAACCCAGAAACACCTTCCGACACACTGAAACACAAACACAAAGTGGCAGAGTGACTAGCCCCCTGGGTTTAACTATATGGGTATACCTGGTTTAAAATTTAAACGGAGGTGAAGAAATTGGGCCTAAGTCGAAAATGAGTGCTTTTACCCTACTGCCGTTCTATGCATAACTGCGTAGAACGGCAATATATAGCAGGTATAATAAATAATAGAAACTCGTCAAAATTAAACAAAAAATTACCCGAAGGACTTTGGCTACTGCAAGATGCGTCCGTTACAGGTGATTTTGATACGTTCATCTCGGCGTTCATAAATTTCGGACACTGCTTCAGCACCTCATAACACTCGAGGAATTTAAAATCCTCTTCCTTTAAATTTGTGGTCCGTCTTAAACAGTTCCAGTGCCATATTATGTTTGTCCGTGGACGACGCACCGCTTTTGTTCAGGCGTTGAACAGATTTTACGCACCCGGAAAATTTCATCACATTACGACTGGTTGCACCAAACCTTTGCCGGAGAGCTTCCGCCGTTTTTGAGCATAACGAAGGAGTGGCAGTTTTGGCATTTTGGTAGACATTATTCCAAAACGCAGATGCATTCTGGTCGGTGCCTTTTATAGAATCTTGAGTAGCATACACCCAAGAAACGCTGATTTGCCGATCCTCCAGCCTGCTAAAAATTTTCCAGCGCCGGATGTTTTCTTTCTTCGCCATTATCTGAAAAGAAAAAAACCAAGCTAAAATCTATTCATCTATTCAAGTTACCATTTATAACTTACGTTCAGACTTGTTGCTGCAAATTGAAATTATTAACGAAACAGTAGAATGGATACAAGATTCCAGACCAGATGCACGACCGGACGTTAGTTTGAAGTTTGACTTGATTCCATAGACACTACCACAATGACAAAAAATATATAACTTAGATGAAACGCGTTTCAAATTTGAATAAAAATAGAACAACGTAGTATTCCAGTTTTAAATTTTAACATGAAACTGCTCGAAATTCTCCAACTAGAACGCCTTGCTGAAGTTGCCTTTGTTATAAATCCAGTTCTATTTTGTAACGACCATACACTCCTGGAGATGCCCTAACACTTGCTAACACCCCGTTCGCACTACAACCTATATTACGTGATATAGAGTATCGTGATATCAAATGCCATGCTTGTTATTTCCAGTGAAAACTAGATGCATAGATGCTGATATCAAGATACTCTATATCACGTAATATAAGTTGTAATGTGAACGGGGTGTAAGAGAATAAAGTTGATGAAATGTTATGGCCTCTGGCGTTTGCTTCCCAAACACAGTGAGTCGTGTTGGCCAACATTCTTCTGTTAGCCCAAATTCTAGAAACAATTTTAGCTCTCCTTTATTATGCTAAAACAATTACAAAAATACAACCATGTTGAATTTGTTTAAAAAAATGTTCAGAGAAAAATATGAACACTCAGCTATGAAGCAAAAACAACCAACCGCGATATGAAAACGAATAAAATTAAGCGCTATCGACATGTTTCTATTTTATAACACTGGAATAAAACTGCGGTGTAAAACTGTCAAAAGATTTTAAATCTTTATAACATCTTTCTCAAAGATCGGAAAGAAAATTCGAGACATCTGATCAAATTATCAGGAAGTCCAACCCCTTGAGATTTGCTCTTCTGTTGTAATGTTGTCATCGAATTGCATCTTTGTCGACGCAGAATCTGCAATCAAGCCCATTAAAAAATGATGATTCATAAAAAATCGTTCAGAGATCGTGTTTTGAATAGAAAGTGAGATGTTTGCAAGGATAAGGAGAACATTTCTATTCAGATCGCGCTAAAATGGTTAGATATTAGTGTTCAAGTAAGTGAACTAGCAACTAATATTCTAATGTGCCAAATCACCTAAGAATCAGTTAAACGAGTATAGTACACATCGCAAGCAATGGCAGTGGCAGTCGCCAAATCTATTTCACTCGAGATGAAGTTGGTATACAGAGTTTCAATTTCAAGTACCATCGATCGGTCGCTTCGTTGAAATGCTTTTCAATGAACTCGCACCGGACTGTTTACATGTTTTTTTGTTTGTGGTTCTCACAAACCACTGACAGGTTATTGCGTAGAACTCGGCGCTTATTTTTTGCTCTTAAAAAAGTGGACAGTTTGTTATCGATGGAGCACCGCTCTTTTGAAACTACGACAGCAACGGAAGTCGCAGGTTTACGCGGAATAGTCGTTGAGAATAGAATATAATCATGTGCCGCGTGTCCGATGGGTCCGATGGGTGTTTCTGTATTTACTCCTGAGGTATCTTATCGACACAGGTACGGTGTGTGCAGAGGTAGGCAAGTGCGGATGAGGGATTTGGCTCAGGTAACAATGATCATTCATTCGGGGAGCTGTGGAGAGGATTCGACATGATGTTAAAGACCTACCTCAATTTATGATAAATCACATATAAAGCGACTGCCTGGATCGGACGGGACGGTTATTCGAGTGCTGACGCGCGTCCCGGTCAGTAGCGTCGCGAAGAGTTTTGATTCCCACGGAGAAGCGCTGAATTTGTTTTTTTTTTAACGTTTGTGCAAGATTTTTGTTTTGTGCTGTTCGTTCGTGATATTAGGAAGAAAAAAAAAGAACATAGCAGTGCCCTTTGGAAACAAAGAAAACATACTTCTAATTTAAAATAGCATGGGTAGGTGAATTCTTTGATTGACTTATTAACAGGTTTGTGGGGTGGTATTTTAAAAATTCAAAACAAAACCGTTTGTTTGTCGTTGGTATTATGATTGTAAAAGCAAGTGTAGTGACTGGTTCCACGATATTTTCTCAAATTTTTCAAAATATCAACAGGATGAACTTAAATAGCACAGCCCTCAATGGAGGTAGTTCTAGAGAGAACAGGAATAAGGGCCCATAAAATTTCATAGATTTCTCTTGATTGAATTCTCCGGTGAAGCGAGTTAAACTGCATTTTTTTTTACCTCTCTACGGATGTTTCTATCATTGTTTAACATTTTCTATGGTGAAAAAATGCAGTCGAACTTGCTTATTGTCACCTTACTTTAACAGAGGGGAACCTGCAGAAGAGAAATCGATTAAGTATACCCCACCCCGCCTCCTAAAGGCTGCTCTATCTTAAGTAGTCCGACTTCCATGTTAGGTAACTGGCGGCAAAATTGGTGATGGTAGAGGTATTCCTGTATAGCTTAAGATTTTGTTCCTCTTGAAATACTGATATCCCGTTTGCCAGTTCCTGAGATTCGATGTAATAGAACTTTACAAATGACCTCCTGTTAAGAACATAGACTGTGTTAAGTGCTTCATGTATTATGAGTCATTGAATCAAGCGATTCACGCCTACGAATTTAATTCAATTTCGCGTCGTTTTTGAATCATTTTCGTCAACGGATTCACTCAAGTTAGAGGCAATGTTACTGGGATTGACAAAGTGAAGAAAGTGAGTCGCAAATGATTCAAAATTGAGTCAAATGGAGCGGGTGTATTCAGCAGTCCTTTGCGATTCTCTGTCAATGAAGGATTTTACTCAGCCGTATATTAACCAAACGGCTTGACTTTTTGTACATGATAAGTGTATGCGGGGCACTGCATATGTTCAAAAAGTGCATGTGTGACACTTTAAAGTTCATAAGTCGTTTGGTTTGCATTCTGCTGAGTAATAGCGATTATTTAAGGAAATTGTCCGCTGCTGAAGTAGTACCAACAATCAATAGGAAACTAGCGGTTAAAAACGGGTTCACTGCTTTAGTACTCCATTGGTCCCAAATACACGAGGCGCAACTACAAAGCAACACACTGCTGGAGCTGGTTAAAGCCTTTCAGTAGCTGGGTTCGATTCCCGATGTGGTGTAACGTCTGCGATAAAAAAACAGACAGCTTTCGGAAGGAGCTGAAAATGAAAACTACGAAAAATAAATCCATGACAGTAATTTTCTTTAAATCTTTAATGAAGAAAAATACTTCCACACCCCGACAAGTGGCCTTACAGCAGTTAACCGAGACCTTGGCCATAGGTATGGAAAAGAACGATGTTGGGCTATTCTCCAGATCCTTCTTCGATTTTTCGATCAACGGTGTCTCGGATTTGGACACATTGTTGTTGCAATAGATCCTGCGTTTGAGGTTGGCTCAGTCAGTTTCGATTGGCCGTAGCTATCGTTCGAAGAGTTCGCGTTCTTCGGTACCACAGAGACGTTCAGTCTCAACCATCAATATGAAACTAGAGATTTCAAATTGTATCACTGCTTTAGAATCCCTTTGTCCCAAATACACCTTGCACCTTGAACCTTGCAATACATTTTGATTTTGATTCATTAAACATGGGACCAGCGGCTGTATAGTCATGAAGAAAATGGATGTGGCTTTTGACTCAGGAAGTACCAGCACATCGGTCCCAAGCTCGGTCCCAAGCTTAATGATTCGCCCCTACTAACGTAACTCGCACGAACACAGCCTCAAATATTCTGTCAAAATAACAGCGAATCAAAACAAAAACAAAGCTTCTACTAACGAAAAGCGTAAGAATGTATTGTAAAGTACAAGCTGCAGATGTACCAACAATGTACTTCGGACCAAGAGGTTCTACAACAGTGAACCAATTTCAAATCGCTAGTTTCACATTGATTGTTGATAGGACCGAGCATGGGACCTTAGCCTGGGACACGGATATATGAAACAAAATTATTTTCGTTCCCTATTGATTTTTGGGAGCCTTTTGGTTCCTATAATAACCGTACAAAATTTCAACTCGATCGGTGAAACTATATTTTAGCGCTCGCAGTTTTAATATTCCATAGTATTTTATATGGGAAAACTTACCTTTTCAAAGAAATATCTGGCGAGGTGACCCGTTGTCCTCTAAAAATAAATCAATCCCTTAACTTGCTGGGAAATTTTTCAAAAAAACTTTCCTTAGAAGACCGCAAAGCGATCCGACGCTTGTGGAAAAAGTTATTAAGCTGAAACTGATTGCTATCCAATCGAACGGCTCATTGGACTGTTTTTTCTAGCAGCACAGTTTCTCCTTGCTGAGTGAACATAAACAAAACACAGTGGTTGCTTCGCGCAGCCAGCAGCAGGTTGCAGGTGGCAGTGCTGCAAGAGAAAACAGTTCAATGAACCGTTCGATTGGATAGCAATCAGTTTCAGCTTAATAACTTTTTCCACAAGCGTCGGATCGCTTTGCGGTCTTCAAAGAAAAGTTTCCTTGAAAAATTTCCCAGGAAGTGGTTGTATTGATTTATTTTTCAAGGACAATGGATCACCTTGCCAGATTTTTATCTGTA
The DNA here is from genome assembly GCA_024533555.2 of Aedes koreicus. Taxonomy (NCBI): domain Eukaryota; kingdom Metazoa; phylum Arthropoda; class Insecta; order Diptera; family Culicidae; genus Aedes; species Aedes koreicus. The sequence goes on along the minus strand of JAHHFK020004778.1, from coordinate 93,284 downwards.
AAAGTAAGTTTTCCCATGGAAAATCCTATGTAAAATTAAAACCACTAGCGCTAAAATATAGTTTCACCAATCGAGCTGAAATTTTGCACAGTTATTACAGGGTCCAAAAGCGCTTCCGAAAATCATTAGGGAACTGGAATTTAAATTTTGTCCCAGGCTCTTGTTTTTCTTATAATAAACAAACACAAATCTATTTTTTTTTTTTTTTTTCCCCCCCTTTTTCTCTCTCTCCCCCCCCCCCCCCCCCCCCCCCCCCCCCCCCCCCCCCCCCCCCCCCCCCCCCCCCCGCTCCACAGAGGGGGGTCTTCCCCCCGCCCGTATTTTTTATTACCTCCCCCCCCCCGGGGAGAAAAAAAATAATAAAAAAAAAATACACAAAAAAAAAAAAAACAACAAAAAAAAATAATCAAAAAAAAATAAAAAAAAATTAATTATTTTAACCCCCCGGAAAAAAAAAAAAAAATAAATTTTTTTTTTCAAAATTGGTTTTTTTAACCCCCCCCCCCCAGCCGAAAACCCCCCCCCTTGGACTTAACCCTACCCCACAAAACTTATTTCTCCCTTTCCCCCTCTTTGTTACACACTTTCGTCCACTCTTTCTTCAAATCCTTGTCGTTTTTGAAGACCTTCTCTGTTTCCGGAGCTTGCCCTTCATAATCGCTCAGAATTTTTCTATTTGGCGAAGTTCTGGCAAGTTTGGCAGATTTGCCTCCTTCGGCACAAAAACAAAAACAATATCGTTAGCTTCGTACCACTCCATCACCGGTTTTGCGTAATGGCACGATGTCAGATCCGGCCAAAACAGAGTGTCACCTTCGTGGAACCGGAGAAAGGGCAGCTGGCGCTGATGGTGCCGGTCGATATGTACGGCTTGCTGAATTTGCCGCACCCACAGATCGCCTGCCACACCAAGTACTTCTTTGCAAAATTTTCAACCTTCTTCTTCCGGAAAATCCAGAGGGACGAAAAACTCCAGGCCGGGGATCTGCTTGGCGTCCGCTTCAGTGTACGTCTCGTCGTTCTGCACCAACCACTCGCGGTGCAGCTTCCTGGTGCGGAATTTGGCCACCGTATTCTCTTTATCAGTTCGGTTAGGCGCCTTCCTTAGCTTGAAGACATGGCTTCATTGTCTGCTGGACAAACCAGACGGAAGAACCCAAGTAACCACGAGGCTGTAATAGCATGCATATATAGGGCATGTGTATTACGTCTAGTGCATCATTGAAGTTGGATTAAAGCTGAAAAGGGCCCCACTAAGATCGAACTAATGCTATATCTTTTGTAATGCCATAAGACATTGCTAAAGTAGCGTTATTGCATTGGTAATGCATCACTACATTCTTAAGCTAATCTAACGCTTCATTACTTGACAACTATTGAATTGATGCGATCCCGCATTACCGATGTTGATTTTGGGTTGAATAAGTGCAATAATATAATGCTTGTGTTTACTTGGGAATTGACCTTCTTGGCCACGTCCCAAATCTAATGGTTCGGATTGCGCTAGAACTAATTTCTCGCCTTCCTTGCGTTCACCGGGTTGGTCGTCTTCGTTTTTCTTTCGCTGCCAGCTCGCCGGGCTGTCTGGGTCTCCTCGAACGATTTTGCCACACGGAAAATGGTAGAATCGGCGATTCCCAACTGTATCGCGATCCACCTGTGGGACTGGCCTGGATCTTCCACGATCGCGCCCATATTTTTTTTTGTCGAAGCACTACTTGCTTGGAAGTCATCTCGATAACTCGATAATCTCGATAAGATTGTGATGAAGTTTTGCACATGTAAACATTATACTCTAAACTAGTTTTACCCAAAATTTCATAAATTTTTACCCCTGCAATGAAAAGTTATGCGCAAAAGAACGTGTTGCATTTTTTTTCGAATATAATCTTTAGTAGTCAAGAGTAACACAGTGAGAATTTTGACTTAAGTTTTCAGATGGAATGAGATGAAACAAGATGAACTCACTTCTTTCTCATGTCACCGTTCTGTTGCATAATGTCAATTATGAGTTTTGAGGTTTTGCGTTTTTCCGAACACTGGGTAAGATTTAACCTGTCCTTTAAATTCTATCCTGGTCTATGGAGCAATCCAATTTAATATCTGGATATTAATATGGGCAGCCGGTATAAGAAGCAAGTGCAGAGAAAAACAAACAAAAATTTCAGGTTATGTGCTAGGCTTTTTATTGATAAACATTTACATGACAGTTATCGCACAACTGCAGCGCCGCCTACCAGGAGCATAACGACATACATTTGAAATGTCAGTTTAAAGTTTTACACAAATAGCAGACCAAAGACGAACGTCTGTTCTCTATGGTTAAACATCCAAGACCGTGCTCTTGAAAAATGGCTTTTCGAGTTGTTTAAGCTAAGTAATTGGTGATAAAAAGAGCAGAAAATCGTCGATAATGATGATACTGACCAATTCCGTACAGTTTAAAAAATAGCCTGAGAGTTATTATCAATTTCAGTTTTGTATACAACGATGTTTAACCACGTTTAACCTCACTTTAGCTTTACTTGAATTACACAATAGTACTTAGACCAACCGCACCAATACGGTAATATCGGTAAATTGTTACCCTGTTTGACAACTCGACACCGCACCGGTGATTGGTAACAGGGTTGGAAAACGACAATTGGCTCGCTCGGTGAGCAGCCGGTTCGTAAATTTAACAACCCGACCCAACCGAGCCGAGCGTTGCTATTTGAAGAAAAATAAGCGAAACAAGTTGAAACGTTAAAACAACATCTTCATCTGGAAGACTTTTATTTCAATTTGAGTGTTTCCAATTTGTTTTTAAAGTGTTATTTGCTCATTTCACGTTTATTGTGATATGTTGTGAAAAAATGAGTGCATTAAAACCCCGTGGAAGGAATTGGACGCAATAAGACAACGAAGTGCTTTGCAGGGCTTGGCTGGATGTTTCCCAAGATCTAATCTTTGGGACAAATCAGAACGTCGAAAACCTGTACGGAAGAGAAATTCAAACTATACACTGCACAATATTTAGCGAAACGAAAGCGGGGCGAGAATAAATTTGTGTTACCTTCTTATCAACGACCGGTGCGAAAGTGGGTGGCTAAATCAAAATAGGAACGCTCTATCAACAAAGCCGGGAGGAATGCTATACGGCTGGAATAAAACATAAATTGTTACTTGGGCTCTGTCATCAAAATATTACCCAGATACGAACCCACCAGTGGGGATGGTCTTACACACAACACGATTTTTCACCCACACCGAACGTCAAAAGTGCAAGGGCCATCAAAATATTATGTTCTAAATTTAACCAATAGGGAACGAGTTAAGACCGGTCAAATGAACCAAGAATTAAATAAGATTTAGGGAAGATGTACCTATATTATTCTCATCACTTTGCAATTCATCCTACTTGAAATAAAACGATATACACGTGACAGGATTAGTTAGTAATGTTTGTTGTAGTTATTTAACGTAAGCAAACATTATTATGGCTGACCCACAATTGATACGTTGCGGATGCGTTGACGTAAATTTGACAGAAAACCTAGGGGAAAACTGTCAAATCCACGCAAACGCATTCGCAACGTATCAAATGTGGGCCAGCCATTAGAAAACGAAACCGATCCTTCATCTGCCCAATTGTTTGATTCATCGTAGGATGAATAAAGGAACAATGAGATTAATATGGGGTCAGTTTCTCTATATGAGACCATCCGATCTTAGAGCTACCTCTATGGTATGAATGTACTCGTCACACAGTCATGCAATAATGGTTCTGGCATCGAAAGGTCTGTACATACATGGGCGTCGGGAAAGAGATCGAACTAAATTTGGGAGATCTGAACCGGCCACGGTAATCTAAGACTATAGTCTGAATTTCGATCAACCTTTTAACCGTCTTGCAATGAAGTTGAATGTAATTGTTTACCTTTTTGCCAATATCGTTACAAGCCCCCACGTGCGACTTTTGAGCTTGTAAAACCACCTGAAGCTCGTTCCAAGTCCTTGACAATCAGAATTGTGTCAGAGACAACGCCTTCTGCCCATCTCGAGAGGGATATTTTTTTATATACAATAGACATTTGTGTTAGAACGTCTCACTTTTGTTTCATCAATCAGTGCCAGCTTCATTCGTTATTCCAGTAAGAACTGCAGCCCATCTTACGTAACTTAATTAAATTGGTTGATCCTAGTAGCCGACATCGTAAAAAGAGGCAATTAATTAAAACCTGACCCCAACCGACAATTACCAACATAACAGCAGCCTGCTATAAAGATGCTTCACCTGTTGCAAGAAAACCAATAAACCAATCGCGCTTTCGTGGGATTCTAGGTTTGGGCGCAGAAACGATTCGATCGCTCGTCCCGCAGTCATGCAGAAAAGGTGAAAACAAACAGAGAGAATACAAATCCAAGCAGTTGCCATAAAATCAATAATTATTAGCGTACTTCAAGGGAGATGATGATCGTTTATTGCGGAAGTTTGCTTGATATGACGCGTTCGTCACTCGTTTAGGGGTATGCTTTACGGAAGGTGGGAAACGAGGCGTTCAAGGGGTGGAAATTGTCAGGAATTCAAACCTAATGCTTTTCAATCCATCACAATCGCACGAAACGAATCGATCTATCACATGCTTCCCATTCTATGCTGCTTTGAAAGGCAGGCACTATTGTCTTGAATCTTCTTGATCATTTGAAACGTTCTGCGATAAGAAAAGCCTCCTTGCGATCGTGTATTTTGTTGTAGACTTTTTTCTGCTGCGATAATAAGCTCCGTGTATTCTACCCTTTTTTTTTAGATACTGCCAATTATCGACGCCTAATTAGTCGGCGGTCATCACCGGTGTCGTGGTCGTTGTCATGGAGTTTGTTGTTTGTTGTTGCAGTCGCGGTTCAGAGGCAAACCCACGGGGCCTCCTTTGATCTTGTTGACGTTCTGTACGAGTACGACTATGATGGCGGGGATTTTATGGTGCAGAGTACATCGCAGGGTACCACATTGACGGAGCCGCTGGAAGAGGAAAACTTCACTGTAACTGCTACTGCGAGCACCGATGAAGAGGCTGAGGAGGAACCTGAGGAGTTGAGTTTGACAACCGAGGTATCTGTGGGAAACGATTTCTACTGCCAGAGAGATTTGTGCCTGCAGTATGACTTCACTGGGCAGTTGGTGGAGAAGAAGCACGTGGCTTGCACCCATGATGGGTCATTTGCGGAAGATTGTCCGGCCGGGAGGACTCTGTTCAAGATCGATCCTCAGATCAGAGCATTTATCATTCATTTGCACAATCAAGCAAGGAATCGATTGGCCAATGGGTCTGTAAGTGGATTCGAAAGTGCATTAAGGATGCCTACTGTGGTAAGATGCCTCTGAAGATTATTGGAAGGGTGGGCAATAAAAACGTTTTTTTTTTCAAGGAATGGAATGAAGAGCTTGCTGAACTGGCCGAACTGAACGTTAAGAGTTGTCAGTTCAGGCATGACGAGTGTAGAAATACAGGTTTGTACCGACAAGCTGGTCAGAATTTAGCAATTGGTTACTACCCGGTAAGGGAGGATATTTTTTACATTCTGGATAAGTTGACTACCCTATGGTTCGACGAGTACAAGGATGCCAATCAGCAAGTGATGGATGAGTTCGATAATTTACCGAAGTGAGTTAGTCCAATACACTTTTCGAACTTGCCTGCAATTTTTTTTATGTAATTATAGTGCCACAATCGGTCATTTCACGCAGATGATGAGCGACCGCACTAGCAAGATCGGATGTGGAATCGTCATCTATCCGAAAAAGGTTTCCGGTTTCACATTCAAGGTTGTGTTGTTTGCTTGCAACTATTCAATAACGAGTATCTTCGGCCAACCTGTTTACAGGAAGGGTCCAGCAGCAGTCGAATGTCGCAATGGACCCAATCCATTTTATGAGGGCTTGTGCAGCGTGGAAGAAAACCAGTTAATAAAATCAGTGCCTTATTATGAAAATTAAGTACCTTTGTCGTTTTCATGTTTTGTTTTATGTTAAAATAAAATACATATTTAATCCCACCCACTCTATTCATTAGAACATTTATTTTACAAGAGAAATCATACAGAATTTAGACTATTTTACCAATAAGAGTATAGGCAATGTAAAATCTGACATTTTCATCCTTACTTTGAGTTCTCAAATTAAAGCCGAAAGCACCAGCTTTATACATTTTGAACACGTCGTCAATCGATAATCCTCTTCGGAGTAAATCCGCCCGTGGTTTAGCGTAGGTTTAAGACTTACTCGTCATACGAAAGATTGCTTTCAGATTCCCGAATGACGACATTCGGAGACATCGGCGTCCACTAGGAAGAGCAGAGTAATTCCCAGCCGGACGCTTTACCGCCGTCATCCGCCCCCGGGGATGGTGCATTCCCTGAGGGTCATCATCCGTCCGATTGGCCGTTGCCGTGGACCTCCCGGTGGAGGACCACCACCTCCTCCTCCTCCTCCACGTCCGGTCCACGACGTGCCAGAGGAACTGCTCGAATCAATACCGAACAGTGTTTTAAAGCTGCAAGAGGAAGTTGAATGAGTCAAGGCCATTGAATAATCTTTGACGATTCAACACTCACAACATGACGAAGAAAGCAAAGAACCCTACGATCATCCCTTTGATACGTGCAACGCTCCATGGTTGGGATTCACGGACGGTCCCATCTGCGGAAAGTAGGAAAACAGGAAAAATCAATACTCGGATTTTTATTGTAACTCTCCTTTTACTTACCTCTCGCAATATAAACCATCGTGAGCTTCTAAAGCTAAGCTAATTTCATAGCAGACTGGTAGAGCGGAGCTCCGGAAATTATATGATAAGAGGACAACCTCTATTTTCGTTCCGATGTTTTCTCCAATTTCACAAAAGTAACCAAAGTGCACGTCACTCCACTCCTCTGATGCGATGATGATCGCGACCAATGGCGTTTGACAGAATCGCCCACCAAGAAAGGAACGAAAGGAAAACGAATCTCTCTGACGTCTAAGCTTTTGGAGCTTTTATAAGATTAGCTTTTTCGTGCGGCTGCGTTCATAGTGCACGGTTAAAAATATCATAATTCGAAGTTCAAGGCGCCAGATGGAGCAATTTATAGGGTGTCGGCAAATTAGCCGTACAGACTTTGTCGGCATGCCTCAACACAACCACCAAGCGGATTAAACTAAGCACACAGAGAACAGCCGTTCATTTTCGGTCTGCTACTTGTGTAAATCTTCAAACCGACATTTCAAATTTATGTCGTTATGCGTTATGTCGTTTAACCTGTCATGTAATTATTTATCAATAAAAAGCCTGGCAAATAACCTGAAAAAATTGTTAATTTTTCTCTGCACTTGTTTCTTAAACTGGCGGGCAATATTAACTTTTACACACTTTTTTCAAGAAAAGTTATATGGACATAAATGACTGTTCTGTGGGCTAAGCATACCTACATGATTTAAAATCTTGACCCATTGTCTTTATACGCAGTAAGTTTGGTACAGTTGCGATTTCTAATTCATTCAAATGAAGCCGAATCAGTTGCGCGCAGGTATAATTGAACTTTTTTTTTTTTAAATTCAAGGAAAAACTTGAAAAACAAGGAAAATTTAAATTAACACTTCACTTGGTCACTTTTTCTAAAAAATTAAAAACTGAAACACTTTTTTAAACTATCACTAGTAAACGCGAGCAAATTCCGTTAAATTCCACTACAGATAGCCTATCTTTTGACAGATAGGCCTATTTTGTCTGCGACTTACAGACTTATTCAGTGTCGAGTGCTCGAATGGAAGAGAACATCGCAGTAGGTTTAGTATTTATAGTAGATTTATGTGTACCTAAAATGTGTGTGGTGTTTTTGTTCGTTATACCTAAGAGATGTGTCTGTTAACTGAAATTGTTTTGTGTTTAGGTATCTTAAAAACTATAAATTCCTACTTGATCGGTAGGTTGTCTATTGTTGTTGTGTCGTGTAGTGTGTAGGGTAGGAGGATTCTAAAAACTATTATATGGGTTCCTACCGTGTGATAGTTCGTCGTTTTTGTTATCTTAAAAGATCCTACTTGATCGGTAGGTTAGTCAATTGTTGTCGTGGCGTGTGTTGTGTAGGTATGTTTGGTAGGTAAAAAGGTTTTGAAAAAACAGCTATTTATTTATTTATTTATTTGAAGTATACATCAACAGACCAAGTTTAGGTCCCAATGATGTTAAATAGGAAAAAATTACAATAAGAAACGAGTACATAACCTCGTAAGTGGAGTCAAGACACAAACATAAATAAGTAAAAATAAAATAATTAAAGCTGTACACTATCTTAACTACGTGCGTCAATTGATCTAAAAACGGTAGAAAATCTCCGACGAAGTGCGTTCCGCGTCAGATGGAAATCGAAAATGGACGCCACCCTATTGAAGGTTCGCTGCAACCCGTGAATAGCGCTATTCAACCCATAGTTGGTGCGGTGAAAAGGAAGCCTGAGCATGGAGTTGTGACGCATTGGCCTTGGTTGTACGTTGATGCTAATCTCCGGATCCTTCCGCAGTCGATTCTTCCTTGTAGCACATCTGCAACAGTTAAAGCTCTACAGACATCTCTACGGACCCGCACAGGCTCCATGTTGACCAACTGACACCGACTTTCGTAGCTAGGAAGACGAAAAGGGTCGCTCCAAGGAAGTCTACGAAGTGCGAACCGAAGAAAACGGCATTGAATAGATTCGATTCGCTCGGCGCCATTATCATAGCATGGACTCCAGACCGCTGAACAGTACTCCAGTGTCGAACGAACGAGAGAATAATAGAGCGATTTTAGGCAGTGAATGTCGCTGAAGTTCTTCGCAACCTTGAATATAAAACCGAGTGTCCTTGAAGCTTTGTCAACAACATAGGATAAATGTTGCGTGTACGTCAGTTTCGAATCCAGCTGAACACCTAGGTCTTTAACGCACTGCGTTCGTTCGATGGTCGTACCGAGAAGATGGCAGTTGAACAGAATTGGTTGTTTCTGACGTGAGAAGGTTATCACTGAGCACTTGGCCGGGTTGACCACCAACCGGTTTAGAGTACACCAATCTGCAAAGGCATCAACCTGCGCTTGGAGTAAATGACAATTGGTGGTTGAACAGATTCGCATAAAGATTTTCAGGTCATCAGCGAACGACAGGCGGGCCCTCCGATAACATAGTGTACGTCGTTGAAGTATAAAAGAAATATCAACGGTCCCAGATGGCTACCCTGCGGTATCCCGGACGTGGCGCAGAAACTCCTTGAACGAAGGTCACCCAAGGCAACTGTCAATTGACGCCCAGTGAGATATGCTCGAAACCATCTTGAAAGATTACCACCAACTCCTAGTCTGTCAAGTTTAGCGATCGCGATATCATGATTCAACTTGTCGAAAGCTGCCGTTAAATCTGTGTAGATCACGTCCGTTTGGCATCGAGCAATCATACCATCAGTGATGTACGACGTAAGGCACAATAGGTTTGTAGTTGTGGAACGCCCTGGTGAAAATGCTGGTCGTCACTTAACAACTGCTTGCAATGTGTAAAAAGTGAGTTCTTAACGACCAGTTCAAAAAGCTTCGATACAGCGCTTAACGATGTGATTCCTCGGTAGTTGTTCACGTCCCGCTTGCTTCCTTTGTTATATACCGGAAACATGTCCGCCATTTTCCAGCAATAAGGTACCGCTAGAGAGGGACATCTGGAATATCTGATGAAGTGGATACAGAAGACAAGCCAGGTTCTGTTTCAGAAAAACCGAAGCTATGAATATCAATTTAGTAAGTTAGTTTATTGTTATTGTGTTATGTGGTGTGTTGTTTTTGGGATGAAGGTATATATTTAAACAGCCACAAATACCTGTTTCCTTGATCTTTGTTAAGTATTTTTTTGGAATTTTGATTGTGAATTTCTACGCTTTCTGCTACATTAAGTTTCCAAGTATCCTATTTGCTACACGGTGATTTGAGATAACATATTTTATGTGTAAAAATCACCCACCATCGGCAGCTACATGGAGCTGTCAAAACGATGGGTGATTTCAAAAAATACAATGTGAGTTAAAAGTACCCATACTGAAACAGCTTCGTGTAGTTCCAGAGGTGGGTGTTTTTCACTCTTACACTGATAGGCAAAATAAAGAGCCCACCTCTTCGTTTTTTCAATTTCTCTCATTTACTTGGTTCAAATTAAAGTAAACACAGTGTAGTTTTTTTTCTTATTTTATTTGTTATATTCTTTTAAATTTTCACTTATGGAATACTGAAAAAAAAGGAGTTTTACTTAAAGAAAAAAAAATCAATTTGTGTTGAAAAAAAAAAACAGTGGCAAAATAAAGTGCCCACTTCAAAAATCGATATGTTTTCGATAAGTTTCCATTGGAAGACCCCTCGATTGTTTATTTTTTGATATTTTGACATGTTTTGAAGCAAACGGCTCAACCTGGTGCATTTGTATACGTGATCGCATTTGATTCAATTGAAAAAAAAAAATGGAGAACGCAGTGCTTTAGAAAGCAATTCCCTTGTGTATCCGAAAATTGGTCGTTCATGATGTGCAAAACGGTGAATCGCACCGGGCTGTCGCTAAGAAGTACAGTATCAGTAAGGCAGCGGTTGGCAAAATTCTTCTGAAGCTTAAAACGTTTGGATCAGTGGTGGATCGCCCTGGCAGAGGCAGGAAGTGGAAAACGGATGCGAGAACGGACACCAAGATCATGCGCGAAGTCAAGAAGAACCCGAAGGTAACTGTCCGCGAGATCCAGGAAACCCTTCAGTTATCAGTTTCCGGTTGAACTGTTCGTCGCCGTCTCGTAGCACAGGGGTTGAATAGCAAACTTGCCCGGAAGCGCCCATTTATCAGCAAGGCAAACAAAGCCAAACGGCTTAAGTTTGCTAAGGAGCATGCTGATAAGCCCCTAGAGTTCTGGAAAACGGTTCTCTGGACGGACGAATCAAAATTCGAGCTGTTTAACCGAAAGCGGCGGGTTCGTGTTTGGTGCAGATCGGGAGAGGAGCTTCAGGAGCGCCACATCCAAGGCACGATGAAGCATGGAGGAGGAAATGTGATGGTCTGGGGGTTTTTCGTGGGGTGGAGTGGGAAGCATTGTAAAAATCGACGGGATAATGACGGCAGATTCTTACATCAACATCCTGCGAGAAAATCTGGAGGTTCCACTGATCCAGACGGGCCTTGAAGAGAAGTTCGTATTCCAGCAGGACAACGACCCGAAGCATACTGCCAAGAAGACCAAGTCTTTCTCCTGGTTTTGTCGGATCAAACCGCTGGAACGGCCTCCACAAAGCCCGGACCTCAATCCCCAGAATTTGTGGGCGATTCTCGATGCCAGGGTTGACAAAACTGGTGTTACCAATAAAAATAACTATTTTGAAGCCCTGGAGCGCGCCTGGGAAGAGCTAGATCCACAGCACCTAAAGAACCTGGTCGAGAGCATGTCGAAGCGCCTGCAGGAGGTCCTGAAGGCCAAAGGAGGACACATCAATTACTGAAATGCTTTTATTTTACTTTAATTTATGTTTTCTGTAGCCTAAATGAAGTGGGCACTTTATTTTGTCACTGTTTTTTTTTTCAAGACAAATTGATTTCTTTTTTCTTTAAGTAAAACTCCTTTTTTCAGTATTCCATAAGTGAAACTTAAAAAGAATATAAAAAAATAAGATAATAAAAAAAATACAGTGTGTTTACTTTAATTTGAACCAAATAAATGAGAAAAAATGAAACAACGATGAGGTGGGCACTATGTTTTGCCTATTAGTGTATATGGGTGAAAATTTACATCGTTAAAATTTTCAATTCTTCAGAATTTGTCAGAAAAACAGGTATAAGTATAAGTCCCGTTGCACCTCGCTTTGGTGTTTGATTTATTTTCCAGCTCTGGATTCGGGATTAGAATAGGATGTGCTAAGGGATAAATTGGACCGAGAATATTTACGAATGCTAGAAGGATAGTGATTTTACAAATAAGAAACACATATTTATACACGCTTAAAACATAAATGTATAATTTTTACTCGATGAATTCTGGCTTAGTTCTTATTCTGCTTTCGTTTGGGACGGTTGAGAGTTTTGTTTCTTACGCGCGATAGCCTTCTTCTCTACGGCATTGAAATAAATTTGCATTGTTCTTGTTTCATCAACCCGGTCGCTTTTGTTACAGCAGCAATGTGCGAGTTGAAAAATACTGTGCGATTTACCTTCGGCAATGGAGCGGATAAACCAGTCTTAGGCGAAGTGGCAAATTTCGTCAAAGGCTTGGATGTGGAGCTTGATGAAATTTAAGCTGCATATAGGATTGCCGATGTAAAATCCCTTCTCGTCAAGTTCAAGTCTGAGCGGTCGATGTTGTACGCGTTGACCACCAACTCGGATGAACTGATGTTCCATTATGGGAATGGAAAAAAGAATAAAGTGCACATGTCGCATGCCCAGGATCACATCTGCTATGTGCGAATATACGATCTCCCACCGGAGGTTCCTGACCAGGAGATCGTTACGGTGTTATCAAAATATGGACGCGTAAAACGTATCGTGTGGGAGAAGTTTCCGGTGGAGCTGGGCATACCGGCCTACACTGGTGTGCGGGGCACGTACATGGATGTGAAGCAGGAAATACCGTCATCGCTGCACTTTGCCAGCCGGAAGGGAAATATATACTACCAGGGCAACAAGGACAAATGCTTTATCTGCACGGAAGAGGGACACCTGATGACTTCCTGTCCCAAGCGGCAGAGTCGGAGTCAGCCGAAAGTGCAAAGTCAAGAAAAGGAGCAAAGCGGTAAGCTGAAGAAAACGTCCGGATGTGCAGTAACTGGAGGTACAGCCACCGGAGGATCAGAAACTGGAGGTGAGGGAGAATTGGATATGCTAGAGGTGCTGGAAGATAAAACAGAGGAATCTGTCATCATGCCGGTGGACACCGAAATACGTATTGATGAACCGAAGGAGTTGGATACCCGCGATCGTGCGTTGTTGCAGTTCGCCGCATTCATGTCAACGGGGATCAGTAAACAAAAAGAGTCGGCTAGAATTGCGAAAGAACAAGAAGAAGCTAACATAAAATCGCCCCCAAGAAAGAAGAAGTTAAAAAATAGTTTTTTTTGTGTGTGTAACCCACAAACTTTGCCTTTGGCTCCGTAAAGCTAACGCAATTGAGCCTTATAAATAAATAAACTGGTTAACGAATTCTGGCTTATTTAAAATATCATTAAATACAATGTGCTAATTTCTCTCCATACACACTTAAATTCGATTTTGCTGTTCGGTAAAAAAATTGACGAAACATTTCGGTAAACATAACATCTTACCGATTTTTCGGTAAACATAAAAAATGTTACCGTAATTTTGTAACACTTTACCGAACGATCTGTAATGTTGAATTTTATTTACCGTATACGGTAGAAACAAATACAATCCATACGGTAAAAACAAACAATCACTGAATACGGTAAGAACTTTACCGAACAAAACGTAAAACGAACTCTGAATAACCGAAGCCCGGTAAAGTATTATTAACTGTCAAACTGTCAGCCATCTTCTATGAAGCCTCGTGGTTCCAGTGATCGGTTGTCCAGAAGGTGGTTTGGATATTGATTAATTTTAATTATTCCATGTATGTATGTAGAAAATAAACCAGCGTTAATTAGAGCTTTCATCCGGCTAGCTATAAATATTTCAAATGTGCTGATTACACGCTAAACAATCAATTGGTTCGATGTAAAAAGGGATTATTATTCTAAATGATACACATGCAAAATATATTTGCAGCATTGTATCCATCTACAGGTAGAACACAACTTCACTGACCAGCATCCGATGCAGTCGACACGCATTGTTCGTAGTATTTCGTAGACTGCGCCATATGCTGGAAAGACCTCACAGTCCCGGTCGAAATAACAACAAATATAGTTTTGTTTAATATATTCAATTAACCAATAACATCCGAATATTTTGGTGTTTAACGATAAAAACAAAAACAAAATACCGAAACGGTTCGGTACCAGACTACACAAATTACCGAACTGTACGGTAATTTTTGACAGATCATCAAATCTTCCATTACCGAACTGTACGGTAGTTTTTGACAGTTCATCAAAAAATTTGAGTACCGAACGTTCGGTAATTGATTTAATTACCGAACAGATTACCGAACGTTCAGCTGTTGAAAGTTCGGTAAAAAATTACCGAATACTGTAAAATTTTCTAAGTGTGTATTTTTTCTTTTTTTTTTTTTTTTTTTAAAACACACCAACAAACACACCACACAAATTATCATTTCTTTTTTTAATATTAAAATAAACAAACAAATACCACATGGTTACTACAATCAAATCCAAAAATCAAATTAAAGCTTCGAAAAGAAGAGGGAAAAATAAACACCCCTTTGAAAAAAATTTCAGAAAAATACCGACATTTAAACCATAGTCAAAATGACTATCGCATATAATGGTTTCAATAACCATGAAAATGGTCGAATTTACCACGTTCATGGTATTTTTGACTATGATCATGGTAACAAGGACTATTCCGACATTATGGAAAATGTTGCATCAACTATTTTTAATGGTAGTTTTGACCATGATCATAGTCGGTTCAAAATCACTATACTGCAATAGTCATCCTAACCCCCAATAATGGTAAAATTGACTATCAAATTCCTCTCTGTGTACAGACGTTCTCCCCACTTATGGGTAAAACGCTTTTACCCATCTTGTGGTTTAGTCCACTTATTTCCAAGGTGGGTGAAAAAACACCCATTTATGAGTGCTTTGATTCCTCCGTGTAGGGTTGCCTGGTCCCTGTTTTTGACAGAACGTAGAACGACATGGAAAGTGAAATGATGTTTCGTGCAGTTCTCTGCCGATTTTCGATCCCCAATTTCTCCTCAAATCCTTATCAAGTTAGGTTGCTAAAATGTACAGACAAGGCAAATTAGTTTAATTTGGGCTTTGTTAGAATAATTTGGCAGAGGCTTCTACCTTGATAGTGTGAGTAACTTTTTAATATTTCACCTCTATTCTGCATTCCATTCGACCCATATAGATTATTCATATAAAAAGGCTTTTTCGAAAAAAAACCGTGTCGAGTGAAATCAGTGGAACAGACGCGAAATAAAAAGCAAAACACAGCTAGCACGGAATTGCAGCTTTGGAGCACACATTTGACATGAAGAAGGCATCGCAAACGGCACCCGTGAGTGGAAGAAAAATTGTCCCACCACATAGAAGCGAGCAACAATCCACTGCTCCCTCTTGCGATACAGCGAAGGACGCTAAGATGAGACAATGCTCCGCAAATCCAGAAAATGCTGGAACTAAGCAGGTATTGAAAAACTACCCTCCAGTGGGTACAGGGAAAACGACTGAAAGTCTTCGAACCAAAAGTTCCGGAAGCCAGACTGACGCAGACCGCTTTTACCGTGCTTCGACGCGATCCTCTAATATCAGAACAGTATGTATTGAATCGTTATGTTCAACAAATATTTCACTAACGTTTTATTTTACTCAGCAAAAGCCAATAAGTCAGCATGTTGAAATCAATGACCGGCCTCAGCGAACCGTCGACCCTGATAAAGCAAAGTTTATCAAGAACAGCCGAAAAGTCACGGTAACCTGCGTGATAGATCCACGACAGTTTTACGTGAATCAGGACATCGAAATGACCGCCGAGAAATTATGCCGCGATGACGCGGAGGATACGTCAGTTCCCGAAGAAGTTAAAATCGGATCCCTTTATCTGACTCAATCCCGTTCCGACAAACGTTGGTATCGATGCAGGGTCATTGGTCGAGCCTGTTATACCAAGAAGTATCTAGTACAGTTCATTGACTATGGACATACGGACAGAGTTCTTCATTCACAACTTCGTGTGCTGCCGGATAACATGGAACATGTTGACGATGGAGCCTTCAAATGTGCGTTGTACGATGTTGTCCCAGCAGATGGAAGTAAGGATTGGGCCCCAGAAGTCCAGCAAATCATAAATAGATTTGTCGGGGGGTAAGCTTAGAAAATAATTCTATTTATGCCGAAGTAAATTAAGTTTCTTTCGTTGATTTCCAGCAAACCAATGATTCTGTATGTGATTCAACCCTACACAGACGTTGAACTTATTGCGCAGACCATCGATGGGCCCAAGTCGTTACGCGAGTGTCTCTTCTATCTGAACTTGGCTAAACCGGATCCAAATCCGCCCAAACGAAATGAAGATTCCTCTCATCGGATCAAGCATCTGGAGAAGGTTAAGAAACGATGGATTTTGGAATACGGGCGGCATATTCCGGTGAAGTATTTGCAGAAGGACGATGTTTTCAGAATAAAGATCGTCTCGTCGGTTTCGCCCAATGAGTTCTACATTTGCAAGCTCGATTGGTTGGAAGCATATCAAAAGATGATGGTCGAATTGGATGATTACTGCAACAAGGGTGATGCCAGTGTTGCTTATTCACCGCACGTGGGAATGTTGTGCGCTTTTGCGGAAAAGGATAGCGTCGGGCTCTGCATTTGGAAGCGAGGACGCATATCCAAAGTGAGTAAAGGCAAATGCAAGGTTGATTCGGTGGATACCGGCCATCGTTCGACCATAGGCTGGCAAGATATTCGTGAAATTCCACAATATTTCTCCTCGGCACCAGAATACACCGTTCGCTGCTGTCTCATGCATATCCAGCCGTTCATGGAGAATTTTTACCAATGGACAGATGAAGCTAATGATTTTTTTAACCTTATCGTCAGGACTTCGTTCGTGTTCCAAGTGATCGTTGGGGAGCAGGAAGCGAACTCGTATGGCGTTGCTCTGTATTTGGTGAAACGCCGGCACGATATATGTGTGAATGGTCTGATGGTGAACAAGAAATTCGCTGTTAGCATTGGCGTGGAGAGCGCCATTGTGGAAATAGTAAAAGAAAAACAGCTGCGAGAAGAGGAACAAGAGATGCAAGAAACCAACAGCACTAAGTCAACAGTGGAAAAACAAGGACCGCGACGGGCAAAGGTGGAAATATTGCGAGTTGTCTCACCGAACGAGTTCTACGTGAGTTTGATAACGAACGATAGTGGAATAGCTCGTATGCAAGAGTATATCCAAGATAATGTTCACAATAAGACGGACGAAGGAGATGATAAAATCAGTTGGCAGCATGGAGAAATGTGCTTGATACTTCCGTCGACGGCCACAATGAAAGAATTTGACACATTAGACTCCGAGTGGTACAGGGCCCGGGTGCAAGCAGTCCTCGCCGACAGTAACTACAAAGTGTTCCTGGTTGATAAGGCACTGACAGTAACTTGCCATTATTCCAAAATGAGGCCAATTGTTCCGGCTATTCTAGAAGAGGTGAGAACCTTCCTAAATCTAATTTTGTTCGTTTCCGGTCTGATTTGAATATACCTCTTTTCAGTTTTATCCGTTTGCTATACGGTGTTCTTTGGCCTGTATCGGCCCCACGGGACGGTTGGTAAACTGGAGTCCATCCGTCGTCGACGCGTTTGAGGTTGCCATCGAGAAGTTCAAGTTCTTCTCGATTTCCCTTCACGGTCGATGTGTGAACGGTTCTATCCCTGTGATCCTTTGGGGAATGACGGTCGAACGAACAAACGCTCTCTCATCGCAGCTCTACGCTTACACGAACGTCAATAACAAATTGGTCCAGTATGGCTACGCACACCTCAAGGAGAAGTTTCCACCTCTGACGTCGGCTCTGTCGGTGGAAGAAGAACTGGAACGGCACTATCAGGCGTTGGACAATTTCTTAGACAATCTGGATGCGGAGACGGAGGATCCGACCAACGACCCAAAGGACTGTGAATTGGTTGATAATTATCTGGTTAGTTGGGTTTTCTGTTGCTCACGATCAAGGCTCCAAAACTGTAACCATTGCACAAAAGAATCCTTAAATATTTTCCTCTTACTCTACAGAACGATATAACAGACGAACTAACGCCGATTGATCATTGGTTGCCGGCAAAACCAATCGATAAACCTATCTTCTTCGGTATCCCGACCTACGTAGACACCAGCGGCGTTATCTATTTACACGACGCGAGACTTGAGGGCACCCTGACTGCCATCAAGGAAGTTATCAATGTTAAATTGAATGGAAGCCAGCAGCTAACGGAAAATAAATTCTATTCCTTCGGTGAGCCGTGCCTGGCCAAGAACCACATGGATCAGCAGTTTTACCGAGCAGTCATACGGAAGGCAGTAAGTCCTAGTCGCTACGAAGTTCAACTCGTAGACTACGGCATCATTGAAATATGCCATGTAAAGGAGCTTCGCAAAAACGTCATATGCGGCCGTGTTCCAACTCTGACCAACAAGTATCGTCTAACCGGTGTTGAACCGAAGCAATCCGATGGTATTTGGCCCTTCGAAACGCTGGACACACTGCACGCGTTGATCGTGGATATGCAGTGTCAGATTCGCGTAGACAGCGATATGGACACGGATGCTGCGGGAGTGGTTCCTTGCTACATCAAAACGACGGGAGACTTTTCTGTGGAAGTTTCAGAGCACCTGCTAGAGATGTTCGACCAGCTGCATAATCCGTTTGCGAATCTCGTCGAAAGCATTGTCGATGGTGCCACGGCAACACCTAAATTCGATGACGCAATCAAAAGCGTAAGTACTGATTTTACTTGTTTATTTGTTGACTTGGTGAAGTGATAGCTTCCCAACATTTTCAAGGTACCGGTTGATAACGATGTAGAATCGTATTTCAACGAAAAAGAGCTGACCGATCTGCTGGAAGCAATTAGTACAACGGCGGAGCGAAAAAACGACGGAGAGGAAATTTTCGGCGACGGATCCGAAATAGATTTTAACCAGAAGGACTACTTCTACAGTTACGGCAATGTTAAGTTGAAAGGCGATGAAGATGCTTCTGTTAACTTTTCATTCAATTCGAATGAATTCGATACATCCACTCAGATTACTCAACCATTGGAAACAGCACGGCTCACCTTCAATGGGTACCTGGACTTTACCTTGGATAAATCCATTCATGGGTTCTACTGCGAAGTCACTAACTTGCTCGATCCGTTCAATATGTTCGTTTTCCCTCAGATGGATGAACATATAAGGCGGATGAAAGATATGATGGCACAGATCCAGTACTACGCAAAGAAACATGGTCCACATCCTGCTATCAAAGAGAAACTGCCATGTTTGGCCAAGTTCAAGCAAGACGGCTATTGGTATCGTGCGCTGGTCGTCAAGCGTTTTCCCGAACGCGCGGAGGTTCGAGTGCTGTACGTCGATTATCTGAATGAGGAAACCATCAAGGCGCGGGATGTCATGAAGTGTCCATCGAACTTGCGAACCGTACCTCTACGGAATGTGCAGATCAAACTTCACGCGCTGCAGATAAATCCCCGGTTGCGGAAGCCGGACGTCACGATGAAGCTGGTAGAGCTGATCGAAGGCAAACGCCTCTACGCCAGAGTAGTTTCGCAACATCCAGCGCTCGAAGTGGAATTTTTTACCAGCCCTAAATGCGACCGTTTGGTCTATCACCAGATGATTAAGGAAAGGTATTTCATTTTAACGGAGTGAATCGAATTGGTCGTCGATCACAGATGAAGGTGTGGGTTTTTTTTTCGGGTGACCAAGTTAAAAAGTTGGTTGTTATCAAAAGTGTATTTCCAGAGCTGAAAGATTGAGGAAATGAGGTACGTAAGAATATAAGACTATTGTTATAACTGATAGCGGTGTACTTGGAGAGATGCAATATTTTGAGAATAAGTTACAGTAAATATACCGGTTAACCATAGGAATTTGACTAAAGCAAAATTAATTTTGATACAAACTTACACAGTTATGTTTAGAGGATCGCAGCAAGCCGTGCTTTGAAAATGACGTGTTTTGCTTTTGCTGCGTCGTTGAATTCCTTAATTCAACTAAAATAAATGGTGAAATTATAGTTTCTCCGAGTGCTGAGAGTAGGACGTTGTGAATGGAATCCCTCTTATAGTGTGGTATGGTCGTGTTTCTTCAGATGGATTGTGCGTCGGTAGTTTTTTTTTCCCATTTTTGGTATTTCAGTGCCCTGCTCCCGCATCCGGACGAGCTTTCCAGCATCAGATAAGGAACATTGGTGAGGTCGTTTTATATTATCAAAAATACAACTTAACTATATACACGCCAGGATGTGAAGATTTTCATGCGGGACTTATTGTGTATGAAGATGACCTCAGAATGTACGTGTATGAACAGGCATTCTTGAAATGGGTCGTTGAATTTTCAAGAGAGCTGTCACCTTCTATCTCCAGGGCTAAAAATGTTTGCACACAAGATCACATATAAATTACTGAAGAAATGCAGACAAGTTTCTTCTATAAAAGCACTGCCGGTCAGTGGGAGATTGATTGTACATAAGGATACGACATGGATCAACGGATTGGACTTGACGCGCAGGGCTGGTAGTCGGGCGATTCTGCTTCCTCAGTATGGAAGAGTGACACCTTCCAGAAATGGAAAGTGGGCTAATGGTGCGGCTGCCCCCGTCCCGGTAAAACCTTGGCAGGCCTTACGCCGATCCGGTCCTATTTGTATTTGTATTTGTCTTGGATTCATCGGACTTTGTGGTCTAAAAGAAATACTTAAATCTAATAAAAGTCAACGTTAAAAACGGTTCAGCAAGGGATGACGAAATCTTGAAGCGGACATGTTGAAATCAAATTCGTCGGATTCTACGTTGAACCGTCGGATCATGGCGACAATGGAACTATTTGCAGCATGATTAGTTGCTTGTAATTCTTCGTGAAGGAACGCTCTCGGTCGAAGGGTTCGGGCAGGAGCATATAGACTGATTCTCGACAGCAACTCAGGAACATCATATTCAGATAAGAGAAGCTTGGCAACGAATACAGATTGCGCGACATTCCTTCGTTTAGCCAGAGTATCCAGCCCTAGCAGGCGACAGCGATCGGCGTAAGCAGGCAAGTTTAACGGGTCATTCCATGGAAGGTGGCGCAAGGCATATCTTACGAATCTGCGTTGGACAGCTTCAAACCGGGCACTCCATACAGCCTGGTAGGGGTTCCATACAGCAGGTGCAAACTCAAGAATAGAGCGTACCAGCGAGCAGTAAAGAGCTTTGAAACACAGCGGATTACGAAACTCATTGGAGATTTTGAACATGAACCCAAGCTGGCGATTGGCTTTATCAATGGTACCTGAGAAGTAGCGAGTAAAGGTTAGCTTTTCGTCCAATACAACTCCGAGGTCTTTAACATGATCAACCCGTTTAAGTGGAGATCCAGCAATAGTATAATCAAACTGGATAGCATTATTCGTTCGACCAAAACTTATTACGCAACATTTTGAGATGCTCAGAACCATCATATTTCGCACGCACCAATTACTGAATATTTCAAGAAGTTTCTGTAGTTTATAGCACTCTGCTAGGCTTTGAACAACTAGATAAATTTTATGGTCATGTGCAAACAACAACAGAAAACCTCCATTAAGCAATATGAGGGAAACATTTTTCATAAACGATGTTTCCCTCATATTGCTCAATGGAGGTTTTCTGTTTTCTGTTTTCTGCGAGAACAGCAATGGTCCCAGGGTGCTTCCTTGGGGAACTCCGGAATGGTTCGAAAAATAGTCCGATGAATTGTTTCCAATACTGACAGATACTTGTCGTTGCACAAGGTAAGATCGAAGCCATGTGCAGAAAGCAATGGAATAATAAATTTTCTCCAGTTTTGCAAGCAGTAAGTCATGGTTAACTTTATCGAAGGCAGATTTGAGATAGGTATAAACAGTATCGACTTGAAGTTTTTTACATACGTTCTCCATGCAAAATGACGTAAAGCTGACAAGATTCGTTTCAACAGAGCGGCCGGGATAAAAGCCGTGTTGATAGGGGCTGATGTAATTCTTGCAGTCTGCAAACAATTTGTCGTTGATCAGCGACTCAAATACTTTTGATTCTACACCGAGTAAAGAAATGCCACGGTAAGTTCTTATATCACTTTTGTCTCCTTTCTTGAAAACTGGAAACATAGTAGAGCACTTCCACTGCATTGGAAATATTGATTGCTGGAGTGATAAGTTGAATAGCAGAGAAAGTGGAATAGCTAAAATGTCGGAGCATTTTTTCAACACAGTAGAAGGAATCACGCTATGTCAAGGATTCAAGGACGATTTGGTCTTGCGTATCGCCGAAAGAACCACCTGAACGTCGACAGCAAAGACATCCACGTTAATCACATCGCTGGGTACTTCCCGCACAGCACTTTCATTATCAGCTTGAGATGGTGAATCGCTTGAAAATACACTCGAGAAGTGTCTTGCAAAAAGGCTGCATTTCTCCTCGATAGTCCGTGCAGGGTTTCTATCGAGAAACACATGACGATAGTCCAGTTTCCTTTCTCTTAGAGTTCACGAACGACCAAAATTTCTTCGGATGGCGTCGAAGATTTTCTTGTGTGCGATGTACATAATATTTGTAGCGGATTTTGTTATAGCGCCGATATTCATTGCTGGCGTGACTAAAGTCCAATTTGGTAGAGGCACATCGTCGAATGGCAAAAGCGCGAAGAGCCCTAGCGCGCACTCGTTTCATGTTGCGTAGAAGAGCATTAGTCCACGGAGGTTGTCTCGGAGTTTGGCACTTTGGTACAGCTGCCAAAACATTCTCACGCAGCAAACAGTTGAAGCGGTCAACAGCTGATTCAATATCAAGGTCACCCAAAAAATTCCAGTCGATACGGGATAAGCAGTGTCGAAGCAGTTGAAAATCAGTTTTGCGGAAATTGAGTCGATCGGTGCTTAAAGGTTCATCAAAATGGAGATTAGGTTCGTATGCAATTGATGTATCCAGAGCGGGATGGTAGTTATCAAGTGGCACAATGGCATCCGCAGCTTCAACGACAGTACATTTGCGCAGTGAGTTCTTGCAGATAAACACCAAATCTAGCAAGTTTGATTGGACGTTGGAAACTGAATTAATCTGGCTCAGTCCTAGAAAACCAGTTCCATCGATAAGTAAGCGACTAGCAGGAGTAGAGGTTGAAGCAACCGGATCAGGAAACGCATACCCATGACCGGAGGGCAACCAATTGAACACGGTCCCCATGAAGGACCGTGTCAACCCAAGCATAGCCTCCCTGATTCAAAGATAACCATGGGATCATGATAGGCGACTATCTACAACGTGTGGAGATAGCTGTTCGGAGGGAGGACCCAACAAAATGGACGACAACGGAGGGAAAAACAAAAAAGACGAAAAAGAAAAAAAAACAAAAAAAAATTAAACGACGATGGCAAAAGGCCAGACAACGGAAACGGAGGTGCGATAGTGTTCGCAAGAAGCAGAAAGCTACAGAGGTCACCAGTGCCGAATTCGGAGGCCACTGCAAGTACCAGCAGTAGCAAGTCACAGGGGATCCTGACCCAGCTGTTCAGCCCGCAACGCAGTCAGAAACTGGATTGACGAACTATATGATTATGTAAAGGACAGACACAACGTCCACAAGGAAATCAAAGAGATGGTGACGCGTGTTCAATCGGCAGCCGAACGCGAACAGGACGCACTGAGGACGAGAGCAGAGACTGCCGAAAAGTTGCTAGAGGACAGCCAAAAGGCAACGGAAAAGGCAACGGTTGATGCACTGAAGACGCCGAAGGAATTCCAGAATCCACGCTCGGAGAAAAGGAAAAGGGTCACACCAGGTGAGGAGGAGCTGGAAAAGCTCAAAAACGACGAGGAGAAAGGTGAAAGCAGTGAATGGCGCACTGTCGGCAACCAGAAAGACAAACAGAAGAAAAATCAGCAGCAAGTCAAAACTTCCGGAGAGAAGAAGAAGCAGATGCCTAGGCCTCGTCGGGAGCGAAGTAAGGGCGACGCATTAATTGTCGAAGTAAAAAGTGGAACGACGTACGCTGAACTCCTCCGAAAAGTGAGAGCTGATCCGGAGTTGAAGGAACTAGGGGAGAAGGTGGTAAAAACCAGGCGCACCCATAAGGGTGAGATGCTCCTCGAGCTGAAGAAGGATCCTGCCATCAAGAGCACAGCCTTCAAGATGCTCGTCGAAAAGTCTCTTGGTGAGCAGGCGATAGTTAAAGTCTCACAGGAGACTGTGATCGAGTGCAAGGATCTTGACTGTGGCAGTCAACAACAGAAACAAAGTGTGACCGTATCGTGTTCCTTCCATAACGAAAACTGGGTAGCAGATAGAGCGGTGATGGCTGCGATACAAGTGATGGGCAGATTTTCCATCCAGGAAGTAGTGTCCAGTTCATTCGAAGGGTTCGTGTTCGCCAAAATCAACGGGATCTTTGTATGCAGCTGCTATGCACCCCCAAGGTAGATCATGGAGCAGTTCCACCAGATTCTGGATGCTCTGACTGAAAAGCTCATCGGAAGAAGACCGGTCGTCATCGGAGGAGACTTCAATGCTTGGGCTGTGGAGTGGGTCAGTAGATGTACCAACGCTAGAGGGTGCAGCCTGCTAGAAGCTCTGGCAAAGCTTGAAGTTATACCATTAAACGTAGGTTCCACCAGCACTTTTCGCAGGGACGGTCGCGAATCCGTCATCGATGTTACCTTCTGTAGTCCGTCGCTGATGACAAATATGAACTGGAGAGTGTGTGATGAGTATACGCTATACCCATAGCGACCATCTGGCGATCCGGTATAGCATCGGCCAGCGAAATCCTGTCGCAATACGAAGGACAAATAGTTGCGAGCGGAAGTGGAAGAGGAAGGTCTTCGACAAGGAACTCTTTGTTGAGGCACTTCGGTTCGACAACCAACTCTCGAACCGAAACGCGGACGAGCTGACGAATACGTTAGCAAAGGCATGCGACGCAACCATGCCGAGGAAACTGGAGCCGAGGAACAAGCGGCGCCCAGCTTACTGGTGGAATGAGCAACTCAGTATTCTTCGCGCTAGTTGTCTCAGAGCCAGAAGACGTGTCCAGAGAGCTAAAACCGCAGACAGACAGCAGACAGCAGACAGAGAGGTACATAGGGTGGTGTTCCGAGCGGCCAGGACCGAATTAAAACGAGAGATAAGACTGAACAAGACGAACTGCTACAAGGAGCTGTGCCGAGCCACTGATGTTAACCCCTGGGGTGACGCGTACCGTATTGTCATGGCGAAGATCTAAGGCCCATCAATGGCTGCAGAGCTATGTCCAGCAAAACTGAAGGTTATCGTAGATGGACTTTTCCCGACGCACGATCCAACGACATGGCCACGTGCACCGTACGGCGAGGAACAGAGAAGTTATGTTAAGGGCATGTAAGTCTCAAACGAGGAGTGGCAGTGGCGAAAGGGCTTAAGGCGAGGAAGACACCCGGACCGGATGGAATCCCTAACGTGGCTCTGAAAGTGGCGATTCAGGCATTCCCGGAGATGTTCAGGGATGTGGTACAGAAATATCTAGAGGATGGCCATTTCCCGAACAGGTGGAAAATACAGAAATTAGTGTTGTTGCCGAAGCCAGGAATGCCTCCGGGAGATCCAGCACCGTATAGGCCAATATACCTATTGGATACGCTTGGGAAACTCCTGGAGCAAATTGCGTAACAAGGAAACGGGTTTTAGTGGGATCAGAAATCGGCCTTTTCTCATAGGTCGACCCTGACCACACTCTAACACAGTGCACGATGACCTCTGTGTTAGGTCAGTCCATACGGATTTCCCGAACCTTGAAAAAAAAACGCACACACACACACACACACACAAGCTTACAAAATTATGTTTAGCTCATTTGACCCACATGACCCACTAAGCACATACACCGGCTGCTGCTTGAAGTTATGTGCTGCTGCCTCATCTGGTGGGATTTCTGTTTAGCAATTTCCTCGTTCTCGGACCGAAATTTCACATCGACTCCATGACCAAACGCCTTTACTAAGATCTTCCCCGCAATTTTCCGCTTAAATCGCGGCGCGTAAACTGACCCACTTCCACCATGTAGCGTGGTCTTTATTATGTCACCTAGTCCCTGAATACCGCAAGGTGTGCGTTTTCTGATGCATGGGTTTATATGTAGTGAGTATGGGGATAACGTTTACTCCAAAAAATAAAGTTTTCGAAAAAGTAACAGGTATTTGAAATTTACTAGTTTCTTTAAATCACCAGATTGTTAAGGGGTTGCTCCAACAACCAGTAAAGGCTTCGGTAATTTCGATTTCGATTACGCCAACAGTTTTCAATCTGGCTAACTTTAATTCTAGACCGCTTATACCACTTTCAATTGACATCTACTGTCCTATCATCAGATGAAACTAGTAATATTGATCTAGATATATGTGATAACAACATCAATAGCCAAGTAAGCGTATATCAGTTCCATTTTGAACTTCACTCGTTTAAAGGCCAAGTTGCGCAGCAACGTTTTTTTCTCTTCATATAGTACAGTTATAGGCAGTCCCTTCCCAACATTTACAGGCTTATTTTGCATGGCGCGTGAGGTGAGACGAGTCGCTCTCCCTTATGAGTTGACAGTGGCCGCCTCGTATGAGCTGACCCTCGATATGATTTACACGTCCAATTGTGAGAGCGAGTCGTCTGTTCTCACATGGCACGCAGAATAGAACTGTTAAATTCCGACATTTTCAAGGTTTACTTTTAGAACGAACCGCTTGGGCTTGGGTCTCTTCGCATTAAAGCATTTCAACCATCATCTTCTCAAGTCCCGTTCCCAAGTGCGGTAACCAGTGCCTAATAAACGCAGGCAGGTAAACTTACCATCGACCAGATAGGCACCCATCTCTACCGGCAGGTAAGGTACGAGTACAAATTCACAAACCATGTTTCATCCGGATGACGAACGCCGTTGTGTGTGAGAGAGAAGACCACTCACCGTCTGTACCCGTTGTTTTACGCTTGTTTGCCCTAATTATACACGAAACGGTACTTTGACGTACACATCTTGTTTGCCATGGCGTGCTTTGTCCGTCGCCAACGCCGTCGGGTGATTTTCTGCCGTGCGTGTGCAAGTGCAGGATGCAAAAGGAGCTTTCTTTCGACGATGAACAAAGTAGGCTACCACCGAACGAGATTATTTCTTTCCTTCTGTAGGAAGAACACTGTATAATTTTGGCTCCCACGCGGAACGTAGCGATACACGTTCGTTCTTTCAACTTTGACTACACGAAATTAAATTTTGTTTTCTTTTGATAAAGTTAAAATACTCTAAAAGTAGTGTGCTGAGAGCACATCACATAATTAAGACTCGACTGCTCGCGGTGGAACTAGTTTTCGTCATCGTCCGACGAACCCCTATCGTCACCCGTGCCTCCACCTCCGCTCTGGTCGATGTAGTTGTCCCGTCCGGGAATGCCAGAGCCGTGCGAATCTCCCAACCACGGATACACGGCGGGGCAATCGTAACACGTCTCCATGTACCTCGTGTCGCTGATGTTCGATGCCGGTTCCTTGAAGGCCAGGGCACACTTATTCGACAGGTTGCACGGTTTCGGGGTCTGAGTGCTCTTGGCTTTGCAGTTCCATGGCTCGTAGTTGTTGAGCTGGTTCAGGGTCTTCGGGTCGGTGATCCACGTCAGGGCTTGCGTGACCGTCACGAACCATACGTCGGGACTGGAATGGATTAGAGGCGATTAGTTGTGACTATTCAAAGGAGAATCGCAGCGAGCTACTTACAGAGTTTGCGTCCAATCGAGGAACTTGTGAAGACCACGTTCGAGCTCTCGGATCTGGAACCAGTTGGTGTGGAATGGCATCATGTACGGGGCCTTGTTTTGGTAGTAGTAGCGTTCGAAGTCCTCCTGCAGCCAGGCGAAAACATCATTTGCGTCGTGGTTATGCAGCACGCACTGATCCATGTACGGGCAGTGACCTCCTTCATAGCTTTCGACATAGTGAGTATTCAGGGGAACTTCCCAAATTCCGGGGAAGGACTTGGTCGGACAGGTTCCGCTTTTGCACTGATGTGGGATCTTGTAATCCAGAGTGTACGGCCACAGTGGAATTGGGCTTGGTGGAATGCTGATCGAGCTGTCGTAGATGAAACCGAAGTCTTCGATAACCTATACGTGGTGCGCAGTAAACCAATCAATTAGATGAGATTGGATTGAATGCTTTTGATTCTTACCTTGTATTGCGTGTTTCTGCCGGGTTTCAGGAACGGAGCGCGCATGCCGTTGATTTCGTTCGACGAGACATTCGAGAAGTGCTTCAGAATCGATCGCATACCAATCATTTCTCCGACCCATTCCTCGTAACCCTTGTCCTGTAGGCCCATCTGCAGTGAAATCGTTTCCAGGGAAATCTCGTGGCCGTCATGAGCAAGCGTCTGGATTTGCTGGTAGTTGCTATCGAAGGAATAAACCAAATGGCGAAATGCAATTTGTTAAAAAAAAAACTAGAAATGGCTTCTTTTGGAGAGTAGTGGCGATTCAATTTCCATCCTCGCGTGGATCTAGGATTGCCATGAGAAAATCTTGATTATAAAAGTGCAGATGCCCGGCTTGCTTCGTTCGGAGAGCGCGGTTATCGCGATTAAGGTGAGTAATACGGCGTAAAAATGGGGCGAAATCAAGATGGGTTTTTTTTTCCCCTGCAGCAGTACCTGATACCGAAGGGAAAACGGATTAAAATATAAATCCTGATCCTGGCCATATCTGCCCGGTTCTATCTCGTCGACAACGACGTCCCCTTGCCAGCTGCAGTGCCTTGCCGTGTGTGTAGTCATTTTCCTGTGATGAGAAAACGGATCGCATCAGGCACAGGCAGGCAGCACATGAGCACGGCAAGGGTCGGGATATATCTGGCTTGCAGTTAATTTCAGTTCAGCCTTGCAGCAGTGGCGGCAGCTAGCAGAAGCAGCAGCTAGCAGCCTTGTATGGTTTTGGCTGTGTGTGCAGTCGTATCGTAGAACCGGGCGGCTCCATATCTTGATATGATTGCACGCTCGGATACGGCGCTCACCCACATGTTCGGTTTTATGACATGCCAGCTTTCCTTCGGCTGCAGCAGCTTTGCGAGGGAAGTTTTATAGCAATCATTTAATGCAATAAAAATGTAATCATAAAAAAAAAAAAAATTTAATTTTCTTTCTTTTTCTTTTTTTTTTTTTTTTTCTCTCATATTTTTACAGTCCCCAAGGGAGAATGATATTTTTTTTTCTCATATTTACCCCTACCCGCCCCGTCGCAAAATTTATTGGGAAAATCATAGGATGGGGGGGTGGGGGGGTTGGGGGGGAGAGGTTTTTTTTCTTAAAAATTTTTTTTAAAACAAAAAATGTTATTTAAATAAATTATTTTTAAATTATTTTTTTTAGTCCCAGAAAAACGAATTCAACAGGCACCGATGTATGTGACATTCGAGTGTTGACGACATAACCATTCTTTCGTATCCAGCACGGAGGAGGCCATGGCTCGTTACACTGAACCCAAACATCATCCCAAGATCGTCTGAAAAATAATTCGATTGCGCCCTTTAACGAAAAGCATTCGGAAATCGGATGATTGTCTTATGGTTAGATGCGTATGACGATCATTCATGTTTCGTATGACAATCAACCAAATTGAATATGTTGTTTGTTTCAAAACTGTGTAGATCATTAGCGATTTATGAATAATTTGAAACAATTCAACGACATAAATTTATTTCACATTACACTTCCTCAATCGTTGAACAAAGATTGCAACGGGAGCACAAAAATTGAAGGAGTCAGGGAATATGTTTTCGTGATTCCGTAGGAAACGAGCGGGTTTCGATTCTTTATTCGTGATGGTACCAGTTCTGATAGCGATTGATAGGTTTTTACCGAATGATGTAAAATGGAATGTTTGTCATCCTCATTTCAAATGATTTGCGTTACAGGGCTTTTCCAATGCAATACGCATTCTACTTTGGGATGACGATTTTTCATACAGCGTGCATTCGAATTTGAACGGGAGGTCAATTCACTTCGCATATTATTAGTTGTTCAACATGAGAAGGATAATCATCTGGTTTCTAGAAAATCGTCATCCGCCTGCATCTATCATTCGAAAATGCGATTTCCATGTCTCGATATCAACCGACGGAGGATTCATTCGATAAAAGGAGGAGGTTTGGGTTCAGTGTTTTTTAAAAAAAAAAAAAAAAAAAAATAAAACAATATTTTCTCACACCCCACAAAAAAAAATAACCCGCAGCAGAGAAAAAACCACCAAAAAAAAAAAAAAAAAAAAGAGGCTCTCTCCCCCCCCCCCCCCCCCCCCCCCCCCAAAAAACACCCACAAAAATATCCCCCCTCGGGGTGGGTGTCCCAAAGGGTGGTGCTCCCCAAAAAAAAAAAAAAGTGTGTTTTTATACACACCCCCCCCCCCCAAAAAAAAAAAAATACCCACCAAAAAATTATTTTTTCTCAATAAAAAAAAAAAAATACCCAACAAAAACAAAAAAATAATCATTATTTGGGGAAAATTTTTTACCTTACAATAAGAAAAAAATTTTTAGTCAGAAATGGGTGAATTTGACCCATTAAAGGGTACTTTCCACGTCCAGTATCGGTTCAAAAGTGTTGAGGTTTATTCTACAAGTCGCATAAAGGTTGTACGGAATCAAATTGCACCACTTTAAATGGCTGTAACTTTTTACCCGTTGAGTATTTTCTATTGAAATTTTAGGTGGAATTAGTTCAATGTGTATTTGTTTATGCTGTGTAAGTTTCACTAGCAGATGTGCAATCGTTGCGAAGATGGAGTCGGAAGAACAGCAGCGGCGCAAAGAAATTTTGCGCACGTACCTCGAAAATCTTTCTCATGGAATGGTACATTCTACGGTGTTTCGTGTTTTAAATTGGTACCACGAACGTTTGCCCATCGATCGGAAAGAAAAAAGTGCCAAAAATGGATCTCCGTATAGTGTTAAGGATCACAAGCGGGTAGTTCAAGATTTCAAGAGGAATCCCAACAGTTCAGTTCGAGATGTGGCGAAGAAACTGAATCTAACCAAAACTTTCGTGCAAGATGCGAAAAAACGCGAAGGACTACAAGCGTACAAAGTCCAAAAGGCGATACATGGCAGAATACGGTAAGTAAAACACGTGCACGGAAGCTCTACACCCAGATGTTGACGAAACCACATTGCCTCGTTCTGGATGATGAGACGTAGGTAAAAGCAGACTTCCGGCAGCTTCCGGGGCTCCAGTTTTTCACTGCTCATCATAAGTTCAATGTCCCTGAGGACGTTAGAAAGCAGAAGATGTCAAAGTTTGCCAAAAAATATATGATTTGGCAAGCAATTTGCTCGGGTGGAAAGCGGAGCAACCCATTCGTGACAACTGGAACGGTCAATGGGCAGGTGTACCTAAAGGAATGCCTCCAAAAGCGTCTACTTCCTGAGGTCACACACGATGGCCCTACGAATTTCTGGCCGGAATTAGCTTCGTGCCATTACTCGAAAGAAGTTTTGGAGTGGTACAAGGCTAAGGAGGCCAATTTCGTGTCGAAGCATCACAACCCCCTGAACGCACCGGATCTGCGACCAATTGAAAGGTGCTGAGCCATCATGAAGCAGGCACTTCGGAAGCATCCTAAGGAAGTGAAATCGGAGGAAGATATGAAGAAAAAATGGATTGCCACGCAAAAAAAGTTGGTCCAAATGTTGTACAGAACCTTATGAGTAGTGTAAAGAAGAAGGTAGAGTAAAGAAGAAGGCATTTGGATATGGAATTGAAATTGAAATGGAATAAAACAAACATGGGAAAATATTCATAACATGTTTTATTTTACTCCCTGACAGTTTGAAGATGATTGGTTGAACGGGCGAATTTTGCCGAATATTTGTGTGTGTCGCAATTTAATTCCGTACACCCTTTAACGCATTCTACATTGATAGCGTATAGAAAAAACATATAGATGCTGTGACATATAGTTTTATAGGGTATTTTAGGGGTATACAGCTAAATGTAGTTTTGTATTCTGCATTGAAAATGGAATCAAACTACAAAAAATAATGAATTTCTGTGCACATTGATTATTTTGAAATAATTCAAATACGAATACATTAGCAAGAAGCACCATCATACAATCCCCCGAAAAGACTTTGCACCAAAGCGAACTATCAACTAGTAACCGGAGTATCATTTAAAACTGGCTCGCTCGTTTAGAAACCCATAGGACCCAAGTACATCAGGTGCTGGATGGTCAAGAAACAAAATGGATATAGTTTTTGTCTCAAGAAGTACCAGCACATCGGTCTAAAGCTCGGTCCCAAGCTTTATGAATCACCCCTAAAACAACTCCAAACGAACACGTCCTTAAACATTTTGTCGAAATAAAGGCCAGTATCGACTTAAAAAGTAGAGAGGTAACGGAATTTCGTTCAATATTACCAAGCCGAATTTTGACAATTGATCTGCATGGAACGAAATGTCACCTTCACTAACGGAATAATCGAGCGGAATATTATTCCGAAAGTAAAAGTGACAGCTGCTATTAGTTTGCGTCCAAACCTTACAAATTCCAATTTTATTTTTCGTTCTTTTCAGGTGGATACTGCTGCAGAAATTTCTTTTCGATTCTTTACTTTTTCGCTTCAGTAAACGAAATTTAACATGGGATTGGGATAGAAAAAGAAATTTCTTTCAAACATGATACCGACCTTAACACAGTGAATCAAAACAAAAACAAATAATCTATTACCGAAAAGCGACAGAATGGGGTACTCTATGTTGTGTTTGGGATGCATGAGGTTCTAATGCAGTGAGCGATTTCAAATCGCTAGTTTCCCACTGATTCTTTCACTTTTTGGTACTAGAATC
The DNA here is from genome assembly GCA_024533555.2 of Aedes koreicus. NCBI lineage: Eukaryota > Metazoa > Arthropoda > Insecta > Diptera > Culicidae > Aedes > Aedes koreicus. The sequence goes on along the minus strand of JAHHFK020004778.1, from coordinate 60,530 downwards.
TTGTGTTTTCTTTTGGTTTACTATGTTATTTCTGCGGAATATTTTAGGGGTTATCCGTTGGTGGTTTTATTTTGAGGGGTGATTCATCTAGTTTGGGACCGAGCGGGACTGATGCGCTGGTAGCTCCAGAGCCAAAATAAGAAAAAAACATTTTCTTCTTGACCAGGCCAATTTTAAATCGTCAGTTTCCTATCGATTGCTGTTATGAGCTGCCCAACAATAGTAAATCGGTTCATATCCACTCTTAAGCTTCTTCGTAAAAGGGTTTTTTCGTGTCGTTAGCAAGCGGTTTGCCGGCTCTCATTTTGGTGTTCTAGATGCACTGGAACTGTTCTTGATTGAGAACTTTCGATCCATGAAATTGTATACTGTTTGGCAAGTAGAATGACACTCTGTACCCAGGGAAGCCGGCTCAGGAAATTTCCTCAGCGCGTCAATGGATGTGATTTGTTTTGGAAGATTGTCTGTTGTGGTAACGCTATAAACATGGACGCTAAACGAGAGCTGGTTGTAGATTTATAACGGGTGGCCACCAAATTATCCGGGAATGACTTCAATACTTTTCTATCAGAACAATAATGCTTCCAGAGAAATATCACCTTATGTGAATGAATCCTTACAATATTTAGAACAAAAATCCTGGGGAAAAGTACACGGTGGACCATTTGAGGCGTGAAATGTTTCGAGAACCGTCATATACCGTACTCTGACAACCATGGCATTAATCTGGAAGAAAGGTAATGACCCTTCAACGAAGATTATGGATAAGAAGACGCTCCGCTTGCAGCGGGAAGCGGCCAGTAAATTCGAAGTCGTACATCGGTAAGACTCTGAAAAAGGAGGGGATGTCGAAAGAAAACCAGATCTCCAGAGTACGCGGACGAACAATTCAAAATTGTGAAATCCCAGTGCCGCTGTATGATCCGGTAATACGGTGGAAAGTCTTTCGTTCTGGACGACGAAAGCTACTTTCTCCTGTCCAAGTCCCAGATGCCCGGAAAGGACTGTTTTTACACCAAAGAAAAATCTACAACTCCTCCGAAGATTAAGTACAAATTCAAGCACAACTTTGAACAAAAAGTGATGCTATACATCGCAATTTCCGATAAGGGGATTTCGGAGCCGTGGTTCATACCAAGTGGCTTGGCCATCAACCAGAACATCTACCAAACAGAGTGTTTGCGGAAAATTCTCGTCGCGTTGCTTCAAAAACATAACTCGGGTGGAGACTACGTGTTTCGGCCGGACAAGGCATCATCACACTACGCGAAGAAGACGCTAACATTCCTGGAGAGCCAAAATATACCAAAAGACCGGAATCAGACTAATCTGCCGCAGTGTCTTCCTATCGAGTATTATTTTGGTCTATTGGGCTCTACTTTATGCAAGGGTAATAGCAACGACTGGATAGTCAAAAAGAAAATGGATATATTTTGGACATACCCTCAAATATTCTGTCAAAATAACACAGCGAATCAAAACAAAAACAAAGCTTCTAGTACCGAAAAGCGCAAGAATGCAAGCTGCAGGGTGAACTTCGGACGAAGGGGTTCCACAACAGTGAACCAATTGCAAATAGCTAGTTACATATTGATTGTTGGTAATAGGAAGTTCAAGGACACGAAGCAACTCATCAACAGGATCAGAGGCAGCATACGGAAAACCGATGTGGCAGCCGTCCAACTAAAGGAGAGGCGAAGGACGAAAAGGAAATTATAAGCAAGTGGAAAAACTACAAGGAACATAAATTATGATTGTTATTTTGGTATTCTCCCATACGCGGATATAAGGAACAGCCTAATGGGGTTGTCGCGAAGTTGACGTAGGACAACGAAGCAACTCGAGCAGTATTATGTTGAGTTTTATAAGGGTTTCTCAACACATGGTTAATTTTATTAGTCGACCACTGATCAACGGTATTTTGTTTGAGCAAAGTGAAATAATTGCTCGTTTTGTAACGAACCATGGATATTTTCGATTTTTAATTTGTACTTGCTGTGCCATTTGCCGTTTCATCACTTCTCGATTGCTGCTCTTTGGAGAAACGACTGAGTTGTTAACCACCACTGACCACTTTTCGTGACGGTCCCAATTATATATATTTTTAAATTGTACCCCAGTATCGAAAACAAAGACGAAGTCCTACGTCAAAAATCTGAAAAATACGTACCAGGAACGACTGTACAGGCTTTGATGGGCTTCTATCGCAAATGTCGAGCATTTCACTCAAACTCATCCTAAAATTTAGCAGACGTACGTGAACTGAAATAAATACATATTCTGAACTACTGTAAAAGTTTGGTTTCATTTGTATGACTATAGCCGATTTACCAATCAATCTTAGTGTCGTAATAATTATCGACTCACCCTTTAATTTTGGTTTTTGTCTTTAACCTGTACTTGGAACTTCCAATTAATTAGATATGGTATCAACGGCAGGACCCCATTGACCACACTTGAACACCAGAAGTCAGCATTAAGTCGAATGTTCAATTCATAGTTTAATTCACGCAAAATAGTCCAGCCCGCACCAAAGATGAATCAATCCAGATTTACTTTCCGGATGATGAAATCCAGCCCGGCAGCGTAGGAGTGGCAGGCAAAACTATCAAATGAGTTGATTCGAGGATTTATTATGTAATTCCTCACTTTTATGACCGCTTGAGGGTTCGGTCCCTCCTTAACTTTGGCAGAAGGTCTTACTGTGGGGGCCATTTTCACCCTCTGCCGGATGAAAGTGGATCGTGTGACTGAGATACGGACCGTGTTATGGCCCTGTACAAGTCCGTAAATGCTCTGTGGCGATGGAACGGAGAGCGATGCTACTAAACTGATTACGGCCGGGGGAGGGTGGGTGAGGGCGAGTGTTAAAAAGTGAGGTCGTCCTTTTTTCGACATGTATTCCGGACGGAATTGGATAGATGCGAGGAAAAAGAATGGCTTCGTGTGAACAAGCTTGGCGAAGGGAACTGTTAAATTGTTTAAATTAAAACATTTAAACAGAGCTGAAAGAAATATCATCGAGAGGGAGGAAGTCCGACTGGAGGATTGCGGTTTCCCTGCAATACTGACATCAGGCAAAGAAGGCGTTGGCTGGATGAAAAATTGCACCCATGCACTGACACAGCAGGCCATGGCAGCAAAAGCTGGAAGACAAAATGATACTTGAATAGTTGGATTAAATTTACCTTGATGAAAAGCTTTTATTGTAATGAAACGCCTCAGGCAGGGTTTCCCGTGGGAGGCGGGCGAAGCTACATAAGAACGAACGAACCAACCATTTCGAATACAATTCATTCGCGTTGAAGTGAAACAAGACAAGGGATAAAGTGCAGCTGAGTGCCGGAGAAAATAAAAAAAAATCCACCACGTTCTCCTGCTGCAATTAATTGCGCAGCAGAATGAAACGCAATTCCCTGCCTGTCGCTGGGTTGGAGGATGGAGATGGATGGAAATTGTCTGTGTGATTAAAGGATTTATACGAAAAAAAAGTTGCTCTCCGCTTCTTTTGATCAGCGTGGTGGAATTGAAAGAATGTATTTTACGCGACGCTTCTGATCAGCTGATCAGCTGAACTAATGAATAAATTTCGAAACAGGAAAAGCAAAATCCATGTCGTTGATAATTGAAAATTTTCTATCGATTTACCTGTACTCGTGCGAAATGAAGAACGTTCCCTTGATGTCGCAGCCGTTCGGATTCTGACGTTTTCCATTGAAGATCTTCTTGTAGTGATCGTAGTTGTTCAAATTCACGGCTCCGTCAAAGGTCAGCAGGATGATTTGCGGAATCTGGTTTGAGAGAGAGACAAGGAGAAAAGTAGAAAAGGGAAAACGTAAATCACAACGCAAACTGCGTACTTAACAATTTATAAAGGATAAAAGCCACCCATTAGCGTTCTTCGGTGGTTTATTTCTCGTGGCTCGTGGGTTCCGCAGCCTCAATCTCAGCGGTCGATGTTGGGGATGAAAAAAATAAACAATTGAGGGAAAGGAAAGATTTTCGCATTGTTGCTTTTCCCGAGTTAGGAAAGCCTGGAGCGGAAGACTACAAAGCGAAAAACAAACAAAATGCGTCGTTATCAAATCAGGATGGTGTTCTCGGGTTTTCCTCGGTTCTATAGACATTTTTTGTCCTTTCGAGTGTTATCAGGTTATTTTGAGTGCCATTACGAGGGACCGGTTTCTTATAAGTGCGCGCATCCAAGTGGGCGACGGCCATCAGCAATGTTCGCCATTAAGAACGACAATTATTCAACCGGTAATTTAAACGTCACTGTTTTTGGGTGCCATGTTCTGAAGGTTTTATGTGGGTGGAATATCGAAGCAGTCTGCTAATTTTTATGGCTTGGTTATCGAGCGGTTAAGTGCCGGAGAGATTTTTGTCTTTCGGTTGGAAAATGGAGCTGTAGTCGATTAAAATTTGAGGTGTGCTACTCGGAGAATCTGCTACTTTTTAGTGAAACTGGATAAAGCTCCTACAGAAAGCACTCAGTGCTGGGTAAATGATTCTTTTCGCATAGTTCCACAATCAGACCGGTGAGCCGATCAAGATTTTGTCAGCGGTGGCGTGATATGTTATTATTCGTCCGTGGCATGGCGGCGTCACCCCGTTCACATTTGATGTGGACCTCATTTTTTTTTTAATAAAAATGTATTTAATGGTCAAGATTCTTCTTGTTTGGATTCACTTTTTGTATCCATACTATAGGGATTAGAGTGACTAGAATTTTGAGTTTGTGATTCCAGAGACCAGATTTCGAAACAACAAATCCCATGGTACCTTCTGCAATATTGTATAAAAGTCTACTCCTCATAAAAGATGTTAATAATAAATTATTTGTCATACTCTGCTTATCCGATTTTTAGTACTCTCAAGGGCATCTTCATCGGTGGTCTATTTTTGGAACAACTTCATACTTGATTTGCAGAAGCAAAACCTGAATAGAACCAACTAAAATAGACCAACTTTGCGTTCTCCGCACCGGTGTTGTATTTCTTGTTGTTGAACCCGCCAACACCTGTCATCCTGTCAATCATTCAACATCAGAGATCAGAAGTATTTTTTTTCAGAAATCGCAGATTTTTCGCAAATTGTTTGCCATTGATTGGTTTGACCAAACAAATTTTTAATGCCAGTAGTGCGTTGTTAGCTGACGACAAGGAATACTTTTTGTTTCGTTTGGTTGAACGTGAGTGTGTGAATGCATGCCTTTAATTTAAACGATATTAGACAATGCTGATTTGTAATTTGGCAGCGGTAAAACAAGAGTCGAAAGGGGAGGGCTACGTCCTGGAAGACGCCCTAACGTCGACCGTGATTTCTGTTTTGGGCATCAGAAGCTGTTCCGCGCACTTCAGCGCACTTTCTGCGCCGTTCTGCGCCATTTCCACATGCCAAGGAAGTGTTCCTGGACATTATACACGCAGAGAAAATTTACCTCTTTAAATTAAAAATAAAAATTATTGAAATGTTCTGTAACTTCAAATATTTTTATTTTGAATTCAATACTTTTTTTGTTGCTTCAACTTGTTGTTGTTTCCAAAACCAAATGGTAAGAAAATATTTTTGCGCTTAAAAATAATTTAAATTAATTTAAAAAAATTGTAGATTCAAAAACAAACAACTCCGTAACAAGTACTGTCTTACAGTTGTCAGTGTATGTGTATGTTTTCAATGTTTCCTCATGCGCCAGTTTCGTAGCCTCAAATTCTACGCTTTATTCGAAAAGCAAAGTTGACTCGCCTGAGGAAATATTAGTTGAAGAGGTCGTGGAAGTTAACGTCGCGCTAGTCGTTTTATTGCTTGGTTTTGGACTATTTGAGCAATCTGTGAATTGCTTTCTTGGTAAGAAATTGAAATGTTTTAATGCAATGAGTATTTTAATGACTATTTTCTGTTTACAGAAAATCAGTACACGAAGGAGGAAATAGAAATGCATGTACCGAATATATTTTTGGGGAGAACGACAGGTATGAATCTAGGAAAATTTTGGCTTTTTTTAAATTACTTTTTTTTTTCCTTTTTCACGCGGCTTTTTTTCACTTACAATTAATGCTCCTTTCATTCAAAATGACAGAGATTTCCATCGTTTTAAGCTTTTCATCAAAATTACCGTTTCCATCGTTACCGTCAACAGATTCATTGGACAAGCTCAAAACTTACCCCTGCTGTTTGTTAATTCATTTTTTTATTGAATAACAATTAAACCAATTCAAAATCATTTTAATTATTTCGAAATAAAACATAATCGAGTTGAATTGACAATCAAAATATATAAAAAAAAAATTTCTTTTATATATATATATATATATATATATATATATATATATTATATATATATATATATATATATATATATATATATATATATATATATATTTCATATACACTCAGTAAATAATCCGTACGATTTTCATACGATCAGAACTATGAACCACAAGGCAAGGGTCCAAGGCTCATTCCATACGAAATTGTATGAAATGATTACTGTTGCATTAGTTGAGAAAAACATGCCTCATATACACTTTCAATCGACATCACTTATCAAGCGTGTGCAGTCCCGTGTAATTGTGGCTCGCCTCTGGATCCCGAGGTTCATGGTTCGAATCCCGATTGCAACTTTTTTTTTCAGTGAGGAAACTTCTGTCCTATGAACTTCTTTCCATTATTCCAAGTATGAAATTTGCAATAATATCTGGTGGCAAATTTCCATAAGATATTCGAATGAATTACTCTCGATTTGTTCACTCAGTGTATAGTTTCAAAGAAATAAATTGTTGGCAGCACCTGTTTTTTTTTGTTTCAAAAAGATTCCGAATTTGTAATAAAAAAAATATTGTTAATTCAACAACATATATTTTTCTTTGCTTTTATGATAAAAGTTGAAAACAACAATATTCTGTATTCAATCTATTAAAATTTTTTTTGTTGTATGCAACAATAAGAATTATTAGTCGGGGTATTATAATTTTTATTGTTGTTTTTAATACAAAATATCGATATTAAAAAACTTTTCGCTTCGTGTACGACAACTAGAGTCATTGAATGATTTTCTGCAGCTAAGTTGCGATGCAGCTGGAAAAGTCGACCTGAGCCCGTTACAAGAATGCACTGCAGCCTTACGAATATTGGCGTACGGTTCCTCAGCTAGTTTTCTCAGCAAAAATGTGAGGATTGGGGAGTCAACCAACCTGCTGACCCTGTGGAATTTTTGCAAAGTTATCCTGAAGACTTGTGGCCCGCAGTATTTGCGTACCTCAACACCGGAAGAGGTGAAGAAACTGATGTACAAACATACTTCCCAAAAGTTCGAAAAAATATCGCATAAATTCATTAAACTTCTCAAAAACTCAAAGAACATATCAGAAGTTCAGGATACTTCTTAAAAGTTCAGGAATTTCCCATAAGTTTTGTGATTCTCCCTGATGAAAATAAGAGAATTTTACAGAAAATCAGGGAACTTCCCATATGATAAGGGTTCTTCCCAAAAGTTCAGGCAATTTCCCTGATATTCTGAGTATTTTCCAGAAATTCAGGGCATTTTCCATAAATTCAGGGAGCTTCACAAGAATTCAGGAAACTTCCGAAAAGTTAAGTCAATTTTTTAGGGTATTTCTCAGAGGTTCATAGAACTACCCAATGATATTCAGGGAACATTCCAGATTTTCATGGAACTTCACAAAGTTCAGGGTACTGTCCAGAAAATTAGAGAACATCGCTTATGTTCGGTGAATTTTCCAGAAATTCATGAAGCTTTTCAAAAGTTCACGAGTCTTCCTAGAGTTTCAGAGAACTTCTTAGTTCATAAAACTTTCCAGAAGTATAGGGAGTTTCTTAGAAGTTCAGAAAACTTGTGGGAGTTCCTTGAAGTTCAGCTTGAAAACTTCCCTGAACATCAGGAAACGTCCACAAAGATCAGGGAGCTTCCCCAAAGATCAGGAAACTTTTCAGATGCTCAGCGAACATCTCAGTATCTCAGATGTTCAGACAACGTCCCAAAAATTCAGAGAACTGCCCAGAAGTTCAGGGAACTTCTCAAAAGCTCAAAGAACTTCCCAAATGCTAAGGATACTTCCCAGCAATTGAGGAAATTCTTCCAGGAATTTCAGAGAACTTCCCAGAATTTCAGAAAACGTCCCAGAAATTCATGAAACTTCTAAGGAATTTTGAGCATTCTCAAAAGTTTAGGAAACATTCCAAGGATTTTTTCATAAGTTTAGGGAGCTTCTTAGAGGTTCAGAAATCTTTCCAGAAGTGCGAGAAACTTTCCAATAGTTCAAAGAAAATCCCAGAAGCTTAGGGTACTTAAATTTCGAGAAGAACTTAAGCTTCTTACTACTCGATAATTTTTCGTACCGAACCAAAACTAGAATAAAAAAACCAACTAAGGAGTGTATCGAAAATAAGCTATCCACAAACTTTCTCTCAAATTATGTTGAAAACCGATATTTTATTCATTCAAAAAATTGATCTTTTATTGTACGAGGTTAAACTTGAACATTATGAAGACCGGCTGAAATTTAAGTTATTCCTTCACGAATTTTCGAACTTTGGATCGAATGCTCTTCATCAAGTTCCGGACAAGTGTTGCATCGCATTTTTTGGACGCTTGAGCCCAAATTTTTTTGAACTCCTGCATGTTCCCAGCTGCCTTACCAGTCTTCTTGAAGACCCTCTTCACGATTGCCCAGTAACGTTCGATGGGTCGAAGCTGAGGGCAATTTGGTGGATTGATATTTTTCTCAACGAAATCTATACCCTTTTCCGCAAGCCAATTGAGAGTGGTTTTGGCATAGTGAGCCGACACTAAATCCGGCAAAAACAGTGGAGGTGTACTATGCTTCTTATATAAAGGCAACAATCTCTTCTGGAGACACTCAGATCGATAGATTTCCGCATTTATAGTTCCGGTAGTGTAAAAAATGGTTGACTTCAAACCACAGGAACATATTGCTTGCCATACCAGTACCTTTCGACCGAATTTCTCCACTTGAATCGACCTGTCCGCATCGCTCACATCCTCCCCAACGACGGCAGTAAAGTATTGTGGACCTGGAAGGGTTTTTGAGTCCTCCTTTACATAGGTCTAATCGTCCATCAAAACGCATGCATCCGGACGCTGCAAAAGACGCGAATACAATTTCCGGGCCCTTGTTGCTGCTCGCTTCTTTTGTTCTGCACTTTGTTTCGAGATTTTCTGCTTCTTGTAGGTCTTCGGGTGGTTTCGCCTCTTGATACACTGGATCATTCCGATACTCGTTCCTGCTTTTTTGGCCAAATCCACGTATTCCATGGATGATCAACCAAGTTCAACCAACTTTCCGGATAAGTTCAGAATTCGGCAATTCAATGGACTGCTCTGAAGTTCCACCACTACTCTTCTCAAAGGAGAGCGCAGCAAACTTCATGATTATGTTGAAATAAGTTTATTCAATTTCCGAAAAGCTTAATCAACTTCTGTCAAATTAAATTATATTTCCACCCAATCTTCATTGATATTCTTAAGTTCATAGTAATTCAGAAAATAATTTTTAAAGAGTTTCTAGAAGTTCATATAAGTTCTGACCAATTCTTGTAACTGCCAAGAAGTGCATAGGATTGTCTGATAGCTGTAGAGCTACATGCAATTGAAAAATATAATATTTAAAATCGATTCCTGGAAAAATCAAAGATTTTCCTCCGAGAAATACGAATTTGATCTATCTTCAAGATACCATCGGTTTCTCCCAGAAAGCTTATCAAAACTGCTATAGTAAAATGTATCCTCTACCCTAGAAGATAAGCCTGAAAATCCTGATCCCCAGTGAACCTGCCGAAAGTTTCTATATAACAGGCTTACCTAAAATTTATCTGTATGCACCAATCTATCAATAAATCGATTGTTCACTTCATTACTTTTCATTTCCGAGCAATCAATACACTATTCGGAATCGGAATTTGCAACCAAATTAGTCGTAAAATCCACAACAGCCACAACTAGTCAGCGTTTGCCAGAAAATGCAGTGGCTGTAAAAAACTAAGAGAAACATTCGTTATTTAGGAATGAAACGAAAAGGCAATTCGCTAGAACCGGGAGCAACTTGAGGCAATTATCAGCATCCGAGGCGAGCAACACAACTTTTTGTCCAGCGCCAGCATCACACGCACCAAGCACGGCTACTTTTCGGCTCACAAATATACCTCAGAATGTACTCAATAGAATTGAGTTTTTGTTTTGTAAAAGCTAAAATTTTACTCAATAATTGGTATTATCAAGTAGCGTGTTTTTTTTGAAACGGTATTTTTCTTGTTCCAAATTGCTGCAAGAATAGATCAAGTTATATACCAGATTAAATAATGCAAAATAAATCTAGAATAAACACGATTTGGACCGCCGTTGAAGATGCCCTAAGGTTGAAGGAGTCGTAATTAATGAGGGCATGGATGGCGATTACCTGCTTCTTTTTACTCTTCTTATTTATGGAAATATAATTCATGCTTTTTATATATAATGTCATAACGTACCCTCATTTACGTACACAGAAAAAATTCTTGAAGTAAAAACTACCATTTTACCCGACTATGCCTATCTTTATAACTACCATGAAATTTCAGTCAAATTTACTATGTTTATGGTAAAATCTTCAACAATTGTGGTATATTTGACAGACCTCACTTACGCCCCGACTAAAACTTCACGATGCGATGCGATACGTATTCGATTTAATATGTGATAACAAATTCGATTTAAACAATCTAACCATGAAAATCCGTTTTAGTTTGTGAAAAAAAAAAACATAAAAATAATAAGATAAAGGCCACACATTTATGCAATTTCGACATGAAATCAAGGAACATACGATACTATCTGAACACTGTTATACAACTTCTGGTTGTCTAGGAATGTTCATGATTCATTATCTCTTCTCTCTATTCTCCTGTCAAAGTTCCATCGGCGCATACATTCAAGTATGCGTTACAGTAGTTTGTATTGAAACAATATCTTGAAAAACGTTCCTTCAGAGTTTTGAGATATTACCCTCTTTATGACCGCTTGAAAATCTTGAGTTAGCCTCTTAACATTAAGGGAATTCCTGGCTGAAGTTCGATGCAAAACTGTTCGATAATACGATAAATTGGTTGAACCCGTTCAAAGCTACCAACAAAGGACTTGACAATAAAAGTGTTCACCTTACTGTTTCAATAGCTACCAAACGTTGCTCAAAACCAACCAGAAATCGGAAAAGAACTCCCGATCTGCTGCCACTATACTTAAAACAAAAATAAACCCAACGGAAGAATGCCTACCTCATCCGCGTTGAGTCCCTTCGGGATTTGGGTGCCGTCCTTGTTGCAGAAGCAGTACGGCAGTTCGCACTCGGCCGGGTTGCACGGTTTCGCTAGATCCACTGGCGCCTCCGTCGTGGCCTGGGGCTCTGTGTTCAAAGAGTAAAGCATTTTGAGACAAATTTACCGAGTTTTGTTTTTAATGAGCACTCGTGAAATGGGGATATTTCATGTGGGAATTCTACTTACGATTTGGAAGTGGACCGCACTTGGCTTCATTTTTGAATGTGCAGAACTTTTGCATGTCATCAAAGAACAGACCCGAGGGACACCGGTTTATATACGGGAAACCGTCCACGCACTGTACGAGGGAGAAAATAAAGAAGAATAAAAAGAACCATATGTTACTTTTTTCGGCCAAGGGTGTGAAGTACCAAGGGATGAAAATTAAATTTGCTGAAATAAATTTAAATTCTCAACACGCTGAGTCTGACAGGTCCGGAACGTCTGCTTTGGAGCTGAGTTGGATGTGTGTATCTGCATGCAATTTGTTCCTAATCCCGAATAAGACATATCCAGACAGCCGCTTGGATGAGCCGGGAAATTGCCTTCGTTTTTTTTTGTTTTTTTTTTTTTCGTTTCGTCGACCGGCATCATGCTGTTGAATGGATCGTCCCAGTCGTCGTAGTAGGCCAACTGCAGCCGAAGCAATTCAAAAGAAAGAGCGACGTTTTGTTCAAGTTGCACTCTTGCAGTTTTCTCTTCTGCTCCATGGCACACTACGTTTAACCGGGGTCTTGGAAGAAAGTTAAGCTTTTTTTTTGCTGCCAAGCTTTGAAATGACACAAAAGAAAGTTGGGAAAAAAGAGTATCTAACGAGTGGAGTGAAAAAAAATGAGCATCAAGTCTGCCGTTAAGAATTCTGCCTAAGGGTTACGGTTCTTCTGTCCCATTCCTGACCTAGACTAGCGGAGTGGACTTGAACGGAGGAGAATGTTGACCACCGGCTACTGCTGGAAACGTGAAATTTTATGCTTATCTTCAATACTTTGAAAATAATATTCTTCAGCCCCGTTTGATACCCATAATCCAGTGGGGATGGAAGCAAGGAAAAGCAGACTTGGAATCAACGGGACATAAGAATTTAACGATGTGCTCGCTTCCAGCTTTCTATCTGTATCTGTCTCACTTGTTTCGCCATTCTTGCAGCGACTCCGTCCAAAGGCATGCTGTAATCAGGCAAGGAAAAAGTTTCTCAGTTGATAATAATTATGATTCGACTGTTTCTTTGAGCATGGGGAGGATAGTTTTCCTCCTGGGAATTGTTGTTTGGTTTACATTTTTACGTCCCGAAGAGGAGGTCTCGACATGGCGGTTATATCCTCATTACTGCGATCGGAAGAATGGGTCGAAAATTATACTTATTTCGTTTTCGGTGGTACAGACGAAAGGTGGGTCTTCTGGGCATCTTTATCACTGATGGAAATTATTGTTTGTCTTCTGAGTTTTGCGAAGTTGCGTACATGTAGGATGATTTTGGTAACGCAGATAGACGCAGATTTCGAGGCCATCCGATTTGGGCTTATGCAAATGCTTCCCTCGTGGCTGTTTGACAGACATGATGGAGATAAACAAGCTCAGCATCAGCATGCTGAGATTGGAATTTCGCGAGCACATGTCCTCCGCGTTGAGCCTGTACTGGTGAAGTAGGTCAATCACGTTTTAGCGACAACAAAAAAAAGTCTGTGCCAATCAATCCGCTCCAAATTGGCTTCCATGATGTCGGAATTAGAGTCGCAGAAAAAAATGACTTTCGATTTTCGTGCAGCCAACCATCCATCGAACTGGAACGGCTTAAGGCCAGAATTTTTAATTAAACCGGACCAAAAATACCTCGTTCTGGATAGTTACTGAAACTCAAGCTTACCTGATAGAACCTCCTGCAGGTGCTGGGATCGGCGTAGTTTCCATTTCCGAAGCCTTCGGGGCATTTGAATTCCTCCTTTTCTTTGGTGTCCTTTTGTGCTGGTGTTTCGAGGGAAGGGTGAAAAAGGAAACAAATTCAATTAATACGATTAGTGACGTTATTTTTCGTTTGGCTCAGTTTCAGTAGAAACAGATAGAAATTCATGCAACGAGAAAAATGAACTTGTGAATTTGAACTCCTTTAGAAAGAGGGTTGTCTTCACAAAGTTGGCGAAAAAAAAAATTGTAGCAGATACAAAATTGTTTGAAAAAAGACTTTATGAAAGTTCGCCCTTCTCAAAATGATCCAACATTTGCCATAATGTCGGAATAGTCCTTGTTATCATGATCATAGTCAAGAATGCCATGAACGTGATGAAATCCGACAATTTTCATGGTTATTGTAACCATTATATTCGATAGTCATCCTGACCATGATATAATTGTCGGTATAGCGATAGATTTTTTTTCAGAGTAGATGATTGAATGTGTAAGGTAAAAAATTGTATGTGTAAGGTATTTTTTACGTTCCACTTTAACTATGAAACCGCGTAAAAAACACTAAATAGAGTTGATAAATTCACATGCATAAGCATTTCAAATTGCTTCGATTTTGTTAGCATATCTTTTCATTCAATGGACAACATACAGTTTTTCAAATTTTTAGTGTAAACAAAAATTGCAATTTTTTTGAAAAAACTGCCATATGCTTACTTTTGATGATGATGATGATGATATAAAACTACCATCTATTGTAGCAAGGTAACTTCCCATAGCAGTGGAATAATCTGAAAAACGATTTGATCAGGATTCTAATATTGTTTGTGATCTTCAAGCTCCTGTATGAAGGGCCAAAAACGTTTGGGCGGGCCCGTAAGCAGAGACACTTACGCGAAACCCGCGAATATAGGGAAAAGAATCTCCTTCCAAAAGCAAGTTCACACGCACAGCACTAGAATCGAGCCCTCGATTGACAGAATAAACCCAATAGATGGGGTCGAAGAGCCCGCCCTCGTTCCGCGAAATGTTAACAATAGGGAGGAGGCAGTCCCATGCTCCCTATCCAAATCGTTTCACTTGGGTGCCCTGATGGTCCCTCCCTTTCCCCGTTATATGTTATTTAATATTTAGTATATTTTGTACACACAATATTAGGATATCATTATAGACAAACATGCCTATTTATTCAAATTTCAAACTTGAACGATACTACCAATGGATTGTTACTGAAAAATAAATAAAAATTAGATATGAATTAATATCCTTCTTGTCCTGGAAAAGCTGAAAACAGAATAGATCATTCCAAATATCAAAGATAAAATTTCAATAAAAGATATTGTTTTAAAAGACATGTATTAATATTTTTTTTATACTGTTCTAGTAACATTTCAAAGATAGCAATTGGAGTGAACGAAAAGTCCGGTTTGATGATTCCTGAAATAAATGGCTTATCTACCACAATGCCACTAAACACAATATTAAAATATAATCTTACATTGCTTATAAGCACATGCCAGGTTTCTAGTAGTTGAAATTCAGAAGTGCAATTTTAAATTAAGTGTAATGCTGAAATGCTGAAAAACAAATTGAGCCTTTGATGCCCGTCGTATTTCTCCAGGCTCTTACATGGTTTTGGAATGCAAAAATGATTCCAAAGCGTGCTGAAATTTTTGATAAAATGAGAATGGGAAGTATACAATATGATTTAAAGGTACACGGTCTTCAGTCGCACCCCCTCACTTCGCTATTGTCAGATTGACAACATTGCCCAGGCTACGCCAACCAGCGTCTCCATGTTTCAGCTGGCAGTCTTTTGTGATCATATGACTCGTGGAGGCGTGAGGTAGGAACTTGTGAGGACGAGAGGTCGGCCGCATCCTCCTTCGAAGTTGTCAACTCACCATTTGAAGCCCAACTGCCATATGCTTACTTTTAGCCCAAAACAAAATTAGGCTTAGCTGATTCAAGCTAGGTCGATAAAGTGTTCCGTTCTGGAGATATCACCGAAAACAAACCGCGTAAAAAACCGTGTAAAAATACCTTTAAAGTATTTTTTAAAGTATTTTTGTATTCCATTCAAATAAACCACCCACTGTTGTGAGTAGACCAAACAGCATCCTTACTGTTGGTTTAAATCGGTGCCACAATTTAAATAACTTGTGAATGTGCATCTCTGTACAGAGGATCGAAGTGTGCCTTGTTCTATGATGGCAGCAAATATTTTTTCTCCCGTCAAAATTTAAAATGTGCTTCCGAATTTTCGTGTTTTGAGTTGTTTTAATTGACGTTTTGTGAAAATATTTCGATGGCCGAGTTCTCGTAGTATTGAATGGTCAAATCGTTGCATCCTCGGAGAAATGAAGAGTGCGAAAAAATGATCGGGATCGTAGACGGATGTCAAGCAAGCTAAAGTTGGCGATCGATTCGGGCGAGGCCGGCGCCGGTATTGTCTAAGTTTGGGATCACCAGTTTCTACACATTGAGGATGTATGCTAGTCCCAAGCATCATCTGTTGGCTTTCTGTGTAATAACAGCTAATCTGGCAATAACGGAGTAGCAACATCGGGCGTTCAATCACGCTCATGCTCATGCTCATGATGTCTCAGCAACTTATATGAAGAAATTTAATATTGAATAAAAAAATTGCGGTTGAGATAGTTATGCGATTATGCACATTTTATGTGATATATATGCAAATCACATCTCTTATAATCACGAACCACTTTTTCTATTACAACAATTTGTTCAAATGACTGTATTCTGCATTTTTTATTAGTGTTTTATTTTTTTTTGCAAAAAATCTTTATTTGTCTCACCTAAATGGTTCCCTCAGGGCATCCGAGTTGTCCCAGAATGGCCAATTAGTGATCCATTTCTATGCTAGAAGTAGACTACTCAACAAAAATCATGAAGTTTGAGCCGTCGAAAGGCATGTTTCTGCAAAAATCTGTATTTGTCCCCTCCTAAACGATTCCCCCGGTGCATCCGGATGGTTCCGGAATAGCCAATATATTAATTGGGCCATTTCTAGGCCAAAAGTAGACTACTTTTAAAAAATCATGAAGTTTGAGCCGCCGAAAGGTATGTTTCGGTAAAAATCCGTTTTGTCCCCGCATAAAGGGTTCTTCCGGGGCATCCGGGTTGTTCCAAAATGGCCAATATGGACAATGAAGTATTTAAAAGCTACTCAACGAAAATCATGAAGTTTGAGCCGTCGAAAGGCATGTTTCTGGGAAAATCGTTATTTGTCCCCTCCTAAACGATTCCTCCGGGGCATCCGGATTGTCCTGGAATGCCCAATATGGTCTTTCGTCCATTTCAAGGCTAGAAGAAGACTTTTCATGAAAAATCATGAAGTTTGAGCTGTCGGAAAGCATGCTCCGATGAAAATATGTATCTGTCGCCGATTCACAGATCGTAGCAAACCATACCCTCTTCCGGCACAGATTCCTTGTGGCCAATCGGGTCAAAAAGGTCAGAACTTACCAGAAACTAAAAATTGGGAGTCTAATAAGCATTTTGACTGCAAATACATTAATATTTGGTCATGTATAGTTTCCACAATGTGAGTTTGAAATCCGGGTCAATATGACCCGAAACACCTTATTCGTAACTTTTTTTTAACAGCCCTTCAGAAATGTCAAAAATATTTGAGTTTGATGCAGAAACATAACTTCCTATGATTTAGGAAAAGTCAAGAAAATTCAAACGTCTAGATGCTTATTTCAGAAAGTTATAGCATTTTTAATATCCATTCCGGGTTATTTTGACCCCGACACCGAAAGAAGCTTAACAAAACATCAAAAAGAACATACAATTGAGCCATATTCATGTGTAAGTAACAAAGTATTTACGTTCAAAAAGGAATGCATCACTTATAATATTAATTATTTTTAAGAGTGTAAACCATGTCAGCACTTATATGTTTTAATATTTTTTTAGAAAAAAAAATGAAAGAGATGACTTTTGTCGCAACACAAAAAAAAAAATGATAATGGCACCCCCAACCCCACCCCAACACTAGTACAAATTTGGCATCCCTTGCGGTGCCATCAGCGAACGGATTAGTACACTATTTTGTGCATCCTAGTAAGTAAGGAGTGTATCGAAAAGTAGTTATAAACTTCCAAATAATAAAATAGGCATGAAAACATGGTTAAAATTAACATACTATTTCAGTTTATTATAGCTTAACATGTTTACAAAAGATCCAAACGGAAAAACTAGTCATCATGTTCATTTCTGTAGAATGCCCGTACCTTTGATTTGACACCTGCCATCAAATTCTGCACAGTGACCTTTGTGCACTTCCTGGATGCCGCTGCCCAATTTTTCTTAAAATCGGTCATGTTTTGGGACGCTGTACCATCCTTCTTAAATATACGCTTGACTATTGCCCAATAGCGTTCGATCGGTCGCAACTGGGGACAGTTTGGTGGGTTGATGTCTTTTTCTACGAACTTGATGTTATTCTCCGTCAGCCACTGTAGAGTGGATTTGGCGTAATGTGCCGATGCCAAATCTGGCCAGAAGAGAGGAGGGGACTGGTGCTTTCTATACAATGGTAGCAACCTGTTCTTCAAACATTCATTTTGATAAATCTCAGCATTTATAGTTCCTTTTGTATAGAAAATTGAAGAACGCAAGCCACATGTGCAAATAGCTTGCCAAATGAGCACCTTCTGACCGAATTTCTCCATCGCAACAGTCGTATCTGCGGTTGGCACACGTTCCCCAACAGATTTAGTATAAAACTGCGGCCCCGGTAGCGTTCTTGAATCTTCTTTAACGTATGTTTCGTCATCCATCAAAATGCACTGGTCGACATTGTCCAAAATGCAGCTGTACAGCTTTCGAGCCCTGGTTTTGGCACGAGACTTTTGTTCCGGAGTTTGTTTGGGCACTTTCTGCTTTTTGTACGTCTTCAAGTCATTCCTGCGCTTGATTCGTTGAATCATTCCGATGCTGGTCCTGAACTTCTTGGCTAGATCGCGAGTAGAGGCAGATTTGTTCCGTTGAATATAATCCACAACTTTTTGGTCCAAATCGGGGTTGCTGGAGCCGGGTTTCCGGCCACTTCTTGGTAAATCCTTGAGGGAGCACTCCTTACCAAACTTTTCGATGATGCGTTTTACACTTGCCGGGTGAACATTTACTCTTTTCGCAATCTGGTTGTAAGTAACACCCTTTTCGGTGCACCAAGTGTGCAGAATTTTCTTTTTAGTCTCAAATTCAATTCGCAACATTTTGAATACAACTTTATCAACGGAAATGAATGAACCGAATAATCATTTTTGACATGTAAACAAAGCAAATGGCGCTTACACGCTAAAAATATATACAGTAGTTTATGCGTAATAACGCATCGAATGTTTATAACTACTTTTCGATACACTCCTTAAGCCTGGTTCACTACCAGAATTGCCAGCAGCGTTTGCAACGCCGACGGGCGGTGTAGATCTAAACAATGTGCCCCCTTCCTCCAACCCTCTCCCAGAACTGGCAACACTGATTGTGGTGCTGTGTAAACCGCAGACGACACCGTGTGCCCTTCACTTTTTTTTTCCAATTCTAAAAGTCCGTAAGAATCTGGTACCAACGGCATTCCTCCGTCGTTCGTTTGATCGTAATCATTGCTCGACGAATGGAAAAAGTGATTGCTTCAAGCTCGCTTTAGTTGTGCG
The DNA here is from genome assembly GCA_024533555.2 of Aedes koreicus. Taxonomy (NCBI): domain Eukaryota; kingdom Metazoa; phylum Arthropoda; class Insecta; order Diptera; family Culicidae; genus Aedes; species Aedes koreicus. The sequence goes on along the minus strand of JAHHFK020004778.1, from coordinate 41,613 downwards.
GCAATAATTCTGAAGCCGCACAACTCCCAATCGCTTTCCACAGTCGGTTTCAGTCGAGCGATTTTTACCACCTTTCGAATGTGAGAAACCAGTTCCCAGCAATGAAGGGCCCGAAAAACGATGTCAAGATTAAAGATGAGCGACGGAAAAATGGTCCGCATCGAGACGAAATATGAGACAGGAATAAATTATGGAAATGTGGCTCCCCCCAAGTGTGGCCCATAAAAATTTACATAACCTGATGGGGCACAGCCATATCAGCTCTCCGTCGCCCCAGTAGCCTGATTTGGCAGTCCGTTCCACTGTCACTTTCAGTGGCTCGCACCGGTGAGGTTATGAAATCAGTTTCGTTCGGAAAGAATGTCATTTTCAGCTGTTAATTCGTCAAACCGGTTGGTCGCCAAACAGGACCCACTTGATTGCGCCATCTTCAGGGTCAACTCGAAACGTCAATGCTTGAGTTGGTACTCTTATTAAAAATCATTACCCGGCCGGAGCCTGTTGGATATTTGCTCTCTGTGGGAGCAGTTTGTGTACTTTGCTTTCGCAAACAATGTATCATTCGTTTTTTCCCCCGACGGATGCTACTTTCCCTAGCCTGCTATGCTATGCTCGGTCGTTTCGCTGGTGTGTTGTTATTTATTTTCCCGTAATGTGCTTTTTCTCGCAACCCGCTTTTGCTATGGGACGCTTTCTGCCCAGGCAAACCAAATGCTTTACCTACTGTAATTTCTGTTTCCTGAACAGCATCCATCACAGTGAGCTCAGTTTATCTTTGCCCGCTCCATTCCGCAGTGAGTCCCGCATGTGCGTGTGTGTGTGTGTGTGTGTGTGTGGAAGATGTGGAGGTGGCTTAAACATTGCAAACGTTGAGATGTTGGGTTTGGGTGTGTATATGCTGCATGACATAACATTGTGTTTCCCTCAAGAGTGCGCCGCATAGCTCGCCCAAAGGTCCAACATTTTTCAATCTTGGTGGCTCGCAAGGACACGGGTTGTATGTTTTTCCAGCGCATGAAGATCATTTCTTATTTTCTCGCATCACCGAGCGTGCCTTCTGGCATCCTATTGAATTATTAATAGATTTCATCAAAGACCATATTTCCCCTGTTTACAGTTGATACTTGGCGGTGGGGCGTCCTCGTCATTTAACGAAGGCGATTTACAGCCGAAACTGGAAATTGAATTTTCCACAGCGAGAAAAAAAGACCAGTTGACACCTGATCGTTATTTCTCGTTTCCTTTTTGCACCAACCAAAAACCCTCATTAAATAAATCGTGCATACAAACGCGTCAAAGCAGGCGTTTTATTTTCGACCATTTCCATACCGACACTCATAAACTCCTACGATCCCGAAGGTACCGATAGAAAGTACTCAGTGGGAAATTGTTTCCACTATGGTCTACTGCGATCTTTGCGGTGCTGGTGGTCAGTCCAAGCGTTTTGCAAAGGTCAAACAGATGGATTGAGCATGAGAAAAAGAAAACTACATACAAATGTGTAAGAACAAAAACAAAAAAAAAACCTCAGCCAAACTCACGTACAGATAGCTGGAGTGATGTACGGCCAAACGACAGGGGGGTTGCTGTTACCGAAGCGACCTACCCCACCCACCCAGCCACTTTCCCACGGCCAGTTACGACGCAACCTCGCCTCCGTCTGTGTCTGTGGGGCAGGCACTTGGCACAGCACACATTTGCACATCATTATCAAGGTGGATAGGAAGGTGTTGGCTTTCGGTTTCGAGGTGGTAACCAGCAACCCGCAATAATAACAAACTGTTTGTGGAGTTGAAAAAAAAATAAAAAAAAAAATAAATGAATGCCAATTAATGCTTGGTCACTTTTGAAAGGCTCTTTGGTTCGTTTGTTTGATCATCTGTGGTGTAATAATATGTGTGGTTTTCCGCTGTAAAATTGGTCTGTGCAGAGCTGTGGATGGGCGCAGAAGAAGAATTTCAACGCAAAAATGTTGCTTCCAAAAGTTTGTCAATCCGGTGCATGGTTGCGTAAGGTTCTATTTCGCTGTTGAATCATGAGCGGATTATGATGATTCAAGGACATGAACATGGCGATTGGAAATCAGTTTTCGATGAGCAGTTTCAACTGAACGATTCTCTTTTTTGATAGGTGACTGGAAATTTTTTTCCGTGAGTTTTGTTTGGCCCGTTTCGTGAATTTCTTCTTTTTTTTTAAATTGTCATTACAGAGTGGGGAAATATTATCCGTGTTTATCTCTCAGTGTTTAGTTCGGATTTGACAGATGCTGAAATGAGCACACCTATGGCGTTTTTTACCTTGGTTCATTATAAATAATCTGGGGGGCAGTCGTTAAGGTTTTCTCTGTAGCTCACATCGATTTCAGTATCAATGTGATAAATATATGGTTAGGATAAATGCATCAACCTGTTCTTTCTAACATTCATTATTTTCATCTGTGCGCATCATTATAGGTTACGAAGCGAGTGTGAAAGAGTCAGTTCTTTTGTTCTGTAATGCTTGTCGTGACTGGACATTGATCGATTTGTTTTGATGGGCCATATTTCAACAAAGACTTTTCATTTGGGCCTAACTGACAAACGTAAGCAATGGCTTCTTCCGTAAATTTCTCGTAATACAAAATCTTCCCATGTGAGCTTTGAACTCATTGAATAGAAAAAATCTTGTTCTTCGAAATGGCTGTGGTAGATAATAAGGCAAGTTTCCAAGATCGAAAAATTCAAGAAAGAAGCAATTGTTTACGTTTGTCAGTTAGGCCGTAATGAAAAATCTTTGTCGATTTCAGTTGTCAGATGTCCAAAATTGTCAAAATCATGTGAACTAAGGTGCATCTATATGTGGTTGACAGCGACGCAGATCCCCTGTAAATAATAGCACAAAGTTTCATTTGAACTCTTATACACGTAGTGTCACAATGAAGCCAAATCCATTACGAAGTGCGGTGACTGAGCTGTACAGGGTGCGGCAAAAAATAATGCGAAAATTTGTTCTATTTCTTTCAAATCCCATTTTCAACTAATTCAAACAGTAATATCAACATTTTCGAGTGCAGTTATCTTTATAAAGTCCTTTTAAACAAATTTATTTAATGTGTCCTCCATTTTTCTTAATAACATCCTCGAGCCGACGCCGGAAGCCAGAGCATGCCTTTCGGACGTAGTCCTCCGACATTGACTGTCATGTGCGTGTTATGGTTGACTTCAGGGTTTTCACACTAGGGTGTGATGTTTTGCAGGCTCGTGCTTCAACATATGCCCAAATCGAATAATCCAACGGATTAAGATCTGGACTGCTAGGGGGCACAAATCCTTCGGCTAAAACTTCATGTTATCGTTCAACCATTGTTGGGTTCGATTGGACGTGTGATACGGCGCTCCATCCTGCTGTAGGACAACGTTTTGGTCCTCGGAGAAGTTGGCCTTCACCCAGGGAAGCACTTGATCCTTTAAAATATCGATAAACACTTCGGTATTCAGCATCAATGAAAACAGACGGCATTTTCAAACCATTGGACGTCACCAAGCCAAACATCATGACACCAGCCGGATGTGTGGTTTGAAATTTGAATTTCACTTTTTTCCGGAACGTTCTCCATTTTCTGCGGTGAAATGAACTGGTCCGTGTGGCTGTTGGCCACAGCATCGATGCTGAAAAGCTTTTCGTCGGAGAACAGGATTATCATTTTTTCCTTCTTCAACAAGGAAAGCAATCTCTTGGAACGAGTCACTCGTAGTTCCTTGACCCGGTCCGTAATCAAGTGGCGTTTCACTCTGGCTCTGGAAGATGCATGCAGGTCTTTTTTGATGATTCTCCGCATGGATTTCTCCGAAATATTGGCTTCCTTTGCAAATTTTCTTATGGAACGCACCGGGTTGCGAGCAATTTTTGCACGGACCGATTTGATCACGTTCGGCGTGCGTGCAAAGCGCGGACGTCCGCTTCCCGGCTTCCGCTGCTTAGGACCATCCTGCAGGGATTTTTTTATGCGGTAAACTGTTGCCAAATGGCACCCTACCACCTTGGAAATCTCTTTCGGCTTCTTCTGGGCGAGCAACAAACTGGTGATCACTTCTTTCGCGAACATTTTGACGAATTTGCAATAAAACAAATGGAATGTTTGGATGCAGCACTTGAAAGTAAACATAAACAAATACACTTTCGACAGAAATTAGTCACTAGCTACACGAATTAACCCAATACTCAAGTTTGAACATTTTCGCATTATTTTCTGCCGCACCCTGTATAAGCAAGGAAACATGTGTTTATCGCTAGGACATTGAAAATGCCAGTACAAACAGTTTGAGATGCTGAACAAAAAACGATACAATGAGCTTGGAAATTTGGATTATTGTTCAGGAAGAGGCAGACACTGCGAGGACCCCTCAGAACCGAAATTATACTTCGTCAAAGGGTTAATCGAAATTCTAGACGGTCTATCCGAAAAATGGCGCAATTATTGAAAACCGGCATCAAATCAGTACGAACTATTCTTCATGAGAATTTTAGGACTACATTATTAAAATTTTTCAAAGAATCACTACCCAAATGACAGGATGAAAGACAATCGGTACCAGAGAGCAAAGGTTTTGTTGAAGGAGTTTGGTAATGGACGTCATCGTCGGGTTCTTTCAACCGTATGAATATAGCCAGATCACACCATCCAGCTTCCCGAGTAACACATCTCCGTGATTTAATGTTGAGTAAGCTTCTATACAACCAAATCTAGTAATAAAAAAGTATTTTCAACCGTTATAAAACCTGTGTGTTGCTTAGGTTCGGTAATAGTTTGGGCGGGAATAACTTCTTCCGTTAAATAATATTTCCTCACGCTGTATACGAAAAATTCGTATTGTTTGTTTTCGGGTACGTTTGTGGTATTTCGTCGGTGAGATTTGCCTGAGGTGCAAACGCCTAGCCACGTCTTCCTTCGAAAGGGAAGTAAGTAAAGCCGTTGGTTGGTTAGTTCGTTACCTGGACCCTACATATCGAAACCATCAACACATGAGCATGACAAATGGCTTCACTTCCCTTCCGAAGGAAGACGTTATCAGAAATTTGTCGTCTCAGAAACTTCCAACGGTGCCGACTGGGGTGAGAGGTGACCACGCTTACAACTACAGCACCGCACAGTGGTCCCTCATAGGCCATTAATACAAAAAATTGACTCCCAGGAATACGTGTTTCTATGTTTTCTATGTTGTTTGACGAAACATCATCAAATTCGGTTGAATTATAAAATATCTATTATTTTACAATGGATAATCAGCAAATCACGAACGGTATTCACAAATCTTTTATAAAATAACTCAAACAATAGTAATTTTTTAAAATGCTTTTGCTTCAGGATATTGGATAGTGCATTCCATCTCTCGAATGCGTTTCTTTGAAATTTGGGTTTCTGTAGATGGCACAGATTCTGAAAAATCCAGAAAAGTTCTAAATGCAATACTTCAAACGCTTTCCAACAAGGAGAAGCTGCAGCTTGGTGAGTTGAAAAAAAAACGAGTTTTTTACGTGTGTAAGAAATTTTCTGCAATGCGGAAAGCAACTCAAAGAAATAAGCTGAAATTGATCTTAAGTTTAAGCGACTGGCTTAATGCAACATCGTTAAAAACTTTGCGTCATTTTACGGCTGACGAAAGTATCGAAGTTGATCCTGATGAAATATTGTCATTGATTGTTGAGGCAAAGCTAACAAAGCATCAATATCTTCTGATTAGGAGCTTCGTTAACCATAAAACAGCTTCTATCGTATTTCCTTCATATCAGGTACACAGAAAAAAATAATGAATTTTAACGAGCGCGTAAAATTTACCCTCGTTTGATTCCAAGCCAAAGCAGGCGCAAACGACGAAATTGTTTGCAATTTTTCATGCGCCATACAACATTGTTTGCAATCTTTCATACAAAAGGCTAGATTCAGGCGTTATCTGGCTTAAATTTACAATAAATATCCCATTATTTTCTGCCAAATCTAGCATTCCCTTTATGTGCATTAGATAACGCAGAAAATTCAATGTTTCTTTTTATCTGTGTATTCATTTAAATTCTTGTTTTTTTTTTATAAATAATTATATATCATAGGTTGCTCTGAAGGCCAAACAAAAATGCTGTCCCAAAGACGAGATCATTACTGAAATATCAGCCGAAATTGAGCCACAAAGTTAGAGCCACAAAGAGAATAGTTCAGTCGTGGCCAAATATTTTCGACAAAATGCGCAATAATCCTCAAGCGGAAATAATTTTGTTTGGGAAATGAGGGTTTGACGGTAGCTCAGGACATAGCGAATATAAGCAGTTCTTTGAAGATCCAACCACGGAAGACGGAAGCCTTTTCGTTACGTCTTACGTTCCTCACCACTTGATGATGAAAACATCTCTAGACAGTGATGTTGTTCTTTGGAAAAAACCCACGCCCTTCATCGACTAGATATTGCCGATCTATCCGGTTTCAATTCTGCAAGGAATCAAATCAGCTGTCTGATACAGAGGGAAAATACTTTAAGCAGAAAATTGACCACTTGCAAGCCACTGCAATTGGTCATGATTTCACCTGTTAAGCACAAACTTCAACTCACCATGGTAAATAGGAGAGTTTGTAGTGCATTGACGGAAACATCTTCATTCATTTAGTTAGTTTCAACTTATCTAAATCTTAGAAACCACAATATTTTCACTCCGCATCGAACGCTGACAAGCTTCGGTTTTTTCGCACTCCGCACTACCTGTTTTGTTTTTTTTCAACCCACTATCAACCACGCGGTAAATAAAATTAGTGCACTGTTTAAACCACCGATATCCAGCCGAGCGTTCCTTTAGGGAAGCAGACATTCCCGGCCGAGTCCGACGGATGATCTGTCCAGCCAGTACCCTCGTCAAATACGCGAGGGAAAAAGTGCAACCCCATAAGCATCATCGCAGCAGGAAAGGTCATCGCTCCATCCACTGCCGGTCAGCAAGCGGTGCTTTGTTTGCGAACAACAGCAGAAAGTACCACACCGGCAAAGGCGCAGCGTAAGGGCAAGTAGCACAGTTTCCTTTATTGTTCCCTCATCTGTTAGTGTTTTTTGTGTATCTCTCTCCCATATAGTGAATCGTTCTGCATAAGGTTATAATGCCGAGTACTACGTCTACATCCCATCTCGAGATGTGGAGATAGACGGTGTGGTTTCTGCAGCGAGCCTGACGTGTGAAGACGTTATGGAAGGTAAGGGGTGACTTCCAGATTCGGCTTCGTCTACCATTGAGATTCTGGAATGCAAACAATTGCATGCAGGATCAATGGTAGATGGAAAAAAGACGTATTCCCCGTCGGACTAGCTACAAGTGACCTTCGCCGGATCAATTCTCCCAAAATTTGTTGAAATTGATAAGGTTTTTTTTTCAGTGCGCCTTTTTGTACCAAGGGTATTTAATTGTACCAAGTGCAAACAGTTGGATCATACGGCTACTTTTTGCGACTTTTTGCGGCCAAAGGCATCTAGAGGATGCTTGCCAACAGGAAGCAACAGAGTGTGCTTACTGTGGCAAAGAGCCTCTCCACGATTTGCAGAACTGCCCCGTGCACAAAAAAAAAACGAATAAACCGGTAATAGCTGATGCATCCGTTCCTGGCTGTAGTTATACCACCCTGTCGCTTCCGAATAAGAGTAACCGTATGAGGTTGCCAAAAACAAGTACTACGTCTTCTCGCAATTCTAAGAAAAATATCCCGTCCAAGCGAGGTAAGATTAATTTTAGGGACATTGTGGATAACATTTCAAATGCTCTTGGCCTTTCGGATGCTTCACCGCTTCTAGGACTTATTGACCTGCTTATTCCTATAGTTGGGAACTACTTCAAGCAATTGACTGTATCAAGGCGCCTCATTGGTGAATTCATATCTTTCGATGAATAATTCGTCGAGTGAGGATCAAGATATGATCACCGTATTACAATGGAACTGTCGTAGTCTAATACCTAAATTAGACTCGTTCAAGTATTTGATTCACAATTCTGATTGTGATATATTTGCTCTCTATGAAACATGGCTTTCTTCCGAAGATGAATTAAACTTCCATGATTTTAACATTATTCGCCTGGACCAAGATGATTCATATGGTGGCGTACTTTTGGGGATCAACAAGTGCAACCCCTTCTACAAAATCTTACTCATAATCACAGGCATTGAAATCGTCGCTTGCCAAATAAATGTAAAGAATAAATATCTTTGCATAGCTTCCGTCTATGTCCCTCCGAGGGCATCAATAAACTCCCATCAACTTTGGAGTTCAATTACATTACTTCCATATCCAGTTCTTATTCTGGGCGATCTAACTCCCACGGGAACTTGCCACGCTACTGCTTGGGGTGAACAATACGATGACAACAGAGCGGGTATTTTCTATGACTTATGCGACGATTTCAACTTGACCATCTGGGGAAGCGACACGAATAACAGGGAGAGTCTCCTGCCAGGGAGAGTCGACTTGACATATCTTTGTGCTCTAGCTCACTATCATTACATTGTCTGTGGAAGGTAATCAATGATGTCCATGGTAGTGATCACCTACCAATTATTATCTCAATCAAAATTGGTTGTCGAAAAACAGACCAATCAATCAATATTCCTTATGACCTCACAAGGAATATTGATTGGCAACATTTTGCATCGGCGGTAACCCTTTGTATTGATTCTACCGATCCTCTGCCACCATTGGATGAGTATCGTTTCCTTTCCGAATTGATGTACAAAAGTGCATTAGAAGCTCAGAAACGACGTTTTCCAAGTGCATTCTTCAAAAGATGACCCGCCACCCCTGGGTGGGATGACGAATGCACTGAGTTGTATCTTGAGAAATCCGGTGCGTTTAAAGATTATCGTAGACATGAAACATGTGAGTTTTTTGATAAGTACCTAAAGCTTGAAAAAAAAGCTTAAAAACTTACTCAAAGCAAAGAAACGCAATTACTGGCGTCCGTTTGTAGAGGGACTATCTACAGGGTGCGGCAGAAAATAATGCAAAAATGTGTTCTATTTCTTTCAAATCCTATTTTCAACTAATTAAAGCAATAATATCAACATTTTCGAGTGCAGTTATCTTTATAAAGTCCTTTTAAACAAATTTATTCAATGTGTGCTCCATTTTTTTTTATTAATAACATCCTCGAGCCGACGCCGGAAGCCAGACTTTTTTATGCGGTAAACTGTTGCCAAATGGCACCCTACCACCTTGGCAATCTCTTTCGGCTTCTTCTGGGCGAGCAACAAACTGGTGATCACTTCTTTCGCGAACATTTTGACGAATTTGCAATAAAACAAATAGAATATTTGGATGTTACACTTGAAAGTAAACATAAACAAATACACTTTCGACAGAAATTAGTCACTAGCTACATGAATTAACCCAATACTCAAGTTTGAACATTTTCGCATTATTTTCTGCCGCACCCTGTAGAGAAACCTCAATGACAACGCTTTGGAGAAAGGCTCGCTACATGCGAAATCGCTCATCCTCCAATGAGAGTGATAAATACTCCATGCAAAGGATATTCGACTTCGCTAAAAAGGTTTGTCCAGACTCTGTCCCAACACAACCGAATTTACGGGATACTACCGGAAGTAACGGTTCTCTGGACAAACCATTCACAATGTTGGAATTTTCGAATTTTCGGGAAGCGATATGATTAAATTCAACCTTCTAAAAAACCTCACCGATATCCCTAAAAGTCGATTACTTAACCTGTATACTCTCATGGAATTACCCTGATAAAAAATAACCTTAAACCAAAGAGAACAGACATCCAAGCTGGAGTGCCCTCCGTGTGTAAATTTTTGTAACTGTCATTTTAAAATTTCAGTTAGTTTTAGTGAATCGCATGTTGATGGCGCAACTTGCCCGCCTCGAGATTTGATAGTCTGTCAATTTTAGTTTGGTGAAACCTAGGCTAGGCGGCGTTGTTTTTCCAACGGTCTGCTTTTAAAAATTTACACAGGAAATTGGAAAAAAATTGTTCGAGGCTGGATGTCTGTTCTTTGTGCTTAAACGAACGATATCACAAATCCTCCAACCATTTCTTTAATGGTTCGGATGATACCCCAAATAGGTCGTTAAGAAAAATAACCCTACGAAATTTATGAGGGTTAATATAGTTCCACCCGCATGGAGGCAGGTTAAAGTAATAGCTATTCAAAAGCCTGGGAAACCAGCGTCTGATTACAATTCTTACCGTCCGATCTCTATGCTATCATGTTTAAGGAAATTGTTAGAAAAAATGATCCTATCAAGACTTGACCGTTGGGTTGAATCAAACAACCTACTATCAAATACGCAATTTGGTTTCCGAAAGAGCAAAGGAACAAACGATTACAACTGGCCTTTGCACACAAGGAGCAATTGGCTTCAGTATTTCTGGATATTAAGGGCGCATTTGATTCAGTTTCCATAGATATACTGGCAGATAGTCTGCATAGTAGTGGTTTACCAGGATTTTTAAATAATGTTTTGTATAATTTACTGTCAGAAAAACAAATGACCTTCAATCTAGGCCAACTGACAACTTCCAGAATTAGCTACATGGGCTTACCTCAAGGTGTCTAAGTCCTTTATTTTATAATTTTTATGTTAAAGATATTGATAACTGCGATGCTGTGATCTCCTTTAGAGGTCCACGTGCAAAAATCTTGCAAAGACCATTGCAAAACTCCCTGGATAATCTGTCCATTTGGGCCAAAAATTTGGAGATCGAGTTTTCCCCGCAAAAAACCGAATTGGTAGTGTTTACTAGAAAGCGGTTCCCAGCCCAACTGCGTCTCAAGCTGTTGGGAAGAGACATTACCCAATCTTTGACCTTCAAATACCTTGGAGCCATGTTTGATTCGAAATGTACTTGGAGTACTCACATTGCGTATTTGAAACAGAAATGTCAAACAAGGATCAATTTTCTAAGATCAATTTCCGGCTAGGTGGGGTGCTCACCCTGAAGACCTCATTAAACGAAAGAGCCACCTCATTAAATTAGAACACATTCAATATCGTTGTTTACGTATTGCCCTTGGCTGTGTGCATTCAACGCACAATATGAGCTTGGAGGTTCTGGCAGGAGTAAAACCCTTACAGAGCCGCTTCTGGGAGCTTTCATCTAGCTGGAATCAGTAACAACCTTGTGATTGAAAACTTCGAAGAAATACTCGAATTGAGTACCCAGTCTAGATTCTTACGAATCTATATTAACTATATGTCATCCGATATTAGTCTTCCATGCTTTAATTCTCCTAGTGTTCGCTTTCCTTATCACAGTTCCTCCATTGATTATGATCTCTCCATGAAACGGGCTATTCAAGGAGTTCCAGATCAACTTCGACATATTTTTATTAAAAAGTACCAACATGTCAGTTGCAATAGAAGAATTTTCACTGAAGGGTTGTTGCTGAGCTGGCAGCAATCAATTTCTCATTGGGGATAATTTCCGACATGCCCATAGACCATTATTTCATCTTCTCGGATAGTCTCAGTTCTATTGAGGCCCTCCGGTCGATGAAAACAGTGAGGCACTCATCTTACTTTCTTTCAAAAATAAGGGAGCAGATGTGTGCGTTGGTTGAAAGATCATTTAGGATTACCATTGCATGGGTCCCCTCACATTGCTCAATTCCAGGCAATGAGAAGGCGGACTCTCTAGCAAAGGTGGGCGGAAAAGAAGGCGAGATTTTTGAAAGAAGAATTTCACATGATGAATTTTTCCCACTAGTACGTCAGAGTTCTCTTCAAAGTTGGCAAAACGAATGGACAAGTAATTCTCTTGGGCGGTGGTTACATTCCATTATTCCAAATGTTTCGTCGTGATCCTGCTTCAAAGGTCTGGATGTAAGTCGCGGTTTCATTCGTGTGATGTCAAGACTTATGTCCAACCAGTACTCGCTAGACGCACATCTCTACAGAATTAACCTCGTCGATAGCAATGTATGTAGGTGCGGAACCGGTTATGATGACATCGATCACGCAGTTTGGTATTGCCCGGATAATGATGCCTCCAGAGCACGACTATTGGATACCCTAGTGGCCCGAGGTAGACAACCCTCCCGCGAGGTAAGAGATGTTTTGGGAATGCGCGATCTCCCCTACATGCAAGCGATTTACGAATTCCTTTGTTTGTCTGATCTAAGAGTGTAATGTCATCACCCCCTCCCATCCAGTCTAGTAATTTCCCAGCCATTGTGTCCTTGTGTTATACTATCCTTTTGTTTCCGTGCTACTTGTACCTGCCCAGCAAGCAGTGGTCACCCATCTGCGGCTTAAGGCTGGTTTACAGTTCAGGAAAAGCATCACGGGATTTGGGCGCCTGTGTGTTTTAAATGGAATTAAGTCTACACAAAAATTACAGTTTTCCTGAAGTGTAAACCCAACCGCGGGATTTACTCCGGGAAAAAAATCATCTCTACACACTACTTCTTCGGCGGGAACAAATCATTCCGAATTGTTTCCGAGCGGATTTTGCAAGTTTGAGTTCTAGAGCAAATTTTCAATAGCTCGTAAGTAACATATTGCTATCTAGAGCAAATATTTTCATAAGGTCGTTAGTAACAATGTAAATAAAAATGATGTTCTTTCACTAAATGATAGCTTGGGTACTCCTCAATATGAATTATACACAGCATTATATGAATTGCAGCGAATTGCTGCTATATATTATGTAACAAAATTAGCTTGAGTCACAAACTACTCCATACCGAACTTTTGTCGCATTCGTCGGTTTGTCATTTTGACTCAATTGCTTTTCTATGGTCCTCACCGGATTAAATTAAGAGCAAATACCAACAATTTTCACCTGGCTAAACATTCGTTTGATTTAACCATGCCTGCGATTAAAGTCAACCATGGTGGTGTTGATATCAACATGAGGTCTGTCAAATATTCCACAAATGTTGAAGGCTGTACCATAAACGTAGTAAATTTGACTGAAATTTCAAGGTAGTTTTGAAAATAGGCATAGTCGGGAAAAATTGTAGTTTTTACAGCATGATTTTTTTTTCAGAGTAGTATTCATTTTGAAATTCAATGCTTTCTGAAAGAAAGAACTTACACAAATGAAAATATGCAAAACCCTCACTCCCGTTTCATTTATATCAATTTTTGAGTAAAATCGTATACTATCTCTTTTTCTCTCAAGAAAAAGATACTCAATATTTGGAAAAAGTGGATTTGCTTAATTTTATGAGTAGATCCACTATTTTACGAAAATAAAGTTATATTTCCGTGAGAGAAAAAGAGATAGTATACAATTGTTCTCAAAAATTGAGTAAAATAAAACAGGAGTGTGATGCGCAAAACTAGCTTGTCATTGAGTGTGGAGAAATGTGGAGAAACGTCAACTGGAAAATTTCCCGAGTCAAATCCCGAGCCAAATCCCGTTCAAAATCCCGTGGTGCTTTTCCCGAACTGTAAACCAGCCTTTAGTTCCTGAATGGGACTACAGGGACCGTGGATTTGGTAGATGTCGCAACCATGAGCAGCAAATAATACCTTCAATAAGTTACCTGCCTAGCCCCCTCCAAAGGAGAATGTGACCCATTAACCTCGAGCTAGCCACGAGTAATTGGCATCCCATTTTACTAAAATTGAAAAATTATACATTGTAAATAACAATATTGAATATCGGGTCCGTAAAAAGTTGCACACGCCTGAGCCTAACAAATAAACGAACTAATTAAAAAAAAAAAACTGATGAGCACTTTTGTGTTCCTCTGATTTGCTCAGTTTGGTCTCGAACGAAATTTTGACTTCAAGAATGTCACCGAGAAATTTTTACAGGTCACTATAATTGGATACCGCTGATGATCCCGAACTAAAAACACGTTTGTTTGACGTTTTGCGCATGACCTACTGAGAATCTTTGTAAAAGGAATAGAGTAAAACTTAACTAAACGGAGTTTAGGTCTCTAGAAGTGCTCTAAATTTCACTGCATTGCCTCTCGCATTCAGTAAGGTATAAGAAAATGAGACTTAAGGAGTGTATCGAATATAAGCTATCCACATGCATTTGCGTTGTACGCATGTATTTGTGATGGTTTTTTATGCTCTGAGTTTGAGTTTGCATGCTGTGCGTTTGACTGTCAGCTTTCTTTTGTTTACTTGTTTGTGCGGTTCAAATTCTGCGTTTTCAAAATGTCGCGTATTGAAAAGGAAGTGAAAATTAAGGTTCTGGACACATGGCTAAGTGAGAAGGGTATTACTATGCGAAAATTGGCGAAGCGGTTTTGAATTCATCATGCGAGTGTTAAAACCATCATTAATAAGTTTGGGGAACACTATTCTTTGGATGAGCTACCAGGAAGAGGCAGAAAACCCGGTTCTTCCAACCCGAAACTGGAGCAGAAAGTGGTATCTCTAATCATGAAGAACAAATCAATGTCAATACGTGATTTGGCCAAAAAAGCAGGAACGAGTGTCGGAATGATCCAGCGTATCAAGAGGCGAAACCATCTGAAGACCTACAAGAAGCAGAAAATCTCGAAACAAAGTGCAGAACAGAAGAAGCGAGCAGCAACAAGGGCCCGGAAATTGTATTCGCGTCTTTTGCAGCGTCCGGATGCATGCGTTTTGATGGACGATGAGACCTATGTAAAGGAGGACTCAAAAACCCTTCCAGGTCCACAATACTTTACTGCCGTCGTTGAGGAGGATGTGAGCGATGCGGACAGGTCGATTCAAGTGGAGAAATTCGGTCGAAAGGTACTGGTATGGCAAGCAATATGTTCCTGTGGTTTGAAGTCAACCATTTTTTACACTACCGGAACTATAAATGCGAAAATCTATCGATCTGAGTGTCTCCAGAAGAGATTGTTGCCTTTATATAAGAAGCATAGTACACCTCCACTGTTTTGGCCGGATTTAGCGTCGGCTCACTATGCCAAAACCACTCTCAATTGGCTTGCGGAAAAGGGTATAGATTTCGTTGAGAAAAAATATCAATCCACCAAATTGCCTTCAGCTTCGACCCATCGAACGTTACTGGGCAATCGTGAAGAGGGTCTTCAAGAAGACTGGTAAGGCAGCTGGGAACATGCAGGAGTTCAAAAAAAATTTGGGCACAAGCGTCCAAAAAATGCGATGCAACACTTGTCCGGAACTTGATGAAGAGCATTCGATCCAAAGTTCGAAAATTCGTGAAGGAATAACTTAAATTTCATCCGGTCTTCATTATGTTCAAGTTTAACCTCGTCCAATAAAGGATCAATTTTTTTGTATGAATAAAATATCGGTTTTCAACATAATTTGAAAGAAAGTTTGTGGATAGCTTATTTTTGATACACTCCTTAGCCTGAGTATGTTTTTATTTCATGTTGGCATTTTCAAGCTTGTTACTCATTTCATATAAGTTTATTGCAAGAACTTCAGCTACCGTTCCAAAGTACTTCCAGAGTTAGCTACTAACAGTTTTTTATGGCTATACCGCTTAAACATTCGTAAAATTGTTTGGCTAGTTCTATCATACTCTGTACCAAGAGAGCATCAGAAGTGTTTCAACCATTCCTTCATTCCTACACCGGATCAGAAATTGAACCAAGCTACTTTCAGTTTGAATTTGCCTAGCAGCCTTTACCGACTGAGCTAAAGAAAGCCAGAGTTACAAAATATCTTAAATTGTATTACTCTGCAATCAATAACTAAAATTGGATACAAGAACATTAAGCTTGAGAGCTTTGTAAAATGGTTTAAAATATTTTAGGAACCGGTGAACTAGCTCTGGTTAGTGAAGCCGTATTTTTCAACAATCACTAAAGTTCATTGAATACAATAGCTGTCACCTGAAATAAATCGTGAAACTCTGAACTGAAGTGGATGCAGCTTCCGGCAGCACGGTAACCCTCGTGGAAGTACTCAGTGTCGGACTTGGATGAGATTACTAAAATCACCTATCACTTCACCCCAAAACCATCGTTGCGCAAGGTGATCACTTGTGGTAGATTTGCAAACTTTCCGCCCAATTTCAGTAGCCTACGCAAATGGAACATGTTTTTTTGTTTGTTTTGTTCTTCCTTATGCGCAGAGCAAAGTAAACCAGCGATGTTGCCACTTTCGATTATGCAATGCGAATTTTGGATAAGTGAGGAGAAAGAGCACGTAATACGGCCTCAACCACCAGCGGCCACCGTCTCCACATTGACTCACACATTGACACACATACACATACACACACACACATGCACACCCATGCCGTACCGCATTTTATGCACATAGCCCACAAGTGCACGCCCGAGCACTGACTGGGTTGCAAAAGTCTTCCGGACCCCCCCCCGTGAAGGAGGTGAAAAGAAAGTTGAAATTGTAACTTTCTTCGGTGAAACAAACAACACACAAAAAAATTATTACAAAACTCTCTAGGAGATTTCCAGTTTTTTTTACACACTCATTGGCACGCGCGCGCGGTCACAGGCTTATGAAGTTGGTGCAAATAATTGCAAACGAGCGCCCAGCTTGGGCCACCTATCCAAGTATTTAGACCTGCTAGAGTTGCTGTGACGACTGTGACACCGGTCCTGCATGGCCTGCTTCGTGTCAACGCGTACCTTCACTCTTAAATTTTTCTCGTTGCATGATCTGACCACAAGTCGCCATTCGATGGGCGAGAACAGTTTTCAATTTTTAACTCTAAAAGGGAAACGAATCGTAAAATTTACCAGCCACTAGCGCAACTACACTCAACAGCACTGCGGCGATTTGGATCCGCATTCCGATTTCTTCCGGCACTCGTCCTTGAGTGCACTTCTTCTGGTTACTTCTTCACCACTGGCGTGACACGTAACAGTACACTGCTGGAAAATCCAATCCGTTAGCCCCTTAGGTACTGCTGTACGACACACTGAACCGAGAAAGGAAATTTAGGACCGTTTGTTGCGCTGCGAACCACAACTGCCAACGCGTACAAACCGAGACTGACTGAACACGGTTCGCTGATCGTGGGAGACTTAAACTGGCCTGTGCAGCCTATTGCGATCCGACAGCCACCACACGCGAGAGAGCAACCCGCAAACCTGATCGATCGGTCGGACCATGACACGAGCGCGTTTTCGTCGAGAGCACCTTCCCTCCTGTCAACTAGGACGGAGATTGGCAAAGTCAGGCAGTTTGATGTGGCATAGCGCGCAGCGCCAAAGCGAGGGCTTCAATTGTCTCTGTTCTTGATAAACAGGTCGGATGGCTTTTTACCTTCTCTTCTACGGCCGCAGCTCGACGCCGAGCGGACGGTCTAGACATAGTGTTCTAAAATATGCTAATGCCAATGCTCATTTCCTGATCAGATTTCCAAACCGATCGATCTCGCGCCAATCGAAATTTGACGAGCGCGCAGCCTACTTTTCGATTGGATTTGAAATCGATTTACCCAGATATAAGTGATCCGGAAAGGTCGGTGAACTTTGACGGAAGCCGGGCGGAATTTAAATTGTCGACGTGATCGTTCAACACCCGAAAATTAGCCAGTGCAATGGCGGAACTAGGAACGCTTTAAGAAACAAGATGGGGGGTGACACTATTCGGAAAAATACAATCCAACGGAAGTAAGTTATACAACAATCAGTTGTGAACATTTCACTCAGAACAAGGTATGCACTACTATTTACCATGATCGATTCGCTTCATCAGCTCCCTTCCCAAATTAAACTGATCCCAAATTAAACTGACCAAATGATCGATAGTTATTGGACCGGATCCTTCTTTTTTCGGAGCTGGTCAATGTTTAGCAGTTATGTAACTACACAGCAAACATTGTATGACATACAACAGGATATTCAATCAAGTTTTAGAATTTTCCGCTAACTTAACTTAATCAACTTGTTGGGTATTTTAAATTCACCATGTGCTTAACATTTAGTTACTTAAGACGTTCTTATGCCGTTTACCGAGAGTAAAATATTTGTCTTTCAAAATAAAATTGGGCACAGTAACTAAATGTGGGTGGTGGGTTAAAATAATTATTTAATAATCACATTGTACTAGCTACCTATAAAATTCTGGTAATATCTGGAAAACTTTGGTAGATTAGTATATTAGAGATCATGACAGCCATTACTGAGAGAACTTAAAAGTGTAGATACTGAGTTTGTCTCCTCTTGGCCCTGAGTTTTATAAAAGTATCGTTCATTTATAAGAATCTATCTATTCCTAATGGATTTTCTAATGCACTGAAAATTAATTTTAGCTTATACTACGAAATGGAAGGTAGAACTAACGAATCTATTCGTTGTTTTCTGCAACGAAACTGATTTGTTGAATTTATGAAGACCCTCGTAATTAATGGTACATGCGCAACTGTTACAAACACGAAGCATTTATTCACACAGAAAGAACATTCCTGCATTGTACGAAAACAATACAAAGAGCTACGAACATTTTATCACAAATTAAAAAGAAACGTCTATCTGGTGGTTGCATGAATGACTGACAGATCTACTTTATCGACTCGAAATGTAATTGAAAAAAAAGCACAACCACGTGTTCAGCGTTTGTTTTTTAAATGTTTCTGACATGGGATTAGATCCTGTATTTTTGTGACGTGATGTCGTCGTCAAATAGTTTGACAGATTTATTTTTTTGTTAAATGACTGGACAATGCGTACCATTGGTACTTCGCGTACCTACGTATAACATAGATCCTACTGCGATGCTTAGCCTCTTGTCCAGTAACACCTATCCCTACCTCCCCGTGGTGCCGACTGGGGTATGAGTAACCATAGGAAAGACCGGGTAACCAACCCCGGTGGGACCTTGGTCATATGCTGACAGGGAAGGGGGGGCTGCCCTCTTGAAAGGGTGCAGTCTATCTGAGCGCCTGTTTTCCATGTCAGAAGTGGCTGAAAACAGCGTCTGTTCTCCATGTTAGGAGCGGCTGATCCTCGTCCTCGTGCCTGTGTGGGACTCTAAACAGTGCTGTGCACGATGGTCCTCCGGCGAGACAGGGGGTTAGGGAAGGCCCAACAAGCCGCCCTTAAAAAAAATAATGTTACGAATAACACAGAAGTTAACACGATTGAGTTTCCACTTGCTGAAATTAAGGTCTCTACACGCTTCCAGAACGCACGGCAGGACCTGATAATGTTGGTTGGATCCATTTATCTCCAGGTACGGATCAATGTTTGTCTGAGGCTTGCTGTACTCGGGTGGTGTTTAGAACAAGCCTTGGCCTTCCTGGCGCGCCATACTGAGTATTCCTGTTAGTTAAGAGCGGGGCTGGATTGCGTTGATACGGGATCCACGGCAAATAGTGTTAATATGTAGTCTACGATCGGTTGACGAAATAAATAAATAAAATAAATAAATATGTTCTCGTCGGTGAATTGAGGAAATTCAAGATTTTCTTACATCGCTCGACTCGTAGCTTCCGGATGCGGTTAGTAACCATGTAAGTTTTTTTTACCGTGCCCTCGACCTTGCGCCGCAATCTTCCTTTGCGATCTTCTGTGCCGTAAAGTTGCTGATTCTGTGTTCCTTCACCAAAATGGTGAAATAGTAAAATACTCATTAAACGCACTGGAGTCGCCCGAATGTTCCATTTGATGGCAGCGATAACCCTCGGTAACCGTACTGACCTCGGACAACCTGTTGCCTTCATCGCGGATAGTTGTTCTTTATTTTCTCGGTCTAAGACTCTTTTCACGGTCAACCGGTCCACTCCCACGGCGATTGAAATGTCTTTTTGCGACATTTGCGCGTGGAACGAATCACGAGTATGCTGCCACTTCGTCATGGTGCAACTGTCAAACTAAGGACATCAACTTCTTTTACTCGCATCATACTATGATATGAATTATAGCTAACGTGCAAGCAAAGAAAACCAAGGCACTGTATGTACAGGTGAAACGGAAACCTTATTTGTACAATGGTGCAAACATTATCACGCATACGGTAGTACCGCATAGCGAAAAAACTGTAAATCTTCTGTTCTGTTAACACGTGCAATGCTAGTTTCCATGTAAAACGTGAATGTAGTGTCCTATTAATTGTTGGGAGTATGATGATCCGATAAACCGCAAATGGTGACAAATGACATCCACCTCTCAGTTGCCTCGGTTGCTGCGATTCACTATCTCCAGTATCAATGAATGCTAGATCCGCAACACCCCCTCTTAATCGCCGACAACGATTTTGGTCCTGAGGTATTGGAATCGGGTAGCATCTGATGCTTTGATTCATCATTCTTGGTCAATCCAATACAGCCTCGGTTATCTTCATAAATAATCACGGGATCCGACGGTGCCCTGCAGTTGAAATCTTTTAGAAGTCCGGCCTACCAGATTCCTTGGGACACAGCGGAACTTAGTGCTACATATTCAGCTTCGCTTGAGGACATTGAAACTGTTGACTGCTTGCAATTTGCCCAAGAGACAGTTTATCCGTAAACCTTGAACGGGAAGCCCGTCACCGACTTGCGATTGGTTGTCCAGTTGGAGTCGACGAATCCTACGACCCAAGCAGCACAAAACTATCATAATTGGTTGCAACAACTTGGTTGTGACTTGATTGAGTCACACTGGAGTTACTTTGATTGATTTGCAACAAGTGTGTTACTAGGGGAGTGGTCTGGTGTCTTCATTTCTCTTGAACTGGAGCCCCATGATAGCTATTCCCTTGAGGTATCTCATAACATGCTTCAGTGTTTGCCAGTGGTTCTCCGTTGATGACTCCTTGAAGCTTCCCATGTAGGCAACAGGGTAGCAGAGGACAGGCCACACGTTCAGCATTTGGTACATCAAACTGCCTAGAGACTCCCGATATGGCTACGTGGTACGACTTCCTTCACAGGTCAGCTGAAGTCCATTCTCCATCGGACTCTTCGTGGGATTGCATTCAATCACGTCAAATTTCTCTAGAATTTAAGTAGATGTTGCCTCCTGCGACAGCTTTAGATTACCATGATTCCGGTCGTACTCCACGCTCATCGCATTCGGATGTCCCTTCCGACTATCAGTAGGTCGTCTGCATAGATCATCAGGTACACTTCATCACCTTCCATGGTGAACATGTACAGGCAGCGTTCACGGTTGGATCTGCGGAATCCTAGTTTCAACAGTGTCGAATTGAATCTATCGTTCCAGCATCGTGGGGCTTGTTTTAGACCATACAGTGATTTGTTTTGCTTTCACGCCTTAAGGTACATCCATGTAGAGGTCCTCTTTCAGCATTCCGTGGTGAAAATCCTTCTTGACACCCATCTGGTGTACGTGCAAACCACGATTAACAGCAACAGCCAACACCACACGAACTGTAGACACTTTGGCGACGGGTGCGAACGTATCCTCAAAATCGATCCCAGGACGCTGCAGGAGCCCCTTGACTACCAGTCGTGCCTTATGTCGAATCTATCGTCCGGTCTAGTCCTGCTTGAGCCGGAACACCCATTTTGTTTTAAGGGGCTTTACATCGACTGGACACGTCGTCAGCTCTCATACATCGTTGACCTTCATGGAGTTGAGTTCACGATGCTCACGAGTGCTGATTTCGTTGTTGGTTTCGGGAACATCTGAGAAAGGGAAGGCTAACAGCACTGGCACTGAATCTGGTAAGATAGGTCAGGAACTTACCGGGAAAACGGCACTCCCATTCGCAGTACCTCGTGGACTGCTCGTCACTAGGGCCGGATGACAAGTCCAAATCTGGAAGCGAAGTGTGGAGTCGTCTGGGTCCGCTGTATCCTCATACTCTTCTCCAGGTTGGACTTGATCGTTATGGCCGGATGGTAAGATCACGGGTTGCTCAACATGGTCCTCTTCGATGCGTTCTTCCCCCTCTTGCTCTTAGATTAACGGAATCAGAAAAAAAGGAAAGTATTGTTCATTGAACTTGACGTCACGAGTAATCATGATTTGCTTGGCATCCTTGTCCCACAGTCGGTAACCATTTTGTATACATTTTTGTATACCGTTCCAAATGCCGCAGTTGCCATTGCTGAAAATTCCTTAAATTTTTCGAATACGTGACTGTTCATCAATGAACGAAACGAAGTAGCGATGACTTTCCCAGGACGGCGGCTCGATCGGTCCACATACGTCGGGGCCTTCTCTTGCACCATTGAACGGCTCCCGGATGTGTTTTTCTAGTAGACAGACGTCGCAAAACTTAATCTTCTCCTGTTTAACTGCAGATCAAGGGCCAGGTTCTCACGCACAACTTCAGCCAAACTTGCATTGGCCCGTTGGATCGCCATTTCCAAAACGTAAAGATTTCCTCGCAGATATGCCGCCGCAATCTTCTCCCCATTCATCTTCAGCGTAATAATCTTGCCGTTGAAGAGCACTTCCATACCGGCCTTGGTCAACTTCTTCACGGACATGAGATTCTCCCTCAGATTCAGAACATACAGGACGTCTTTCGCAGTCATCAGAACGCCACGGTTGCGCATTCCACTGATGACACGAATTTCCTTGGCCACTTGGAATTCTCCGTTCTTTGCTACGTCAATGTGCTTCCACGGATGAAAAGTGTTGCTTCGAATTCACTTTTTCACACATTCCGGAATCGGGCTTTCTTTCGATGCTCTGATTGGAACGGGCGTATCCGGCGTCCACGAAGTGCCGCACGATGTCCGTTTTCGACGCGGCGGGGTGCCGTTCTTTGAACGCGCACACTTCTGAACGGAGTTGCTTCACTGTTTTTGCCATCACGGTTATGTCGTTTTCGGTTTTAAACCTGGGTCAGGTCTGACTCTGACTCGCAATTACCGAACGAAAACGGATCCAGAGTCGAGTCAGTACGATGGTATTAGTGCAAAACATAAACATAAACAAACATAAACATTTGATTTTGACAGTTATGTTTGTGTGTGTTGGTGAACCCAGGTTGGACCTCGAAAGAACTTGAGAGCGAACCTCATCAATGTTGGGTCGGATCCAGAGCGGATCCAGGTCCTACCCGATTGAATAAAAAAACGTTTTGACAGCTGTTAGGGCGGACCTAGGGCGAACCCAGTTCCGCACTGGCAATAACCGAAAACGACATTAGACTTCGACTGCTAGAGCTGTCAAATTTTGGGTTACTATGGTTGACTCATGGGTTACTATGGTTGATGCTGCATGGGTAGTTTTGTCAGTCCGGGTGAAGGTAAACCCATGAAAAATCGGCAATTTTTGTCCATTTGTTTTTTAATGCAAACGTTAGTGATCCCCCGAGTCCAGTAAAAATTCAAGCTTCTCTTTGGATCGCTGCTTGCCTCCGGCACAATCTGCCATGAACACGACCGATATTGATCCATTGGCAACTTTGGTGTTGGTCTTCTTTCGGCAATCTTTCTTCATGCGGCAGCGCTACCACAGCTGTGACATTTCTTGATCGCCAACAAATGCGGTAGGTTTTTCCTCGTAGCTATGTATCCTGTCCAAACGCTTTAACTCGTCGCTTAACAACCGCGTTTTCATCAACTCGTAGTTCAATTCATCTTACGGTGGCTTTTCTAAGGCGGAGATGAGGGGATCATAGGATTCCGGAAGGGTCAGCCTAAGAGCTGAACAAACATCGCTTTCTTCCGGTTTTGAACTGGCCACTCGGAGCCGACTCGTCGTAGACTTCAGAATATCTTTCGAGTTATGACATGAGGCTAAATCTGGCCAGAAAAACGTAGGACCATCGTGTGACCTCAGAAGTGGAAGTAGACGCTTGTGAAGGCATTTTTTGGAAAATCTGCCCATTGACCGTCCCGGTTGACACGAATGGGGTACTTAGCTTTCCACACGAGAGAGTTGCTTGCCAAATCATGTATTTTTTTTTTGGCAAACTTTGACATCTTCTGCTCTCAAACGTCCTCAGGAACACCGAACTTATGATGAGCAGTAAAGAACAGGAGCCCTGGAAATTGCCGGAAGTCCCGTTTAACATAAGTCTCGCCATTCATAACGAGACAATGTGGTTTGGGCAACAACTGGGTGTAGAGTTTCCGTGCATGTGGTTTCCCCAACCGTTCATCGCGATTCGGCACCTTTTGAACTTCACGTTTTTTCGCATCTTGCAAGAAAATTTAGCTTAAATGCAGTTTTTCGCCACATCTCGAACTAAACTGTTTGGATTCCTCTTGAAAGCATTCACTACCCTTTTGTGATCCTTGACACTCCTTTACACAAATATCCATCCAGTTTTTTCACACTTTTTCTTCCGATTGATGGTCAAACGTTCATTGCACAGATTTGAAACACGAGTTACCGTAGATTGTAAATACTATTTCCAGTTTCCTGCGGATGGCACGACGAGAGAGATCTGGATTTTCGAGGTACGTGCGCATATTTGCATCGATTGCACAGCTACTAATGTTACCATTACATATTGAACTAATTTCAGTCAATAGAAAATACCCAATGGGTGAAAAGCTACTGCCATTTGAAAGTGATGCAATTTGACTCCGCACACCCTTTATTGTAGAGCATTGCATAGCTACAGAATGAAATCCCTAGTTGCCTTATGGAATCCTAATTTGGCAGAATTATCCAGTTTCATAAGGCGAAACTTATGAATTTTGTGAGTCTAGTTGTCGGAGTGTTTGTGTTGGCTCTTCAGCAGAAGAAGACGGTGGAATCCGTTTAGTATAATTCGCGTTCGCCTAAACAGTACCAGTACACGATTCTTAGGGTGCGATATTCAACAGTTCGCAGCAGGCGACGTTTTTACAAAAAAAGCACAGTTACCACCTATATCTCAACAACCAAGTTTCATCTCAAAAACCTGGGGGGCCGAGAGTTTCCCCATAAGCTACGCTTATGGGTGCACTGCACTCGTGTTGGCTTGGGAATTGGAAAACGTTTCGGCTGAAGTGTGTTATGATGAAGAGGAAACAAGGAAGGGGAAACGAGGTGCGTGCAAATTACGTATTCCGGGCACGTGTGAGCCCATCTGCGTCTTCAGGTAAAGTGAGTTTCTCAACAAAGGAAGTTTAGGAGAAATTTCGAGGGCTGCCTCTGGCCTTAAAACTGAATCTAATTACGGTGGAGCTATGCTGGGACAATGCAATATACCCTCCGTAGTGATGATGATGATGATGTACTCCCGGTAGAACAATTGTTTTAAACTTTCTCAATTATCGTTAATCGAACTTTGCCTTAATGCCGCTGGCTAGTGGCAAGCATACCCTTTGTGCGCTTCTGACTGGATACAGCAATAGTTACCTCTTTCGATAACAATTATATTTCGGGAAAGTTTGAGCGATTGAAAGTGCATTATCCTGAAAGGGACGGCGATTAGGAATGGGAATTTTCCATGACAAAATGCAGCCAACTGTGATCGTTGTCATGCTGCAGTTAGACGAGGGTTTTTTCAGTAGGTTCCGTTGTTCTGTCCAAACGGCTATGACATGCGGCAAAACGTCATTGCCACATGTTTTGGCACTCGCCTTGTCCAAATGTTTGGTTTCCACAATGAGGTCCCCGTTCCACCTTGTTGGAAGTATTGTCGTTCCAGTTGAAAACTGGAAAAACTCTCAAGCGGAGAGTATTTTTTTATGATGTAAATCGTAACTCGCTAGGGGGATTTTCCTGCGTTCAATTGAATCTACGATTGTGCGTCAACATTGGCTTACAAGAGGAAAGAAAGGCATCAGAGAAATTATCTACCGTTTCGCTTTTGATGTTTCTCTTCTTTGCTTCTTAATCGACCCGAATGGAGCTCGAGTCTACAGGCAGTAATTTGGTAATCGCTATTTAGCGCCCAATCATGTTGTTTAGAATCAATTGTTCGTTCTTCTTCAACATAATCCACTTCATTACCACTTAAAGCTTACACTTCACGACACACAAACGCTGAGATTGACTCAAAATTTAGTTCAATTTGGCTTTTTCGCACAATCAGGAACAGTTCTCCGGAAAAGATAGGAAATTTTCTTCCACATTGTGATTAGAGCAAATTAAGTCGAATTCAACTCAATTTTGAGTTGATCGCAGCATCCGTGTGGGTGAAAAATGTATGAGCAGCTGGTAAGTAGAGTGCTCATCGCAGCCTACTAATTGTGCCACAGTTGGCAAGCCATGCTGAGTTATTGATCCAGCGATTTGTAGATCTGACCCCTTAAAAATCTATAAAAGGAACTCTTCGAGAAATTTGATGTTTCAGTTTCCCACCAGAAGTACAAACAGTACAGCGCAGAGCTCACGTACGATGTGCTGGAGGTACCGGAAATGTTCGCCTGTTGGAATCTTCGCAGTGTTGGCATATCTCACGTTCGTAGTCGAATCGAAAGCATCAGAGCAATCAATTAAGGATGGGAAATATATTGATTCAGAAGCGTTGGAAGCCATCCACAAAGCGGTAAATTCTGCTACCGACAATAGCTTTCTTCCGTCGATCCCACCCACGGATGAATTTTGGTATCCACCGGATGACAATGACGTCGAAGAAGTTAAGATAAAGCAACCGCCATTGCCAGAGAAGTGAGTATATTTAGGAAGAAAGTGATGTATGCAAAAGTGTGATCAGTTCTAGTTTTCGCAGATACGAAGTATACCCCATCATTCGGTCATCAAAGAGGAATGTCGTTAAGAAGCATGTCAAATATACTCAAATGACGGAGATGATCCAGTCAACTCTTAATCATTTAATGATCCTGCTGTTGGTGCTGCCGCCGTTCGTGTTGCTCTACATAGTGATTCCCTTGAAGCTGCTGCTAGGTCTGAAGATGAACGTCCTGGCCAGTGCATTCGCAATGGGTACCATGTCGGGATATATGCTCAAGAAGAAAACAAAATCGGACGATTCGGGTACAACGTTGCAACAGTTGCAAAGTTTTATCATATCAAGTGGGTTTCCGTTCTGGTTTCCCATTCTGCTGAACTCCGCTGGGCTTTTTGGTGGTCTTGGTCATGCTACAACTGTCAATAAAAACGAAGTGAAGGAGGAGGAGGTGGTGAAGGACAATGCTTTAGAAAAAAGCCCTAGTGAAATCGATGGTAGCTACATCGAAGATATTGTTGATGAAAGTGTTGAACCACCAGTCAATGAAAGAAGGACTGTAATCAAAAGAAGGAGAAGATTCAAGATGAAGAACGAGTGGCAGTGATTTGAAGAACTCATGTGGAATAGTACAAGTATTATCGGTTAATGGTGTCGAAAAGAGAACTTTTAAGTATAATTCAATAGTAGAAGATTAAACAAATATGTTTGTATGCGCTGATTATGGTCCGAAAATCATTTAATTCACTTCTTGATTCTGTTGAGTACACTGTTCATATCGCAACAAATTGATATCTATGTTTTGGCGTTCATTCACCTCAATCCACCTACATGGATATTGAATCTGATCCAGATTGTGATCCAATTCTTGCTTTCGGAGAAATCGAAGCAGGCCGTGACTTGAAACTGACGTGTTTGGTTTCTGCTGCTGCAATTTGCTGTTAATTATCAGTGATTAACGCTTTGTTCTAATAACCAATTTTGAGTCGAAAGAATTTTCATAGCTTTCCGCAAGTGAACAGCTGGTGAAATTTGGGAGATGAAATTGAGTGAGATCCATCAGACTAGACATGAATAATTAATGCATGTATTCGAATACTATGGATCTCTCTGGATAATTAACGGTAGTGTTTACACTTGGAGAATGTTAACGAGGAATTGAGATGCAATTCTCAAAATTCGGATGCGGATTGCTGCATCTGCAGTAGAGGAACTACTGGGATGAATGAACTCTTGCTCATAGTTGTTACATTAATGATACATTATACCAGATTTTAGCATCGGGCTGAGTAGATTGAATATAATACACATGCACCTATTTAGTGAAGTTCTTGCCTCAAGTGCACTGATTAAAACCGGAAATGCAGGCTGTTTTGCTTACACCTTTTTAAAAAGGTATGTGGTGTACCAAAACATCAGGAGGGAAGATACTTTACCGTGCTGATTATGCAATATTTTCAGGGGCTGAAAATATGTCAGCAAAATCGATCTCAGTGAAGCCTACCTGCCAGTGAAAATGGATAAATCTGATATACTGTTCAACAACATACAACTTATTTCTTTTGAAATCCACTCCAGGAGCTCCAGCTTCTTTTGAAATGCACTCAAGGAGCTAAATGGACTCCTCGAACGCCACCATAATCACTTTTTTCGGTCTCCTTAGGTGGAATGGCATCGTCGAAATGAGTACGGCTCCAGTTCAGTTCAGATCCTGGAAAAGCTTCTTAAACGGTAAACCACGATCACAACAGTTTCATCAAGATATTGGTTTTCGCAGTGCACGGCTACCTCCGATTCCAATCAAAGAGAATTGATTTTTACGATGAAAAAATTTGGCTGAAACATCGATGACACTAGTTGCAACGATGTTCATTATGCCTTTATCGGTTGTCATGACAACGGTGGTCGTTCATCATGTAGCACGCTTCGATTGTTCGTGAGGTGACCCGATGCACCTGAATCGACTACGCAACAGACGTTACAGTCGCTACTAGATACTCGTCGGACCCTACAAAATGTCAACCGTTTCTCTTTAGGCTGCTTGGATAACGACCAAAATTTTGTGTTTTGTATACAGTTAGTAGTTAGTTAGTTAGTAAGTATAGTAAGTTCCATTTGATGCTGTAGCCAGGGATCGCAGCGCCGAAATTTTCCAACGCCATAATCATCGGCCTATACTTCTCCGCAAGGCCCAAATGTAGGAAATATCCAAGGGTGAGTAGTTCAGCACAAAATTACTTGTGCCGATTTTTTTATTGTGCCTTTTTACGTTACGATGAACCCTGACGCTCCGATCTTGGTGCCAATAGGTGCCCCTTTCTGCGATGTGTAGTTCCTTCTTGCTTTTTTCAAACAGACGTATCTGATTTTGTAAACAAAGAGTGGAAGTAAGATTCTAACGTAAATTTCTCAATACTCACAGCACCCTCACGGAAAGTAGCATCACCATAATGTTAAGAAAATGATATTCCTTGTGTTGGTGGCCCTAGTTTGCATGAAAGTGCTTCGGGTTTCAAGAATTTAACGCTTGAATCTTACTTCCCCTCTTTGTTCACAAAATCAGATACGTCTGTTTGAAAAAGTACTCGAGAATTGTTATGGTTTGGTTACGTCTGGCAACCAGGCGATTGTTTTGTTTTACTTTGCCAAATTTTTGCAGGCGATTTGGGTCTCAGTCAAGCTTTTTGTTGCGGAAATCTCGTTTATCCTTGTGTTGAGACAGCAAGTTTGGCAGGTAAACCCAAAACCAACCCCCCCCCCCCCTCTTATTATTCCCAATTTCTTTTCCTTCTCCTCCCCCTCAAGGGTGACTAGTTACACTTGATTCGATGTGTCCGGATATGTTCATCGTCGTTTCCTTTAAGAACATTCTGGCATTCGAAAATGAAGATTATTGCTATGCCTGATCGGACTGTAAATGTGCCAGTTTCCTCTCTCGTCTTTTAAAAACGACAACTGCGATGTTTGCCCATTAGTTTAGCAAATAGGGCACAACGCCTCCAGCCGCAATTTTCCACAGCTCCTAAAAAAAAACTTTGATTTTAATGTTTTTCAGGTTTTTTACAAAAGGCATCAAATGCTGAGCCCTTAATATCTCTGGTAACAGAAAGTGATTGTGAGATAATCTTATGAATAAATCTTAACTACACTTTATTGAAAGCAAAATGCAGCATGATTTTCTAGTACAATACACGTGAGTACTGTTCAGGCACTGTTCGAACAACTCGATGATGTTGGATGTGACGGTTTTGGAATTGATACCTTTCCTGCACATGATATTGGCGAGATCCAGGAGGCACATCGCTTCTCCGCTTAGAAACAGGAATTTATCTGGGTTTCCTGCGTAAACAACACCACAAACTTAAAACGTCAATTTTTCAGGGCTGCCAGGTTATATCTACGAAAAGTACACTGTCAAAAGTGTGCCACACATGTTCCGTTATGGTGTAATATTTTCGACTCCGGTGTGCCTGACACGCTGTTCTAAGCGACTCACCCCTTGGAAATATCGAATCCAACAGCCTGATAGGCGCTGGAGCGCTTCAGACTGGTGCACAGCGGGGAAAAAGAGACCTAAAACGGCACCTAATTCATGCGACTGATTGCAATTCTATAAAATAGTCATATTATATACACAGAAAAAAAAATCTGAATTTTCATTGTGAAATCTTCAATCTGGCGACACTGGGGCAAATTTGTTGGATTGCGTTTTTTTTGGTAAATACAGGATGTTTTGGCATTCCAAGAAGGGTTGTGATTCTCGCATAATGCGACGACGTTTTATCCGGCCAAAACACGATATTTTCATCTGCATGATATGTTTGAAGAAATGGAATCAATATTTCCTTCAAACATTGATTTTGGTACACTTTATGATTAAGAGCCAAACTACTGGACTTGAACCATGGTTTGGAAATTCCTCTCTCAGATATGGCAATATAAAGCATCACCTACTGCTCAAACTTATGCTTAAACTTATATTTCACGTTCGGAGATGCAGT
Organism: Aedes koreicus; assembly: GCA_024533555.2. Classification (NCBI taxonomy): domain Eukaryota; kingdom Metazoa; phylum Arthropoda; class Insecta; order Diptera; family Culicidae; genus Aedes; species Aedes koreicus. The sequence goes on along the minus strand of JAHHFK020004778.1, from coordinate 11,213 downwards.
AGATATGTAATCAGAATAATATCGATCGTTTCCTGGGATGTGGGTTTTTGAGAGAGGGAAGTAGCTTTCATTATCCAAAACAAAACATTTTCGGCGTAATTTCGGATCATCCAGCGGCATTGGGATCACAGTTGATATCTGTTGCGCTGTGTATTCTGGTGCTCTTGATTTCATATGGCAGACTATTCATATCTTCTTCAACGTCTTGCAAATGTAAGGTTGCGTAGTCTTGAACTTTTTTTGCTGCAGCAGATTGACTAATCGAATCCTTGTTGTTAAAAGTATTATGGAGCGATCTAAATCCTTTCTTGTCCATTATTTTAGCCGGTCTCCCACTACCACTCCTACGAGCTGTTCCTGACGATGCCAGGATACGATAGATGGTTGAAACTGGAACATTCTCGGTTTTAAAATGGTTCACAGTGAACTTTTTCCCGTGACTTATGTTCGTTTGACAGAACTGTTCAATCCGCTCGCGTAATGCTTCTTGCTTCGACGATTTTTGAACACAACTGAACAAGTTGGAACAAACCAAAACCTGCGATTATGTTGGGGAGACAGAGCGCATTGATTCACATAATCTCTCTTTTCTCTGTGCACGATTGTGGTTTGGTATGAGATAGTTAAAATCATTCTCATTTTTTAGTTATACCAGCGGGTGGATAGTCATGGAGAAAACAAATTTTTTTTTTTGGCTCGGGAAGTACTAGCACACCGGTCCTAAGCTCGGTCCCAAGCTTAATGATTCGCCCCTAAGACCGTAACTTACACCAATACACTCTCAAATATTCTGTCAAAATAACATAGCGAATCAAAACAAAAACAAAGATACTAGTACCAAAAGGTACTGAAAGCACAAGAGTGCATGGCAAGGTGCAGACTGCAAGGTGTACTTTGGAACAAGGGGCTCTACAACAAATCGCTAGTTGCGCATTGATTGTTGGTTATACCCCGTTAGCATAGCAATCGAGATAAGTCTATCCACTTCCACTTAACTTTTTTGGCGAAATGTCTAGTGTCGTGGACCAACTTATCTCTGCGCACCACGTCTTTACAACTGTTTGAAAAAAAATGATAATTGTCTTAACGTCTATTGACGAAAGTGCTGGAAACCTAAACTACCTTCATAGACGTTCAAGAAATAAAAAATTGGCGAGTTTCAATATTTGTGGAATGGTTGTATACTATATGTTCAATATAGTGTACTGCCGTTATAAGCATAACTGTCCCATGTATGTAGGAAATTCCATTGAAAATGGGTCAATTATGCGTATAACGGCAAATTGATTGAAATTCAATGACTGGAAGTATTACTTACCAATATCGAGCCGGAGTTATAAAATCACGTTCATCCTCTCATTCATTCAGATATACTTACATATTTACACACATGCACACATACACATATCCATACAACGAGCGAAGTCTACCAGATAGTAGCTCGATCCTTACACGGCACCCGTCAGCGAGATCAACGAAGGGTAGCTCTCCTCCAGCTGTTGAACCACGGCAACACTCATGACGGTGTCCATTCCGGATATTCCTTGGCCGTCAGTCCGATCACCTCGAAAAGGTTCTGCTGGAAGCGGTTGATTAGCTTTCGCTGATCGAACACGCTCACCATATCGCTCAGCAGCTGCGGCAGTTCTTTGTTCTTCTCGCAAAATTCACCGATCACGACTGTTTTTTCACTGATCAGAAAATGCGACCAGTTTGATTGACTTCCAAAACCCTGTTTCATCACAGTTTATTGCACACACTTAACGAGATGCGCAAAACGTATTTCGAATACCACCATTACAATGTGTCTCACAATAGGTGTCACCTTTTTTCAGTCTTTGTTTAATTCAGCTGGGTAATTTTAACAGCGGAATTAATTATACCCGTTTTGAATGTATTCTTTTGACAGCTTGTCGCTGAAGATAAATAAGCGTTTGTCCGTTTGTTAATATTTATCAGCTACCACGGAAGCCAAACGGGAGCAAGTTTTAAAATTACATTTGCAAAAGCTTATATCGTGTCAGATATTTAATAGCCTGTGACTAAGCGTTTTGTTTTTCGTACTTTAAAACGGTTCAAGGAAACTGAAAATGTCCATATTCAACACAAAGGAGGAGCCAGATGAACTGCTAGAACGAAGAAAAAGATCAAATGTGTGAGGGAGCGAATAAGACGCAATCCGGCCGTATCTGGCCGTAAATTGAGCAAACAATTTCAAATGTCCCCTGCTTAATTGAACAGGACATGATCTGGAATGCAAGCCGTACAAGAAACAACGGGTTCACGGGTTGACGCAGCGTCAAAGGCAAGCCAGGGTCCGAAGAAGCAGAAATCTTTTGGTTCAGCACGGTGACTGCGAGATTTTATTTTCGGATGAAAAGCTCTTCCTCTTTCAGGACAGTCATAATCAACAAAATGATCGTGTGTATGGCAAAAGTCTTGCCAATATTTCAAGAGATAAACTAGCTGTAGAACGCTATCAGAATGTATCGAAAAACATGGTAAGGGGCGCCGTTTCACGAAAAGGAAAACTTCCTCTTCTTTTAATAGAAACTAACGTAAAAATCAACACTGAATATTACATCGAGCAGATTTTGAAGAACCATCTGCTTCCTCAAGTTTCAACGCTGTATGGAAATACACCATATTGTTTCCAACAGGACTCAGCTCCAGCTCACAAGGCAAAGAAGACACAAGCGTGGTGCGCGGAATATTTGCCCGATTTCATCACAAGTGAAAAATGGCCTGCATATTCACCGGATCTCAACCCGCTTGACTTATTTGTTTGGGGTTGTATGCTTCAACATATAGGCCCTGCGAAAGGGCTTACTTTAGATCGATTCAAAAAACATTTGGTTGATATTTGGGATCAAATTCCTCAGAAAATCGAGCGTGCCAGCTGCGATGGGTTTACAAAGCGTTTGCGCAAAGTTATCAAAAGGGAGAGAGATTCGAATTGAATTAATATGGTTTATTTGTATAACATATATCCTTGAAATGAAAAATAAATGCTATGATTTGGTTGATTTGTTTTGCTATAATACCATTTTGATTTAGTGACAGCTATTGTGAGACACCCTGTAGATAATATATCATTATGAGTAATAATTTTTAAATGCAGCGAAAAAAAAATCCGCTCACAGGCACTGCCTCTTCATATTCTTTCGCAGCACATAAATGACGAACTAAACTAAACTAAACAAGACTGAAAAATACGCACTGGCAAACTAAATAACAAAAAGACGAAACGACACCATACAAAACAGTCGACATGAACATACTGAGAGAAAGAGAAAGCTAACTTGAAAATGTAACACCTTTTGAGGCAGTGTCAACAGCGTCTCTATGGACGACATGATCCTTGCACGGCTTGTGAAATGCATCAAAAGGAGTTAAGTTATATCATTCTTACGCACAAGGAACAATACAATAGCTTCTTATTTTTAGTTCGAGAAAACTGCTTCGGAAGACTTTCATAGCACATAAATGACACACTTCACGGACTGAACTACAAAAGATTGAAGAAATTACGAAACGCCGTATTTAACTTGCAAACATAACACTGACTAACAAAATAACAAAAAGACATTTTTTTCCCTTTATTATCGCGATTTTCAGCCCTGGGCTGGTTCCCCAGCAAACACATGATCGTAAATGATAGCGGATAAGAGTGAAAAGTGGAGGCGATATACGTACATTTAACATGTAGTCAACTGGACGCATGTACGTATATCGCCTCCACTTTTTACTTATATCCGCTATCATATACGATTTTGTGTTTGCTGGGTCATCTCCCGTCGCAGTCACTATACTACCATTTGGTTATTTTAGTAACTTGTCTGGGGGTGAGATTCGAATTCGTGACTTTGACGTGAGAGGTATGGATGTTAACCAAAACGCCCCCAAAAAGACAATTGAAAAAAACAGACGAAAGGACTCAAAATTCTCAAACGTGGCCCATTTCGTGTCGTTTGCAACAGCGTCTTCTTGGACGACATGTTCCGTGTAAGGTTGGCAAAATGATTCGAAAGGATTTGCGCAACGATATCATCAAAGGCCTGGCGTAGAGGTTTCTACTCTATTCAGAGTAGAAGAGTTACGCTTGTTTGGCTTGCAATTAAAATTTTTTCATGAGCAGTTTTATTCACCGGAACCGCTTGGAAATGACTTGGTTACGCTATTTTATGTCTAAAAACATCTTGGATTGGCTGGCTGGAGATGGCTCGAAATTCCCGTCCCCATAAATATTCTATCTAATGTTTTTATAAATTTAACTTGTAAATGATAGCGGGTTACCAAACGGTTTTCTACTGATGTAGAATATTCTGAGTACTTAATAAAATTCATTCAGTTGTCAGTTTTGCCCTGTTTATCCATGAATATGCTGATTTCTAGATTTAAAATTGGTTACAGTTGATTATATATTTATTCAAGTGATTTCAAACTTTTAAGAGTCTGTTCCAAATTTTTCAAGCTTCACTAACTATCAATTCAAGTTAATCAGTACTGACTCACATAATATTCTTCTAAACTTTTCAGGACTGATCCACTTCATTTTCAGGTGATACAAATGTTTTCAGGACTAACTCACCACACATTCAAGTGATTCAATGGTGATTCACTTTATATCCAAATGATTCTAAACATTAAAGCCTTGATTTTTAAGTGATTTAAATCTTTTCAGGATGATTAGATGCCTCTTGCAAACTGGAAGAGTCGTGCCAATCCAAAACAAGGTGAAGTTAGGCAGTAGCATGGACTTAAATATTTGTTCTATCAACAGTTCTGTTATTTTCAACCAGCAGTTAAATATTCTTTTGATCTCTGATAGTTACTCGTCGTTTCAAATAATCCCGGATTCAAAGTAATTACGGGATTTAAATTCAAAGGTCAATTTCTAGGTGGTCAGTATCATAATGTTCTTTTTCACATGGCCACTAGCTCCACGTAGTAGCCGAATTCCAAACCATACATTCCATTTTCCGGAAGTCCTTGACCTTCTTAACCTTTGCTTAAGCCCTTTGATTGTTGTTATTGTTGTATTCTCCATATGCGCTGAGTAACGATATCTAATGATGAAATTTGTCAGAAGCAGATAATTTCCATCAACATGAGAGGCTCTAGGAGTGGACAGTAATTTATTGCTAGAACTAAGAGAATTGAAGATTACTACGTGATTTCCGCGTAAATTAAAATTCTACGTGATAATCACATAAATTTTACGTGATTTTTCACGTACAATTCACTGGACACGTAATGTTCACCTGATTTTACTGAAGAAGATTTGGTTACGTGTTCAGGTGGAAGTTACGTGAAATTTCACGTGAAAACAACGTGTCGATTTTTTTGAGTGTAGTTCTAGCAATAAATTACTGTCCACTCCTAGAGCCAGCCTCTCATGTTGATGAAAATTATCTGCTTCTGACAAATTTCACCTTTGCTTAAGCACAGAGAACAGACATCCAAGTCAAATTCAAAAAGTGTGTAAGAAACTTAACTGCCATTTCATAATCATTGTAACTGTCAATACTGTGGTGGCGCTGCCATCGGCACCTATTCACATCACCGACCGTCGCGCATCTTAGTAGCCCAAATGTCAAAAAATTTCATAAGCAAAACATCGTTTATCGGAAACGACATGGGCCGTAAGTGTAAATTTTATTAGTGTGCAAATAGGCAAGGTATTACCCGGGGAAAATCTTTTTACAGTTTTCCCAAGGATGCAGATTTGTAAGTACCACATTCAATTTTGTGAATTAACTCCTAATGCTCCTGAAAAATCATTTTAGATGCAGCCGCTGGGTATCTTGCTGCGAGTCGCCCGAACTGCAGAAAATTTTGTCCTTGCAAGGAGTTCAAGCTATCACGGTAAAAAAAATGCTCCGACCACTTATCTCCTGAAGATTTTCGAGTTCCTGGTAGAACGGATGTAGGGTAAGTACTGACAATTGTGCCGGGATTCATAAAAATTAAATTGTTGTCTAAATAGGCTTTTGTCCGGTTGCAGTCCCCGCGGCAGTGGTCATTGGAGCAACGATCGAAACAACAACCCTCTGAAAGCGTATTTAGATGCAATACGATCTGCCAGAAATAGAGTTCATTGAAAATGATTCTGATTTCTTGGAATGGCTGGAAATAACTTCGAACCCACATGCGAGACATGAGCGCCAAGCAGACGAATCCGTCGTTTTAACTGAGCCTGCACAATGTGTTGGGGAAGAAGATCATGGGTATGTATACGACAAGTGGGTGAAAATGTTTCTGTTTTCAAGAAAATATTAATTTAAGGCAATCGATTACAACTTGTGCTATGCACACTGAAAATGTAACCACAGTTCACCCCTCCGTGAATTCCACTGGGAATGTTTCATCCAGGTTTGATGCAAATGCATACCAGTTTTGTTCAACTGATTTCAACACATTCATTCAAAGATTTTTGGGAGCGGTGCGGTTCCAGCACAAAATTGCTTTGAAAAATAAACGTGGCAATAAACGGAACCGAAAAGCATTCCGCATGAATTTATCTGTAAATAAATGATACAAGTAAATAAATGATATCTCATTTTTTTTATTTAATCTCTTTCTATATAGCCAGACAAAAAGTAAGATCCATTTTCAAGATAATCCGCTAGTTTTCTCCATAAAACGATTTGTTTTTTGGATTAAACCAATAAGGAACAATTTTTATTAAATTTTTAGTCAGCATTACTCAAATATGAGTAAGGTTCATTGGTCGTGCGTAATGCAGTAAGGTGTGAGAAATAAACAAACATGGTTGCCGTGATCAAATAGCAAGTGGCAACAACCCGAGAGATGGCAGTAGTGTTTCAACGTATTTTAATTTGAATCCTTACACAAGTTTTGTTGTAAAATATATTCTAGCTTAGATGTCTGTTCTCTGTGGCTTAAGGTTCGAGCTTTCTAGGTGGTCTGAATCACTATATAAAGTCGTTCAGAACTTTTCTCTTTTCCCTGACCACTAGCGTCACGAAGTGACTGAGTTTCGAACCATACTATCAATCTTCCGAAGGTCCTGGCCGTTTGAGCCATTTTGCTCAAGGTTTGAACTTTTTAGCTGGTCGGGACCACCATATAATCTCGATCTAAAGTTCTCTTTTTTCCATGGCCAATAGCGCTACACAGTGAACGAAATCCGAACCATACTTTGCACCTTCCGAAAGTTCTTGACCTTATTAACAACTTTCCTAAGGATATGATCTTTCTAGGTGTCGGGATCACGATATAAAATCATTGAAAATATTCTGCACCAGCCCCACGCAGTTACTAAATTCCGGAACATTCTCTCCAGTTTCCGGAAGTCCTTGACTTTCTCAACAGCTTTGCGGGAGGTTCAAACTTTCTGGGTAATCAACATTTAGAGATATAATATTATGAATTTACCTCGTTTTAGGAGAGTCGATAGTTTTCGAGGGTGATGCAATATACAAGCGTGTGTTGCAATACCTTTCAAAGTGAGTCGATACTTTTGACTGGTACTCTTTAAAATCAAACTATAGAATTTGAGATTTTTAAAATTAATCACGGCTGAAAACTATAACAAACTAGTTAACACAGCAGGCCTTTGCCACATTTAATGTCAGACACCAAAATAATAACGTTTGCATTAAAAAAATGAACAAAATTTGCCGATTTTTCATGGGTTTACCTTCACCCGCACTGACAAAACTACCCATGCAGCATCAATCATAACCCATGAGTCATCAGACAAAATTTGACAGCTCTATCAGTCGAACTCGAATCGTGATGGCAAAAACAGTGAAGCAACTCCGTTCAGAAGTGTGCGCGTTCAAAGAACGGCACCCCGCCGCGTCGAAAACGGACATCGAGCGACACTTTGTGGACGCCGGATATGCACGTTCCGGCATCTACAACATCTTGGCACTATTAGACAACAATCAGAGCATCGAAAGAAAGCCCGGTTCCGGACGGCCGACGACCCTGAGCGACAAGAAGCTCCAAAGGATGCTGGAGAGGAAGGCCGAGGGAAAAGTAGCTACATCGCTGCGTGCGCTTAGCTGGGAGGTCGGTTCAACCGGCCAAACAGTGAAAGGTGACCTGACGAACAAGAATATGAATGTCAGGAAGCGGTAGTCGCGTCCACTGTTTTCGGAGCTGCAGGCAATGACGCAGCGGCAGCGGCTGAATAAGATGGTCATCTCGATTTTCCCGGCGAATCGCGACGTGGCGGTGGTGATGGACGACGAGATCTATCTCACCCTGGATGGCAACGACTGGCAGGGCACTTCGTATTTTACTTCCCCCAAGAAGGAAGTGAACTTCTAGGTGAAGTTCATTTCACACATGAAGTTCCTCAAGAAGGTGCTGCTGTGGCTGACACTCAGCGAGAAGGGGATGTCAAAGCCGCTCTTCTTTCGCTCCGGACTGGCCATGAACGGGGAAATGTATAGTACGAAATGCCTGCCGGAAGTTGCGTCGTTCATCAAGAAATACGATAAGAGTGAAGACGCGGTGTTCTGGCCGGATCTGGCGTCGGCCCTCTACTCGAAGCAAACGTTGGAGGAGATGAAGCGGCTGAATATCGATGTGGTACCCAAGTCGGCGAACCCACCCAACGTCTCCCAGCTGCGTCCCATCGAGGATTTCTGGGCCAACCTGAAGCGTAAGATCTACTCCAACAATTTTGTCGCTGAAAACTGAAGAGGAATTGATAAATAAACCGAAGAAAGAGCCCAAAAACATGCCTACACGCATGTTTTCGTCCGCCATGGTGAATCCATGGGAAATTTATCAAAAGCAATTATCTGTCTTAGCTTTTTTTTATCACCATCCGAAAAAAGTCAATTTTTTTAAAATGCAAACGTAGGCAGCAAAAAAAATTACACATAATTCAACAAAACCGATTGTTTATTTCACAATAATAGAGTTATATCTACATTAGAAACAGTTGATTAAGATGTTAATCCTTCCATAAGGTTCCGTACGGTAACCTCAGATACGCCCACCGCGACGATTCTCCATCTTTTTTTTTTTTTTTTTCCCCTTTTCTCCCCCCCCCGACACCACCCCCCCCCCCCACAAACCCCCCCCCCCCCCCCCCCCCCCCCCCCCCCCCAAAAAAAAACCCCCGCCCCCCCCCCTTTTCTCCCCCCCCCAAAAAAAACCCCCCAAATTTTTTCCCCCCAGAAAAACCACCGACGTCGACTGGGATTGAACCCAGACCCACTGGGGTGCCAAGTAGCAGTCACGCTTACCACTACACCACCGACGCCGGCGATTCTCCATCTTCTCTTGAAATCATCGGTACCATTTGCTTTCTTCTTAGTTTCAAAGAGTTTCCGCTTACCTAGAGCCCAGTACTTCCTTATTGGGCGAAGTTCTGGACAGTTTGGTGGATTGGCTGTTTTTGGCACGTATTTGACCTCTTGTGCCTTATACCATTCCAGGACGGATTTCACATAGTGAAAGAGGCCAAATCAGACCAAAACAGAGCTGGAAAGTCGCGGCTTTTGATAAACGGTAGCAGCCGCTTTTGCAGACATTCTTTCTCGTACACATCCTTATTGATAGTGCCGGTAAAGATGAAACTTTAAGATTTTCGACCACAACTACATATGGTCTGCCAAATCAAATACTTCTTCTGGAATTTGGACACATTCTTTGTCCGGAAATGCTTGGCAACGGCGTTCCTTTGCAATAAAAAGCCAGACCCGGAAGCTGTTTAAAGTCTTCGAGTACGTATGTTTCGTCGTCCATTATGATACAAGGAAATGTTTGCGACTTTTTGCAGTTAAATTTTAGATGTCATTACGGTTGGGCACCTTTTTCACTTTGTAAGCCTTCAGTCTTTGCCTCTGCTTCACTTTTTGTACGTATGATTTTGACTTCCCAACTTTGCGAGCCACATTTCGCAAAGAAAGATTGGGGTTTTTCTCAATAATGGCTTTTTGGTTATTTTTCGGGAGCATAGCTTCCGATTTGTTCCACTTCCCACCTTCCGATCCACTGTCAAACGCTGGCCAAATGATTTGCAAACACAACATACTGTAGTTTTCGGTAGTTTTAGTTTCTTGGCAAGATCGCGTACCGATAAATTCGGATTTTGCTGCCGTTCATATAAAATTCGTTTGCAGACTGCCACTTGATTCGACGCCATTTTGCTGAATGTATCAAGAATGTAAACATGTTGTACCGCGAAATAAAGTGGAGAGTTTCAGCTGTCATACAAGTGAAACGTTTCAGCGATCCGTGAAATAATTCAAAATCTACACTGAACGAAAAGTGCCCGAATTTTAACGTAGACAGGCTTTAGTCCAAGTGTTAATTCCAGTTAATTCCAGTTCCCCCCTGAATGCCAGAACATCTTATTTCCCAATCGTTTCCATAGTTACCTCACCGTCATTGGCACACTGATTGTAAGTTATGTTAGTGGTGCTTCGACTGTTGGAGAACGTGCAATTCTCTGTTTTTCCTATAAGCCACATCCCGACGGCATGTCCTCTCCTAACTCGAGATGATCTACGAAATCTCGACGCCATCATCACACAGCAGACGCCTTGCTGCAGTCAGTAAGTGGAGGGAAATTAATAGAAATGGAAATGTAATTGAAAGTATAATTAAGGCTCACCCCTTCTCTTGTTTCTCAGTGGAGGCGGGCGGCAGCGGCACCAAAGAAGTCCATCTTCTTCAGACCGCACACGTCCACTGACTGCCATCGTCATCGTTGTCGTACGTCACATGTTTCTGAGCTGCACTTTTGAGAACAATTCAACTCGCTTTGCGCTTCAGCTGCTGGGAGAAGAAAACTTTGTCCCAGGCAGGACTAACATTTGGAGAACAAATTTTTCAATTATGTTCGTCTGGAGCAGAAAGTTTGGACCCCCCCCCTCTCACCCCAACTTCTCCTGTGATTCCAACTCGAATGGTATGTGATGCACTGCTTTGTTCAAATGAATGGGTAGGGAGGGGGGGGGCATCCATAGTGACTCTCCAACAACTCCATGAGCTTAATTTAATGGCTCAAATTGGTGCAAATAGTTTTCCACTGGTTTAATTTTTAAGCACCCTTGGGTTGACGATTTCTGCTGTGTTGCATTAATGGATTTCGAAACGCAAATTTTTACTTGGAATGGATTTCTGAGAGAAAAGTTTTCGTCGGTCATTAGTGCCAAATTTGGGAGAGTAGCAAATGTTTGTTGCCATTTGTGGAAAGTTTCACAGGTTTCAGGTTGAGT